>OX101722.1:25846912-26446912 GCA_944452665.1 Stenoptilia bipunctidactyla | reverse complement strand
AGGGGCATGTGGTTTGACCGTGGCCTTACTCAGTACCCCAGAGGTATAAATGAGCTCTAATAGGGATGTTTTTTTTATTCAACATCACGATATAGGTAATGATGTAAAGTAAGCACTGCTTTTCTCAAAGAAAAAAATATGTCAGTAAAAATATCTGTTTCAAAAGACATGACTGCATCCGAGCGGGGCTAGCTTATACTGCTTCTAATTCTATAATTTTCTTGTTGTTTCTTTAACAAATCATTGTTGATTTTCAACCGCCTTCCAAAAAAGGAGGACTTTCTTAATTCGTCTGTATGTTCTTTTTGTATTTTTTTTGTGTCTTTGTTACACGATATTTCGGACAATTATGAATTGATTTTCAAAATTGTTGTTTCATATAATAGAAGATATTTCAAAGTTGGTCCCACTTAAATTTAAATGGAATCGGTTCAGTACTTCATTGAAAATTTCAAACTTTTCAACTCAGCCAAAGTTTTGATGTGACTTCGGTTTTTTTAATGCTCTGCATTCGTTGTTATATTAAATTTACTTTCATTTTCTTTCATTCATGTTGTTTTTTTGTCAACGATAAATCTATTCAAAGTAAAAATAAACGATTTAAAATCTGAAATACCATTTTGAGGTATCCCTTTTGTGAGCAGTCACTGATGTATTCATCCGCATGTACTTAAGGCTTGATAAATTGACATCATAAATCAAAAAGCTGAAAAGGTTTGAAACATTTTGAGGTTGTGTTTGCTGAGGGCGTCAAGTATTTTATTGGTTTATTTCGGTTATTAATGTTAAGTAATTTAACTTTTTCCATTTTTATTGTAACTTTTATTTTATGTTATGAATTGAAGAGTTTTCAGACTCCAACAACCTTAACGTTCAATCGGTGGTATGGTGTTTTAAAGGAGTTTTATGTTAAGACGAAGCCCTCGTCTCACTTAATCTCAGGTGATGGTCATCATCTTTTCGAAAAAGATAAAAGTATGCGGACTTAAGACTCTTCGTAAATTTTTTAATGCAATACACCACCTGCAACACTGACCTGTCAGATTTTTGACAGATCAGAGACTGTATGGATCGTGAACATACTCTTTGATATTTGTTGCCAGACTTTATATTATGCTAGTGCTAATGCTAGTCACTGGAAATCGGGAAGGATAAAAATGAAACCAAGCAGGTGTCATTTTTAATAGTCACCTTTTATAACAAACGTATACAGAAGAGACATGGCTATTAATAATAATAATAATAGAATAAATAAAAAATGTAAAAAAAAAATAATAATAATAATTATAGAATAATAATAAATATTTCTGACACTCACACAACATTATCTAGCCCAAATTAAGTTTCTTAAAGAACTTGTGTTATGGATACTAGATAACTGATATACTAAAGAAATATATAAACATACATATTGAATAAATACATATTTTTTATTAGAATAAACTTAAATAAACATATAAACATCCATGGCTTGACGACTAATATCTGTGTTCATCACACAAATATCCGCCGCCGCCGGGATTCGAACCCAGGACCTCTGGCATAGAAGGCAATTTATGTTACCGCTACACCAGTCGTCATTAATGGCAACAATATGTATTAAAATTTGCATATTACAATAATGTTGAATTTTTTGACGACGATTTTATACAATAGAGCTACCTATAAGGTATTTTTTTTTAATTGCGGTGTGATTTTCTGTATTATTTCCGTATTGCTTACAATTAAGATTTTTCAGCCATTTCAGATTAAGGTTGGTTGTTATTTAAGCCTTAACGCTGCCTAACACAGGTCGACTTCGAATATATTTTTTTAATACAGTTGCTCAAAAAGTGGCGTATTGCATGGGACGTAAAGCGTTCGGGATGTGGGCTATTACACACTTGTGCTTTTTCTTAACCTTTTCCGAACTCGTGCGTTATCTTACCCAACTGTCAAAATAATTTCTATAATAAAATCAACCACGAAGTTTTTACAAAAAAAAAATTCATAGAAATTTTTACGATTTATGCAAATATTTCTAAAAAGAAGCTACAAATTTCTTTCAATATCAAATTTAATGATTTGATTCATTGAGATAGGTTAGGTTTCATCTCATTACATTTCATTTTCAATTCATATCAATAGAAAAATTCTACTGAAGACTTGGCTGTATGGGCAAAGCTCCCTTGCCTACCCAGAATGGGTGAAAAAAAAAACAAAAAACTTTTGTTTATATTTTTTTACGGTTGGTACCATTTTGTTTATGGTTAAGTTTATTGTGTTTTTATTATTTTATTAAATTGCTTCATCTTTTCGCAACTGTATTAAAATAGTTGTTCAGTACACATGCGGAACCGTCATTGCAACTTGTTCCGACTGTCAAACATTTGTCAAGTCATTTTTCGGAACTCTTTGCAGTGCTTTCCGCACTCGTAATGAAATATACTATTAGTGCCACAATCACTGCCTTAGACCGGCAGTTTGTCAAACAAAATAAAACAGTCATCTACTTGCTGTAAGCCTATCCTCAAGTAAGTATATAACAACTTAGATTTAACACCTACATCTCCCATAGTAGGATCTAAGGTGGTTCTATTCGAAATACAAGCTAACAAACCAGCACGTTTCATACAAAATGTTTATAACTCTAGTATCAATTTAGGTCTTTAAAACAATTTAATAGCTCATAAATATAAGATTTTTATACCCATTCGCTTCGACTACGAATCTCATTACTGCCAACTTTCTTTTTCAAGAAATACGTAAAAAGAAAAGTTATGGAACAAAGAGAAGAAAAAATATGAGTAACTTCTGTGATTCAATTTATGTAAACGATTTCTTCCATTGAATAAATGTGGAGACTCATGATGAAGGAACGGAACCGAATGGGTTTTAACAGCGAGGTGATAAATAAATAGAGTGGAACTGTGTCATGTAAAATGTTTTTTTTTTCAATTAAGTGATTTGCACTTTTTCATATTGGTAGGAACAACTTACGCTTCGGTACCTAATAAAGAAACTTAAGAAATTTTCTTTATTGCTCTTTGAAGTTTAATTTTAAGCTTTTGCAGCCGGCTATGATATTTTAAGTTTAAATGTGTTATGCTTAAGTATAAGCAGTCAACTTGGTTCGCTTCATTCTTCATTCTTGGTACGCTTTTCAATACCTTGACGATCTTATACTTCAGCCAAAGTTTTGGACATGAAGTCAGATTTTTTGATGCTCTCCATTCATTGATTATAATTGTTATCTTTATCTATATTACCAAATTATTTACAGATATAAATATTAAACTAGTAGGTACCCTTAAGATAAAATAAGACAAAATAACACTGAAGGGTCTGTATATTTGTTTGAAATTAACCGCGGCTGTACACTCTCGTCGAGACACTCCGAGACAGGCCGAGAGCGAAGTGTACAGGGCGCTCTCGTCTCGTCTCGTCTCGTCTCGGTAGCTCTCGGTAGCATGGCGTATCGGTATTTTGCGCCCGAGTCAAAGGTTCTCGTTGGCTCTCGCGAGGTAAACCAGAGCGAGCATGTATACACTTGTTCAATTAGTATTTCGCTAAATGTTTTTATGAACGGACGTGTTTCACCATGTGGTCTATCGAACGCGAGTTACAGTTTTTGGGTTTCTAGGCGTTTATCTATACAAGGTGTTCCTGTTGATTTCCCATAACTTTAAGGTTTTGTTCCTTACTAAAAAACAATACTTTTTGGCAAAGAATATGTGGTTCAAAAGTGCATAATTTCCATGAGTTCATAAATTATCAGACGCGTGTCACTGAAGCCATACAACAAACAACAAAAACATTATGAACTTTGAGGAACCTTGCACACAATGGACCAACTATGAAGTATCCTCTATCATTAGAAACAAGATTTTTAAAATCGATTCATAACTGTCCGAAATATCGTGTAACAAAGACACAAAAAAAAACATACACATGAATTGAGAATCTCCTCCTTTTTGGAAGTCGGTTAAAAAACGGGATAGAAAATACCACGTTGTCATACTTCGCATTAAAGGTGTTTTACACAAGATGTTTTGATTTAATTAAATTATTTTGTATGAAAAACAAACCCCAAAAAAAAAATGAAAAATTATTCACATGTTATTTGATTCTATTACATGGTCCCAAAAATACCCTGGAGTTATGGAAAATCAACAAGAACACTTTGTACATGTATATGTATTTTATATTCTAGGTTTCCTCTTACTTCGCTACATGGTATTAAGATAAAAGTTAAAACAAGCTTTGCTTACTTAATGTTAGAACGAGAGTGTACAGGGAAGCGCTCGACGAGAGCCTTCTCGTCCGGGACTCTCGGCGAGAGGCTCTCGTGAGAGTGTACAGCCGCTATAAAAGCTACCACACCAACTCCTAGGCTATCCAACTCTTAGGGCAGGTTACTTTCAATATCAAATAATCAAATCAAACCAAAGTATCAAAAACTACGCGAGAAAATCGCTCGCAACTATCTATCAGCCAGATGACGCCGATTTCTGGACAAAGGTCTCCCCTAAGTTATGATCAAACAATCATCAGGTGAAAAGAAAATTAATCAAAGACAAAGTCTAATACAAAAAAATCATTAAACACTCCATATGTTTATGTGCTTACAGATCCCGTGTCAGAATGTGTAGGTAGCGGTATGTTGCATGATTTGTAAACATTACGAAACTGTGAGCGACGTTTTTGCGTTCCTTTGAATCAACGTATGTTCTTTTGCTGGACGTTTTATACTTACACTTACTTCTTAGATCAAGTTACTTACATTATTTATAAATTATTCAGCAAGGTGATTGGTTAAAACTGATGAAAAAGAGTGCCAAGAGATTTTTTCCGCCGGCTTTCTTTTTGGTCTCCTGTAATATCTTATTCAATAACTATCAATAACTAGTTAAAACCGAAGTATGTGGTCAAGTGTTTTGAAAAATTCCTAAGATGAATAAAACTTTTTGAATTTTGAATTTTTAAGAAATTACAAACCATAAGCTTGTTATGTCTATTACAATTATAATTTAGTAGTAGTCCTTAGTCTTAGTATCACCTGGGTAATACTTTACATTTTTACGTAATAAGAAAAAAACGTTTGTCTTCCATATAACCTAGCGTGAACATGAAGAATCAAAGGGTACCTACACGCCCCTCCACGAAAAACCTATTCAATACCTGGACACTTAAAAGTACCAAGTTCGTAGAAGACAGGAAATCTAAAGGAATTTGTTTCTTCTAAACAGCGACCCTTACCAAAAAGGAACCATCATACTGTCCTTCTCTTTTTTTCAAGGACATAATGACCATTAAATTAGAACATTTTTTTCCAGATATAGGATAAAGGGAAGAGTAACAAGTAAAATGATAGGAACATAGATCTTATATGCCTATACAGGGTCCGCATATAATAGTCAATTATATTTTAATAGCAGATTAGGTATGACGAGTGGGTTACGAATTTCGAAAAAAAAATCAATATTTTTCATAAATTAAAATTTCAAAATTGTTCTCTGTGAGTAAAATTAAAGATTAATCTAGATTTTATGACTATACACAATTAGATGAACACGTTTTTATTACTTGTTGTGTAGTCATAAACTACAGATCAAGCTTAAATTTCGATCACTTAGAAGAATTTTGAAACTTTAATTTATGAAATATATAAAAAAATATACGTATTTTTCGTAATTATGACCCATTTATCAGTCTTAATCTGCTATTAAAATATTATTGACTATTATATGGCGACCCTATATACCTTTGGTTGACATGTCATTAAATATACCTGCCATACATAATTTATGATAATGTCCACTGAAAGAGAATGTGCCTGAATGCTATTTATCATTGTATTGGCACTTGCTTGTTTGTCGGCTTCCAAAACATATAAAAGTACATTGATTCTTTGCAATCTAAAGCGGTTAAAAACGGTTTCATGAAAATTTCGTTATTTTTTTTTCATTTTGGTCACAATAAGTATGTCTTGTCAAGGCACAAATTAATTTATAGACTTTTATCTCTAGTCACTTTTTATGGGGCTGGTTTTATAGAAACCTTACAGGGTGATTCTCGAAATGCGAGGACGTGATAATTTAAGATCATACATGAAGAGAAAAAATAAAATAACAAATAAATATTAATTATTTATCGGGTAAACTGAACCGATAGTTAAAGAATTCACTACGCAACGCATTACATAAGCGTAATACAATAGATACTTAGCGGGTGGTGGTGTGCGTGTGGCGGGAACACTGCTGAGTGCGTGTTTGACTGAGGCAGTGTGTCGGGAAAAGTATAGTTAAGTCTCTTTATTTATGTATAGGGAATCCTGGTAAAAAAATAAGTGCCTACTTTTATGACATAATTAAGATCAGAATCGAGTTCAGAGTGCTCTCCTTCAGTGTTTAAAATTTGTCACCAGTCACCCTGAATACAGGGTTGATTTGTAGTCACCGGCCAAATTTTTTTACTCAATAAGTATCATTTACAGAAACGATTTTTGCAAAATGAAGTGTCTCTACTTACATTACTCTTGACATTATTATTTTTTTAAAGAAGCGAGCGCAGCAAGCGTACCTCGACTTACAGAGCGAATAGGACACCGATAATATTTGAATGTTATCGCTCAAACAACGTATCTTGTCGTACGTTTTTAACACTGAAAGTTTGATTACATAGGCTAGGTTTGTTTTGTGCCAAATAAGCGTAAAGTACCGTTACTGCTTATGAGACCTTAATTTTTAAAGCCATTTTAATGGAAGATCCGTTTTATTCAGCTTGTTTTTAATTTATGTAATAGTGAAATGACGTATGTCGACCATTTTTTTATTAATAAACTAATTTGTAATTTTTTTTTTTATTTACCCAAAAATTTTTACTATTCTGTAGCCGATAAATAAAGCTAGATTTGGTGAGTAGTTATCAGATACGTATAAACTATAGATTTTTTAATAAATTTTTTTCAAGATGACGGTGGGTAAATTTCAGTTGTTTTTCGGTTCTCCTGTGAAGCAGTTATTTTACGTTACACTTCTCTGGTTCTTAACCCGCGATATGCTTTACACTTTGTAACAAGTATTAGAGTTAGATCATGTATAAGTTACAACTATGTTTGACAAATTGGTTTCAAAATAAAGGTAAGCGCAGATTGAAGCACTTTATAATCAGAAAACTTTTATTTTCCCGCGCTTACCTAATTACAAAGAAAAAACAACGCTACTGAAAAGTGTAAATAACTATCAAATAATCGGCAACATTCAAACGAATATAATTACACATACATTCTTGCAAAACATGAAACTAATATAAAAATATAGTGAAAATATGCAGATAATTTATGCAGCTTTTCTTTAATTTTGGATGGCGTGTTATTAAGGTCGAAGAATTAGTCGCAAATAAAATAAGTATCTGTCTCACAAAACAAAAGAAGAAAGCGCTGTATTATTGCAAAATGTATTAAGTACAAGTCTAGAATAATAATGATCTGTGAAAACAAAAAAAAACTTTGCCTATAGTTATTGCTTCTCGTTCGAGTCGTGCCACATTGTCTCGACTTGTTTTATTTAGTTTAAGAAAATAGTGTGAATCTGAGATTCTGGTTCCGTGAAAAATACTTGAATGAAATATGGATTTCAAAAAATCAGCAAACACCTAATCAGTGTGTACCTCCTTTTGTTTAAATTCAGCGCTTTCGTGTACATTTCACAGGCACATATAACACTTTACACACTAAACTACATTTATATGCTTATTTTTGTCTAATTGAGTAACTATTATCGGATAAAACAAAAAAACTTGACTATATCTAACTTAAGGAAATTAAAATCCAGGAGCAACATATACATATTACCAGAAAGTTCTCAAGAGCTCAGTACCTAAGTATTCAGATTCCTTCAACAGAATAAACATTTTTATCGACACCACATAATATCGCAGATAGGTCTTCATCAGTTCCTTTAATTATAGTCGTGTTATATCAGTAATTACTGCTATCATAAAGTAAATTAAAGAATATTATCCGGCGCAAAACCCGTCTCTGAAGAGGCGTCTTCAAGTCGGGGCAACGCAATTACGACACTCTCCAACGTATTCAATTATTTATATTTTATTATTAAGCCGGTGACCCCTGATGTATAGCTTACAAGTAATCGGGGTACTGCAGACATTGGTAGAAAACAGAAATATGTGTTGCTTCCTGTTTAACTTTAGTTTAAACATGACGTTACAACAGGCAAAAATATGTAAGCGTTGTGTTGTTTTGACAATTAGGTAATAAATAATCAACGAATGCAGAGCATTAAAAAACCGACTTCACGTCAAAACTTTGGTTGAATTACAATGTCGTCAATATTATTCAAACAAATTCCGAATTAATACATATTTAAAAAACAATATTGAAATTATCCATGAAGTACTCAATCGAATTCAATGAAATTTATATGAAACCAAAAAATTTAAAAAAGAAACATACACACGAATTGAGAACCTCCTCCTTTTTGGAAGTCGGTTGAAAATATTCTATGAATTCACTGAGAATAAGGTCACCCTAATTGTTACATTAAACTAAAGTGACCTAAGACTAAGAGTGACCATGTGGTTGGTGTTTTTGTTTTATAAAAAAATATATCAATAAAGTTTAATTGTTTGCTTCGTAGAGTTAATTTACATAAGCAAATTTAATTTATGTATTCAATATTATATAATGACAATTTGTATTCTTAACTTATGTAAGTGGTTTTACCATTCAAGTTAATTAATCTATATCTATCTATCTTCTTCTATATATACTTATAATAAATCTGTAGAGAGGTCAATTTTGTACATGAAATATTTTTTCAAAATAACTATCAGGGGTGATTAGTGATCGATACTGATGCCAAAAATGCAATCTGTAAAATTTTTGTCTGTCTGTCTGTATGTTCCTTATAGAAACAAAAACTACTCGACGGATTTTAACGAAACTTGGTGAAATTATTCTTCATACTCCTGGGCAGGTTATAGTATACTTATTATTACGCTACAATCAATAGGAGCAGAGCAGTGAAGGGAAATGTTGGAAAAACGGGAGAAGTTACTTCATTTTTTAAGCTTCCGTCGCGTGTGCAGCCTTAATGGTTAAAGCTACATAGAAATCATGTATGACAGAAATATTATTCATAAAATTATATAAAAAATATCCCACAATAGTATATGTCTATATTTTATGGTTGACTCACAATAACACGTGTAAATCCCGATAGCTTAGCAGTTCGGAGCTTTCTGATTATATTTTTTTACTCTTACGGTTATAATACTCTCACTCATCCCTAATTAAAAAAAATATCATTATTACCTATTCAATAAAAAAAAATCATAGAAATCGGTATAGAAACACCAAACTTATACATGAAACACGCTAATAATAACCCATCGCGCGTGAATACTGAATGATATAGGGATTATTTTTGCGTAACGGTTGCCGCGCTCGACGCGGCTCGCAGCGGTAGGGTATAAAAAGGCGGGAGGCGAGCGCAAGCTTTTGCGCGATTTAATATAGGTAGGTACAGAAGGAACAAGCGTTACATTACCTGTCAAATTTCCCCAACCAATTTTAACTTATTATCGAGGGCATAGAGTTCAAATTCAAGTAAAAATTTTTGACAGATTTGTAACGCTTGATGTACTGCCTTCTGTACATACAGAGATAAAATAGAAATCAAGGTTTTGTTTATTTCATGATCGTTTCTGCCTCTTGGAATTCAGAAACCGTAGATTTCTTCGGAATAAAAAGTAACGTATGTGTTGACTACTATACCAAATTACATTAATATTGGCTTAGCCGTTTGGCAGTGAAAAGCAGCCATACATAACTATTGGTAGTATTGTATGTACACTGATAATGGCTGGATGGATGGATTTTTGCTATTCTTTCACGCAAAAACTACTTAGTTTTACCTAGAATAACAATAAGCTAAGTATAAGTAATGAAGATATTGCATGAATTAAGTAAAGTTGAAGGCATTAAATAAAACACTTTTTAACCGGATTAATGGCGTATAATTTATATTTTACATTTTAACTCGACGTTTCGGTGTCTTTGCAGACCCCGTGGTAACGAGCGACTGTTAAAATTTAGAATGTAAATATACGCGATAAATCCGGTTAAAAAGTGTTTTATTTAATAGTCATACATAATAGTTATCGCGAAAACTTAAGACAATATTAAAATTTAAGGCACTTTGGCACCCGATTTATTTATAACGCTATGTGCCTTTGTAATGTACCTAATAGATAGTTATCTACCTATGTTTGTGGTTAGGAGTTATACATATTATATGGGCGAAGATTCTTCATTTTTATTTTTGGTATTAAAGATAGTTAGGACCTTGGAGAAGAAAATAACCTACTCGAAATACTAATTCAATACAGACGAAGTCGCGGGCATCATCTATGTAATATACCTACCTACCTATACTTTTTCACAAATCCTAGGTGACACTGCGGATCACTGCTTTGTTGCAACAGTTTTTGAAGTAATTCTGTCTGTTTATCTATCAGTAACGCTTTCATAGCTAAACTACTGAGTCGATTTTGACGAAATTTAGAATAAGGTAAGTTTTAACTTCAAGGAGGATATAATAATAGTATTTATCCAACTCTAATAAACGGTATCCACGCGGACAAAGTCGCGGGTCACAGCTAGTCTATACTAATATATAAAGCTGAAGAGTTTGTTTTTTTGTTTGTTTGTTTGAACGCGCTACTCTCAGAAACTACAAGTGGGATTTGAAAAATTATTTTTGCATTTGATAGTCCAACTCTTGAGGAAGGTCATAGGCTATATTTTATCCTGAAATTCACACGCGATCAAAAGTTACGCGGGTAAAACCGCGCGCGGTGGCTAGTTAAATAAATAAATTAATGCCATGAGTTAGCCTTAAAATGCTTCTGAAGACACAAACATGTTTGTTTTCGAATAATGTAGCACCAAGTAATTAACAAGCAAGTAGGTTCTACTAGTTTGATGCTACTCATTTATTTTCAGTTTCAGCTTTTACGCTCTGTAAGCATTGTGCCACTTAACGTCAGTTATTTTAAAAATAAACCATCAAGTTCGAACTTTTAAGTTTAGAAAACAACGAAGCTGTTTGAAAGTGGAATGCTGGAGCTCTTATCAAAATTGATATGAGTGACACTTGATTGATTACATTTTAATTTGCACTTCTGCTATAAAATATTTTATGAATAATTTATTTTGTTTGTACGTTTAAAATATTTGATGAAATAACTATTGAGCCGGTTTCTTATGTTTTAAATTTGAACTTCATTATTTTGAATGCCATACATAATCGAAAAAATTCAATCAGATTTTTTTTTTGCATTTATCAGAATGTATATTGTTTTTCAATCGATTAACTACCTACCGTTCGCATACAATTTTGTCCGAAATAATGAAGCCAAGTTTTTCGTAGAAATACTGGGTCATATTCGACTTCTCAATTTAAAGGCTTTACATTGGCTATTCAACCAACTTCCAAAAGGAAGAGGATCTCAATTCGTGTGTATGTATTTTTGTATCTTTTTTAACTCGATAATTTGATCAGCTGTTAATCGATTTTGATGATTATTGTTTTATATGATAGAGGATGCGTCAGAGCCCGTCCCATGTAAATTTCAGAAAAATCGATACAGATTTTTTGATAAATTTGAAATTTTCGAAAATATATGTATAAAAATGGAGAATATATAGGTACGTAGATGACTTTATACTTCAGCCAAAGTCTTGACAAGGATATGAAAATATCAGTCATGTCGGTTTTTTTAAACGCTCTGCGAGGATTCAGGCGACTGGGCCGACTCCAAACTAGACCCATGGGGCCAGTCACCTGAATACATTTTTGAATCGGTAAACTGGGACCACAAATCTGACTTACTTTAAGTATAGTTAACAGAAAAATCAAGTCATTTAATTCAGGATTTTATTTGATGTAGTATTAAGTGTAAGAATGTCAAAAATACTACAAGCAAATGATTTCCAAAATCAAGGACATACGAAAAAGGGCTGCTCTATTGTTTCAATAAAGGCGCATAAAATATGTGAGCGAGACGGATATATATGCATACGCAGCTCGTTTCTATGAACTGCGTCAACCCAGCCAATCACTATCGAAAAGCTTACCAGGGTTAAGAAAGTAGTACTTTATATATTGATTATGTTTGTAATTCCAATTCACTTCCCGTTTGCGTTCGCTCCCGAACGGTCGTGTCTGCGGCCGCTCCCGAGTGTTCGTATTGCGCTGCCCTTGTTCCCTCCCCCGCACTCGTGCGGGTAAGGTCCCAAGTTAAGCTCTTTCGGAAAGTTTTCTCTTGTGGAGGCTGTGTGGTGTCGGGGCTAATTCATCTGCCCTTTTCAGGGCGGACCCGACTGCTGCCGGCCGAAGCATCGCTGGTCAGGTGGATACGTAACCGTGACAACTAAGCCTGATCGTCCGCCGTTCACCGGCAATAGGTCCGTACTAGGTCGTTTCTTTACAGCGCAGTTTGTCTCCAATAGACTTTCTTTCAGCCCAGCATTATGCCTCGTCACCCTGAGTGTGCCGAGCATCAATGCGAAATCAATCGTCGTCGTATTTGTAATCTCAAGGAGGACAACGTAGGCCTTCGAGATTTAGTCCAACGCAACCAACTCCGTGAGAACGAGAGGGTTGCTGAGTGTCAGGCTCAGATCGATTCCTTACAGGAGGAATTATCTGCTCGTCCCTCGTCCTCTGAACTCAGTCAGTTGTCTTCAGATTTCAGCCAGTTGTTCAGCGATAAACAATCACTGGAAGCTCAATATGCAGCCGAGAAGGAAGCCCTTCTCGCTCAGATCGAGTCCTTGCGAGAGCAATTGTCCGCTCGTCCTCAGGTCGCGTCTACTTCACAGGGGTTCCAAACTGATTCTCCGGCGTCTCCAGATCCTTCTGAGTACGTCGATCCTCTTTCAGATTTTATGTCGGTAGACTCCACCGCATGCAAACGGAAAACTACCCCGCCGGGTAGTGATTCCGACTCCGCTCCTGTAGTTCCAGAATCTCCTGCTCCGTTCACCGAGGTTCGCAAAAAGTCCAAGTCTAAGAAGAAGAAGCAAGATACTTCTTCGACTTTATCTCCATCCGTTTCAGCTGCTCCAGCCGCTGTTCCTGCTCCGCAAAATGTCGCAACGGCGTCTGCTCCTGCGCCTTTTGTTTCAGCGATCCCAGCGTCACAGCCTGCGTCACAATCAGATTCGGCTCCGCCGAAAGTCAAGTCTCCGCCCCCCGTCTTTCTACGGGACAAGAGCCGCTGGACCGAGGTGTCAGCTCTCTGCGGTAGACACAATCCCAAGATCCAGTATAGTAAGGCATCCAACGTGGGTGACTCTATTAAGGTCGTTGTCAATTCCATTCCCGATTTCAGGAATCTTACTCGGCTTCTTGCTGATCAAAAGCTCGAGTACCACACTTACGCCCTCCCTAAGGAGCGTAAGATTCGTGCCGTCCTCAGGAACGTGCTGAACTGTGCACAAAATGCACAGCCGCCGAGGCAAGCAGTTCCCACTAGTGATCCTAGCGAAGAGCCCGCAAGGGCAGTCCATTTTCAGAGGCAAGCCCACTTAGTGTGATCTGTCCAACATCCGCGTCGAAGTTCCACACAAGCGTGGTTTCCCATGTCAGTGCCACCGCTGCCAACTGTATGGTCATGCGGCGGCAAATTGTTTTGCTTCCCCTAGGTGCGTCAAGTGCCTAGATCCGCATGGGACTAAGGAGTGCTCTCGCACTCCCGAATCGCCCACCGCTCCGTCCTGCGTCTTGTGCGGCCAGTCAGGCCACACAGCAAACTTTTGCGGCTGCCCCAAGGCACCGCGTGCTGCCAGGGCTACCGTGAAGCCCATCGAGAACTGGAGAGAGCGACCGCAGCCTAGCTCGGACGCCCCTCCAGTCAGTTCAAAGGCCCCTAAGGCCTTTACTTCTATCGTTCCAGGTCAGCGCAGCCGGGTCACGACTCAATCGCAACCGGCCGCCAAATCGGCTTCCCAGTGCCAGAACGCAAAAGGTTCTCAAGACCGCATGGCGTTCTGGATCCAGCTCGCTCCCATCGACGAGATCCTGGCTTTCGGCGCCGCTCTCGACGCCAGCCCAGAGGGTTTCAATGGTGCTCTTCCGGTCGTAACCAAGTTCGCTCCCCTTATCAGGAAACTCCAGCACTTCCCGTTTGCGTTCGCTCCCGAACGGTCGTGTCTGCGGCCGCTCCCGAGTGTTCGTATTGCGCTGCCCTTGTTCCCTCCCCCGCACTCGTGCGGGTCAGGTGCCAAGTTAAGCTCTTTCGGAAAGTTTTCTCTTGTGGAGGCTGTGTGGTGTCGGGGCTAATTCATCTGCCCTTTTCAGGGCGGACCCGACTGCTGCCGGCCGAAGCATCGCTGTTCAGGTGGATACGTAACCGTGCCAACGAAGCCTGATCGTCCGCCGTTCACCGGCAATAGGTCCGTGTTAGGTTGATCTTTCTTTCAGCGCCGTTTGTGTAGTCCTTTCGCCGTTCATCGGCACGCATCTTCGTCTTGGTTAGATAGACTTCTCTCTTTCAGCCCAGCACAATGCCTCGTCATACTGAATCCAGCAGCGAAGCCGCTCGTCGTCGTATTCGTGAGCTTCAAGCTGACAAAGAAGCCCTTGAGGCTCAGGTCAATTCCTTGAAAAAACTTCCTGATAACTTTGCCATCTTCGATCACTTGGCTAAACAGCAATTTGAACACGATGCCGAGAAGGATACTCTTCTGGCTCAAATCCAGTCCTTGCAAGAGCAATTATCCGCTCGTCCCTCGTCCTCAGAATTCAGACAGTTGTCTTCAGATTTCAGACAGATATCCAGCGATAAAAAATCACTGGAAGCTCATTATGCAGCCGAGAAGGTAGCCCTTCTCGCTCAAATCGAGTCCATGCGAAAGCAATCGTCCGCTCGTCCTCAGGTCGCCTCCATTTCACAGGGGTTCCAAACCGATTCTCCGGCGTCTCCAGATCCCTCTGAGTACGTCGATCCCTTTTCAGATTGCATGTCGGTAGATTCCACTGCATGCAAAAGGAAAACTACCCCGCCAGGTAGTGACTCCGACACCGTTCCTATCGTTCCAGAATCTCCTGCTCCGTTCAGCGAGGTTCGCAAAAAGTCCAAGTCAAAGAAGAAGAAGCAAGATGCCTCTTCAGTCTTATTCCCATCCGTTTCAGCTGCTCCAGCCGCTGTTCCTGCTCCGCAAAATGTCGCACCGGCGTCTGCTCCTGCGCCTTTTGTTTCAGCGATCTCGGCGTCACAGCCTACGTCGCAATCAGATTCGGCTCCGCCGAAAGTCAAGTCTCCGCCCCCCGTCTTTCTACGGGACAAGAGCCGCTGGACTGAGGTCTCAGCTCTCTGCGGTAGACATAATCCCAAGATCCAGTATAGTAAGGCATCCAACGTGGGTGACTCTATTAAGGTCGTTGTCAATTCCATTCCCGATTTCAGGAATCTTACTCGGCTTCTTGCTGATCAAAAGCTCGAGTACCACACTTACGCTCTCCCTGAGGAGCGTAAGATTCGTGCCGTCCTCAGGAACGTGCCGTTCGAGCTCTCGAACGAGCAAATCCAAGAGGACTTGTCTTCTCAAGGCTTCCCCGTCGAATCTGTGCACAAAATGCACAGCCGCCGAGGCAAGCAGTTCCCACTAGCGCTAGTAATCCTAGCGAGGAGCCCGCAAGGGCAGTCCATTTTCAGAGGCAAGCTCACCGTGTGCGGTCTCTCCAACATCCGCGTCGAGGTACCACACAAGCGTGGTTTTCCAGGTCAGTGCCACCGCTGCCAATTGTATGGTCATGCGGCGGCAAATTGTCATGCTTCCCCTAGGTGCGTCAAGTGCCTAGAACCGCATGGGACTAAGGAGTGCTCTCGCACTCCCGAATCGCCCACCGCTCCGTCCTGCGTCTTGTGCGGCCAGTCAGGCCACACAGCAAACTTTCGCGGCTGCCCCAAGGCACCGCGTGCTGCCAGGGCAACCGTGAAGCCCATCGAGAACTGGAGAGAGCGACCGCAGCCTAGCTCGGACGCCCCTCCAGTCAGTTCAAAGGCCCCTAAGGCCTTTACTTCTATCGTTCCAGGTCAGCGCAGCCGGGTCGCGACTCAATCGCAACCGGCCGCCAAATCGGCTTCCCAGTGCCAGAACGCAAATGGTTCTCAAGACCGCATGGCGTTCTGGATCCAGCTCGCTCCCATCGACGAGATCCTGGCTTTCGGCGCCGCTCTCGACGCCAGCCCAGAGGGTTTCAACGGTGCTCTTCCGGTCCTAACCAAGTTCGCTCCCCTTATCAGGAAACTCCAGCAAGCTCAACGTTTCTAAACGTAGTCCTTCTTTCCAGCATTCCTATCTCAGAGTGAGTCTGATCACTCTAGATAATATCTTAGCTTCAGCTTTGTCATTTCTGCTAATCTTAGCTTTGTTTTATCTCACTTTCAGTTCCTTTTGGTGGCAGCCGTCTGGATGCCGCTCACTGCGTAGCCTCTCTCTCCAATTGGCTGTCGCTCCGATAAATGATCAAGAACCTGGATTAAGGTAGGTCGTAAAGGGGGGATGTTTAGTGGGTATGCTCGGCTTCACTGAGTGAGTCTCCACACTGTCTGGGCATTCTATTTGCCGTTAGCCACTGGGGTTAACAGCTTATAGAATGCCCATTCGTCCGTAATAGGATTCATCCTCCTCCCGCTAAAGCTTGCTTTACTGGTTAAAGCTTGTTTTAGGGGGTGCCCAAAATTTTCTGTGGCGGAAAAACAAAAAAAAAAAAAAAAAGGAAACTCCAGCAAGCTCAACGTTTCTAAACGTAGTCCTTCTTTCCAGCATTCCTATCTCAGAGTGAGTCTGATCACCCTAGATAATCTCTTAGTTTCAGCTTTGTCACTTCTGCTAGTTTTAGCTTCTGAATTTCTCGCTTTCAGTTCCTTTTGGTGGCAGCCGTCTGGATGCCGCTCACTGCGCAGCCTCTCTCTCCAATTGGCTGTCGCTCCGATTTTGACTTATGGCCTTAGTTAAGGTGAGTTATGAAGGGGGATGTTTAGTGGGTATGCTCAGCCTATCTGAGAGAGTCTCCACACTGTCTGGGCATTCTATTTGCCATTAGCCACTGAGGCTAACAGCTTATAGAATGCCCATTCGTCCGTAATAGGATTCATCCTCCTCCCGCTAAAGCTAGCTTTACTGGTTAAAGCTAGTTTTAGAGGGTGCCAAACGACTTTCCTTGGCGGAAAAACAAAAACAAAAAAAAAAATCCAATTATGTTAGAAACTTAAGAGATACCTAAATCGACGTAAAGACTGATTTTAAAATTCCTGTACGATTATTTATTATATTTTTATGGGTTTTGTTGATTTTCAATTGTTAAATTATGAGTGTTACTTGTGTAAAGCTTAGAACACTCATAACTTAGATTTATTATAATACTGTGATTTTCTTGGGATTTATTGATTTTTGTTTTTGTTTGTATGGTAAAAAAATAATAGAGTATGTCTTTCTAACGTATCGATGTGAAGACTGACTTTAAAATTCTTATTACGAGTAACAGGTAGTATTAGAAATTAATATTGTTTATTATTTTTTTGCACAATAAGACAATTATATCTTTGGGTAATATTAATGCTGTGATTTCCTAGTGATTTTTTTTATAATTTATATTATTTAGAATTCTCTTATTATAATTATAATTAAGCGTCTTGTACTTTTTCATGAGTACAAGACCGTAAATTAAAAACTTTAAATAATGAATAACTTTGCTTTATTTGTGACACTTTTTCTGCTAAGTACCTGTACTATATCTGGTTCTTAAACAATGGATTTGTGTTTAAAATTACAATTCAGCCCAGTCGCCTCATAAAATAAATAAATAAAAAATAATCAGGCGACCGACCCCGTGGGGCCAGTTATTGAGTGGGCCCAGACGCCTGAATCATTCGTTTATTATATAAGCAACTGCTGTGTTTTGAGTAAGATAATTATTAATTTGACATAAGATATACCTAAAATCTGTGTCTAAAATTAAAGAATGTAATGTCGAATTGAGTTCACTATTTATACAGGGTGATTAGTGGGTTATTTTTGAAATTCCAGGACGTGACATTTTGAGATCATAAATGAAGAGAAAAAATAAAATTAAAAAAATAATTATTAATTATTTACTGAGTAAACTTAACCGAAAGTTAGACAATTTATTGTGTGTCTTTCTAACGTATCGATGTGAAGACTGACTTTAAAATTCTTATTACGAGTAACAGGTAGTATTAGAAATTAATATTGTTTATTATTTTTTTGCACAATAAGACAATTATATCTTTGGGTAATATTAATGCTGTGATTACCTAGTGATTTTTTTATAATTTATATTATTTAGAATTCTCTTATTATAATTATAATTAAGCGTCTTGTACTTTTTCATGAGTACAAGAACGTAAATTAAAAACTTTAAATAATGAATAACTTTGCTTTATTTGTGACACTTTTTCTGCTAAGTACCTGTACTAGATCTGGTTCTTAAACAATGGATTTGTGTTTAAAATTACAATTCAGCCCAGTCGCCTCATAAAATAAATAAATAAAAAATAATCAGGCGACCGACCCCGTGGGGCCAGTTATTGAGTGGGCCCAGACGCCTGAATCATTCGTTTATTATATAAGCAACTGCTGTGTTTTGAGTAAGATAATTATTAATTTGACATAAGATATACCTAAAATCTGTGTCTAAAATTAAAGAATGTAATGTCGAATTGAGCTCACTATTTATACAGGGTGATTAGTGGATTATTTTTGAAATTCCAGGACGTGACAGTTTGAGATCATAAATGAAGAGAAAAAATAAAATTAAAAAAATAATTATTAATTATTTACTGAGTAAACTTAACCGAAAGTTAGACAATTTATTACGCAACGCATGGTTACATAAGCGTTATGCACTTAGCGGGTGGTGGTGTGCGTGCGGAGGAAACACTGCTGTGTGTGTGTTGACTGCGGCGGCGCGTCGAGAAAAGTGTAGTAAGGTCTCTTTATTTATGCATAGGGATTTCTGGTGAAAAATTAAATACCTACTTTTATTACATGATTATGATTAGAATCGAGTTCAGAGTGCTCTCCCTTAGTGTCTAAAATTTGTCACCAGTCTCCCTGTATACTCTTTAAAATTCAAAAGATGTATATGACAATTCGTTACATACTACTGAATATCAAATGTATTTAGGGTCTTATCTTATCTTTCTATCATCATCTGACATATCAAAATTGTTGACTCAGTCCCATGAGAATATTTATTTTACAGTTTTTTATTCCAGGGACAAAAATGTTACATAACTTAAGCTACCAAAACCAACTCACCCCTGGAATTTTGAAGTGGCCGGAATTTTAAAACATTGGCCTTAAATATTCATATTTCGAGTAAGTAGTCGATAGCTTTTATCTATAGAGGGTATTTTATTCTTCTATTTGGGAAGTGAGTGGGTCGTCAGAACCTTTTAATAGTCAAAGAATTAAGAGCATTGAAAATTTGATATGATCCATATTTTCAAGTCCAAAGCTATGGCTTAAGTGAAAAGTCATCTACGCTTATACATATATTCCGATGTCATATATCTTAACCACTTTTTCTGAATATTCTTATCGATTTAGAGAAATGATAGTTATACAGGGTGATTGGTGACAAATTCTAGATACTGAAAGAGAGCACTCTGTACTCGATTCTGATCATAATTAAGGATCAAACGAACTTACCAAGTGAAGTTCGATCACAATTATGTGAACGGCTTAATTCGAAGCGATTTAAAGTTAACATGTTGTAGTAGTACTTCCAAGCATCAGCCTTGCACGGTTTTCAGAGACACGTTTTTTTTTTTTTTTTTTTTTTATTTGGCAACCCTGATCCCCGCTCTTGAACTCCTCTCCACTTACTTCCTCTCATCATCCCTCCTCAATAATCATTTTGTTTAGAGCTAAAGTTCCTAGGTAGTACCCATAAAAATAATTCACATTAATTATGGGTGGGTGATATTACTTTAAAGGAATACTGTTTGGGCGGGTTTATATCAATCGCTTCGAATTAAGCCGTTCACATAATTGTGATCGAACTTCACTTGGTAAGTTCGTTTGATCCTTAATTATGTTTCACGGCTTAATTCTTTGCGATTTAAAGTTAACATGTTGTAGGATGTTCAGAGTATTTTAATGTGAATTATTTTTGCAGTATAGGTATAAGTAAAACTGTATTGTTAGAGTATAACCAACAGTAATAAATCACAAATATACATCTATTTATTCTAAGGAGTTACATAAAATACTAGTTGCAAATTGATTGGCATCCGATACAATTTCTTTGTTGTAGAATTTGGCAAATACTGAGGATGTATTACTCCATCCTGCGGTTTTCCGTATGACATCAATATTGACACCGACTCTGCTAGCAGTGGAAGTGGCCGCATGGCGCGTGCTGTGCGCGCTAAACACTGATGTGTCCACGCCACTGCGTTGTAAAGTATATTTGATACAGTGACTCAAAGTTTGAGACAAACTTTTAAGTGAGGTCTTTTGTGGCTAATAAATAAAGTGTCACAACTACGTAAACCACTCGTTTTATTTATATAATCTAAAATGCATCTGGCAGGGCATATTGCAGGATTTGTATGAAAAAATGGTAGCCTTAGAAGGGGTTGAAAGGAGTTTGGTTTTGAAGTTTTTACTAAGTCAGGTATTTAACTAAGATTTCTGTTCTGTTTTGAGTTATATTATTTATTTTAATGAGAGAAAATGTTTGTACTCTTTGCGCTGTCACCAAACCTAGCACACCAGCGTTTCTTAGAGAAATCTTCTAAACTAAGGCTTTCATTTGGCCATTGAGTGGCCAAATAATTTAACACTATGTTTGGGTCCCAAGAAGTATTATATTTTGGATTGGTGGGCCTCAACTTGTAAACACCCTTCATGAAACGTTTGACTCGATCATCATTTAAGCTATTACCTAACAAAAGAGATAAGGCAGAGCGGTAAGAATTGATGGTCCCGTATTAAGCGCCTTTATCAAAAATATCGGTTAAAAAATGTATTACAATTGGAATAGAAGCATTAAAATAATCATAATTATGTAATCTACAGTAAATTATCCAAGATTTTATGCAAACATCGTACTGTTTGTAAGTATTATTTGCAAGCGAAGCTAGCATAATATCTACTGACCTATTCGATAAATATTTCCTTAGTAATGCTTGCCTGATAATTTCGCGGCAACAAGGCGTAGATTCTTGTGTACACAATCTACAATCTACTGAAAGGAGATGTTAGAAGGTCAATATCTGGTCCAAAATACAAAAAAATTGAAACAGACAACTTTTTAAACATAGGAAACCAAGGTTGACTTGGCCAATATGGCACCACAACAATACCCTCTGCCTTATGACAAATGATTTTCTGCATTAATTTTACTATAAGCGAGAATGGTGGAAAGGCGCAAAATAACACATTGGTCCATGGCAGTGTAAAGGCATCAACAGCACATGCTTCGGGATCATTTCTCCACGAAACATATTGTTTACACTTAGTATTGCATCTGTTTGCAAACAAATCAATACTGGCATACCAAAGTTGCGAACTATTTCATTAAATGCAATTTGATTTAATTCCCACTCTGTATCCTCGAACTGTTTTCGAGATAATGAATCTGCCTCACAATTATCTTTAGTATTGATGTAAGAAGCGAATAAGATTATTCTACGTTCTTCGAACCATTTCCACATACTTCTAGATATATAATCTAGGTGATCATATTGAATACTGCCCATTCTGTTAATAAGATGTCACAATTAGATAATTCTTTGGTGAAACGTTTCAGAGCTAGAAAGGCTGCTTTTAGTTCCAACTCGTTTATATGACAAGAAGTTTCGTTGTCTTTCCTATATCCACAACATCTAACTGTATCACAATACGCTCCCCATCCCGTAGAGGAGGCATCAGAAAAAAAATTCTAAAACAAAGTTGTTCGGTTTGAGTGATGAATGGCCTATATCTATGTTTCCTAACCACCAATATAATTTTTCATGTAGGGTAATTAAGATATCAATTGTCTGATCGTAGTTTGGATTTTTTTAATAAACAATTATATTTATATTGTTCAAGCTTTTTTGTATATAACCACGAATAAGTTATTGTTGGACATGCGGAAATTAAATAACTAATGAGTTTAGCGAATTCGCGTGACTTGCATCGTTTTATACAAAGAAATCTATTTATAAAATCTTTCAATTTTATTTTCTTTTCCTCGGGTAGTTTTAAAATCATCTGCTTTGAGTCGAAAGTGAAGCCCAAGAACTTACATTCACGTTTAGGTATTAAACAACTTTTTGAAAAGTTAATCAAAAAACCCAAGCTCTGTAATAGATCTATAGTTGTAGATACATTAGTGACACACTCCGAGTAAGTCTTTCCGATAAAAAAATGTTATCTAAATAAATAACTGAAATCATACCCCGACTACGCAGGTATTCTATAACTGGTTTCATTAATTTAGTAAACATGAGAGGTGCGGTACAAAGGCCGAACGGTAAACAATTGAATTCATATAATATATTGTTGTATTTGAATCGAAGATATTTTTTGTGAGCTTCATTTGTCGCAACAAAGAAGTATGCATGTTTTAAGTCTATTGTCTACAGCAGTTTTCAGTTAATAATTTTGACGCTGTTCTGTAATCTTCCATTTTAAAATGACTAGCAAGTACAAATTTATTTAACTTTTTTAAATTCAATATAAACCTTTTATCACCATTAAGCTTAGGTACAAGAAATATACTAGATAAAAATTGTCCTTCAATATAAGTACATTTCGAGATGGCACCATTGCTTATTTGTTGCTTCTGTGGTATTAATGAAGATGATCCTACGAGTGTTTCGGTAGCTCTTCCCAGAGCTGCTATAGCCACACCAGTTTGTCTTTGCCTAAACATGAGGGAGGAATTCCGTTTAGAGACCGCTTCGATAACTGCCACTTTTGCTTCCGGATTCAGAGCAGGGGCAAGGAGTAGTTGACAATTACTAGGAATAAGATAATCCTCTAGGATTTTATCTCTTGTCTCTTTGGGTAGTCCCTTTAAAAGGATTTCAGACCACCGCACCGGGTTGAAATTTCCTTATGTAAAGGTTTTCCTAGTTCTTCAGCAATTATATTAGCCTTATTGTATGATGTTTAAATAGTAAATAGTAATTATTTTGTACTTAGACTGTAAGATTACTCTGTAAAAAACATTCAAGATTTGTGGCATGAATAAAGAAATTTTATTATTATTTATTATTAATCTTAGGAGCATCTCCCAACATCTCTAAGATATCGCTATCCAATTCTATATCCTCAACATCATCTACTGGTGGATGTTTTGAGGTAGATGGCACTGAAAAGACGAAAGTAGTCAGCGTCTCGAATAACAATTCGAAAGAAGTGTTTTTAGCACCTACGAGCATAAAATGCAAAAAGTAGGGTAGTCATTTTAGCGATAATTATCACTAAACAAAGAAATTTTCCATAGTCTCGAATAAAGATTCGAATTAGGTAAAGAGGATTGGCGGCCACGGTATCACTTAATTTTAGAGTTTTCAAGCGTATCAAAACCGGGCTATATGTAGTTAATAGGTCAATATGAGACACGTTTTTTCCAACATCTATTGTTGTGATAGTTGTTGGGAATATTTAGAAATACAATAAAATCAAATTAAACTTGCCGAAAGCACATTTTTTAATTTCCCGGCAATAAAAAATAATAGTTGTAAAGTCCTACTGTCAAACTTGAATTAAGCCGCCCGCGCCGCCACCCCGTTTCAAACCTCTGGATTGGTTAATACCTGCTTATGTAATGTAATGGTTTCAAAATACGACGCCATGTTAGAAAAGACATTTCTGTAATTTTTAGGTTAGATTATTGTTTTGACTTTTTATTCCCAACTTCTGTATAAATCTAATAATTATATACTGATACTCGTTATCTAAGCAATAAAACGCACATATTAAGTTTGAGGTACGTGAATGCTATAAGACTATCTATCTAACGTTTAATTTAAGTAATAAATTATAGACGCACGTGCGAAGGCTTGAGCACGGAAATACAGAATGATTATTGAGGAGGGATGATGAGAGGAAGTAAGTGGAGAGGAGTTCAAGAGCGGGGATCAGGGTTGCCAAATAAAAAAAAAAAAAAAAAACGTGTCTCTGAAAACCGTGCAAGGCTGATGCTTGGAAGTACTACTACAACATGTTAACTTTAAATCGCAAAGAATTAAGCCGTGAAACATAATTACGTAATAAAAGTAGGTACTTATTTTTTCACTAGAATTCCCTATAAATAAATACTATGTTACTATTTACTTTACATACAACTGATCAATCGCGACACGTGACCTGGCATGCGACACGCTGCCAACGCTAGCGTAACCATGCGTTGCATAATCAATTGTTTAACTTTCGGTTAAGTTTACTCAGTAAAAAGTTAATATTTGTTTTTAATATATTTTTCTGTTCATGTATGATCTCAAGCTATCACATCCTTGAATATCAAAAGTTACCGACTAGTCACCCTGTTTAAGTTGATACTTATATAGGCTCATCTCTAACTTTCTTCAAGGTATAAAATGAAACGAACCAAATAATCGTGAAGCAAACGTACAAACGAATTGAAAACCACATCTTTTTGGAAGTCGGTTGAAAAAAAAGATTATAAAATCCGAAGTGAAAATGAAATAGTGTTAAAACTATAGTAACACTTTATACAAAAAAATACGAAAGTGAATTTCACCAACCATTATTGTAGGTAATATAGTACTGAATACCTACTCATATATGACAGACTTTTTATGCCGTTACAAAGTTGCGGCAAACAACTGTTTCTTTTATCTTTGTTTGCGGATTTATGACTGGGCTCAAAGACAGTTTTATCTTTTCCCGAAAGGTTAAACCTTCCTTTATAGCTACTTAGAGAGACTTAATAGAAGGCATCTCTTCACAAAATAATATTGGTTTTTAAATGAATGAGAAATAAACAGGTTTTTAGAAATGGTACGCTGTCTTGTTTTTTTTAATGTTATACTAAAACTAATAGCAATCACTCGGCCTATTTGAAGGCTGAATCAAAAACGATCTTAATCAAATAAATGAAAAATTTGATAAATAAAAATTATCACATCTTTCATTTATTTGATTAAGATCGTCAATTATTCTTAAAAAAAAATTCATTTATTTAAGAATAATTGAGCATTTTAAATGCAAAAAAACGATCTTAATCATTTACACGCTCACAACCATATTCTTGTGTTGTTATTTTTCTATATAATAAGGGTAAGACGTTAGTCTTCAGTGTCACATGTGAACAATAATCATGAAGGTGAAATTTTTACACAGATGCAGGCAGTTCAGCAGTTCGGTCCACATCTTGTCAGTCCGTACCAAAAAAAGCCTAAACAATCACACCAACTTCATGGCCTTTAAGTAAGCAAAGCTTGTGTTATGAGATACCATGTAGAAGACTAGGGAAACCTAGAATTTATATACACTTATAGATTAACGCCCAGACCCAGAACATTTTTTTTTCTTGTTTCGTGCGGAAAATTTTTCGGGGACTGAAAACTGCTCGCGTCCGCAAGGTTTAGCCCTCGATGCCTTGTACGTGGTCCCTGGGTGGCGCTTAACAAGCGGTATCATCTGGTGGTAGGCTTCGGCCGCGGCTTGTCACCACCCACTAGACAAAACCATGCCGCCAAGTGACTTAGTCGCGTTCCGGCATGTTGTTTAGTGTAGCCATTTAGGAGGGTAGGTCTGAGTAATCGTGCTGCATTGGAGAACTGTTTTCAACTCGTAGGATAGTGACTCACCGGGTAACTCGTTTTGGAGGGTAGCGGGATCCGAAGCACGGTGCACCGCTGGCCGAACGCAGGTAGTAGGGGGCCCAAGTAGCATGCCAGCCACATGAGAAAGGCTGCCCCGCCACCTCGCGAAAAATCCCGGGAGGCTCCATCGTGCCGGTTGGCGACCGGTTGGAGAGGACCCGATGGCGACCTCGGGGGGGTTCGGGCGTCCCCGCAGTCTCCAGGCGAGTTCCCTAATGGTGCGTTGTGCCCTACGAGTTACTTGGTTCCATTTGCAGCGCTTCACTCAACTTCTATTCTCCTCCCTATTCACTCCACTACCAATTCACAATGAAAGGTCCTAAAAAGAGTACGGTTCAACAGCGGTTGCACTTCCTCTCCCTTAAAGTGCACTTGAATGAATGAATGAATGATACATTTATTGAAGCATACAGTGCATAAAAACATTGAGGTAGGTACATAGTAATAATAATAAAACATGACAAAACAGAAACAAAATAAAGATAGAAAACAAAAAACAAATTAAGTAAGATTGTCATTGCATGCACTGCTGCATCAAAAGGCTACAACTCAGCATAAGCCTTGATTTAAAATCAAGACACTGGTTTTCAGTGCAGCCAGATGAGTACATTTCTGTGGAGTGTGTAATGAGTGTGTGTGACTGTGTGTGTATGTAAGTATGTTTTTGTGAGACACTGCCGTTTGTGATACATTATGTAAAAATATATTGTTATAAATACATAAATAAAGTATATAAATAGAATTAATAAATAAGTATGTACAATAAATATCTAGCTGAAGATAAATAATTTAATATAACATGATAATAATTAAATAAATATGAAACACGAAATATAGTTTTCTAGAACAAAATATAGTTTCTGTAACATCCGAGGAGTGCACTCCAATCTGAATTATGTCCACCACCATCTTGAGACGGAGAGACCACACCTACTCTTTCTAACGGAGACGCAGATCTGCGATCCGTCAGACTCGGCATACCTTGGTTACCCAGGCTATATCCTGGAGTCTCTTTTCCGCCCGCACGCCGGGGTGTGCATGTATGCCAATGACGCGATCTGTTATCAGCGTCTCCGTTACTTGGAAGTGCCGGACCTTTCAGTCATGTGGGTTCACATAGATACTGGCCTAGACCAAGTGGTTTGCGCCTGTATCTATCGTTCACATAGCGGAGATCGGGAGACAACGAGGCTTATGGAATACCTTGGCAATGCAGCAGATAAGATTCAGCAACGTTTTCCCACGGCGCAGTTGGTGTTTCTGGGGGATTTTAATGCTCACCACGGGCAGTTGTTATACCCGTATCAGGACACTGACCATGCTGGCAGAGAGGCTTTTAAGTTTTCGCTGACTTATGGTCTCTCACAGCTTGTTAACGAGCCTACGCGCATCCCCGACGTTGCTGGCCATACTGCGTATTGCTTGGACCTTCTGCTGACAACCGATCCTGACAGATACTCGGTGTCCGTCACTGCTCCTTTAGGGACATCCGATCACTGTATGGTGAAATTTGTATCGCTGTACTCGCCACCTGACACCCGCCCAAAAGGCTCCAGGCGAGTATGGCGTTACAAGTCAGCAGATTGGGATGAAATGCGACATTTCTTCGCATCTTATCCATGGCGGCAAACTTGTTTTACATCAACCGATCCATCGTGCTGCGCTGATGCTGTCTCAAGTGTGATAGTTCAAGCAATGGAGTACTACATTCCCCACGCTGACCTATCCCTTGAAACCAAAGCTTGCCCATGGTTTAATAGTGCTTGCCTTGCCGCTGAAAAGCGAAAGCGGGAAGCATACAAAGCCTGGGCAAATGCTCGCAGAAGCAAAGCCCTAGATTCGCATGAACTTAAGAAAATATACAACGCTGCCGCCAAGTCCTGCAAAAAGGTGATCAAAAGAGCTCGTTTTGCCCACATAGGCCGTATCGGAGACAGAATAGCAGCATACCCTTCGGGAAGTAAAGCTTTCTGGTCCCTTGCCAAGTCGGTCGAAACGAACTTTTGTCGCCCGTCGCTGCCACCACTGAGGAAACCCGATGGTTCTCTGGCCCACACTGCTAAGGAGAAAGCAGATTTATTTGCTAGTATCTTTGCGGAAAATTCTCGTCTAGATTGCCAAGGAAAAATCCCACCCCAATTACCTCAGTTCGGACCTACAATGGGTACCGTTCACATTCGCCAAAAGGAGGTTCTTAAATGCTTGCTGCACCTAGACGAGAACAAAGCTAGTGGTCCAGACGGTATTCCTGCAGTGGTCCTAAAACGCTGCGCAGCTGAGTTGTCTTCCGTTTTGACGCGCCTCTATCGACTTTCATTGGAATCGGGTAAGGTCCCCAAGTCCTGGAAGCTTGCTAACGTACAGCCAATACCGAAGAAGGGAAGCCGTGCCGATCCTGTCAACTATCGACCAATTTCAATCACCTCCATACTTTGCAAAGTCATGGAACGTGTATTGAATAATCGAGTCCTGGCATACCTCGAGACCAACGAGCTCCTAAGCGATAGCCAATATGGTTTCCGCAACGGACGCTCGACCGGCGATCTTCTCGTGTATGCCACTCACTTATGGAGTGAGGCCTTGGAGGGTCATGGTGAAGCAATAGCTGTATCCTTAGACATTTCCAAGGCCTTTGACAGGGTCTGGCATGATGGTCTCTTAAGTAAGCTTCCAGCATATGGCATACCGATTAGGCTCTGTGACTGGATATCTGATTTTCTGAGGGAACGGTCAATTCGAGTAGTCTTAGATGGCTACTCCTCCGACCAAATGGCGATTAATGCCGGGGTACCTCAGGGATCTGTTCTCTCTGCAACATTATTCTTGCTGCACATTAATGACCTTTTAACACCGGGCATTATTGGTTATGCTGATGACAGCACTGTTGTAGAGAGATACGTATCCAATGCGCGAGCGAGCCCCCGTGAAATCCAGAGTTTGAGAAAGTCAATGATTGAGCGCGTTGATTTGACCTTACGAAAAGTATCCGATTGGGGTGAGTCGAATTTGGTCAAATTCAACGCGTCCAAAACTCAGGCGTGTCTATTCTCCGCAAAAAAGAGCACCTTCACATTTACGCCCACTTTCCAAAATGTATCTGTCCCCATCACTGACCATCTAGGGCTTTTAGGCGTAACTGTAACATCCAGTTTGAACTTCGGTCAACAAATTGTGTCCATGGCTCAAGTAGCTTCGAAAAAGTTGGGAATCATCTCGAAGGTGCGGCGGTACTTCGGCACTGCACAGCTTCTAAACTTATACACAGCTCAAGTGCGATCATGCATGGAGTACTGCAGTCATCTTTGGGATAGTTCAGCCAAGTATCAACTAGAAGCGCTGGACTCCGTTGACCGAAGAGCCCGTAAACTTATTAACGACGTCGACCTTACAACCCAAAAAACTGCAGACCTTAGAGCATCGTCGTAAGGTTGCGTGTCTAACCGTGTACTACAGGATACATTTTGGTGAGTGCGCCAGTGCTCTGTTTGAACAAATTGAACCCTCACCCTTTTACCATCGGACTACTAGACGCAGACAGAACTTCCATCCGTATGTGGTAGATATTCCGAAAAGTCGAACTAAGCGCTTTGACAGTTCCTTTTTGATACGGGTCGCCAAGGTTTGGAATGAACTGCCTGCGTCTATTTTCCCTGACCAATATAGTCCTAGTACTTTTAAGCGTCGAGTGAATAGGTTTCTCGTGGATGGACGTGTACCACCTTAGTCTTCATGTTCACTTAACATCAGGTGTCATGGAAGACAAACGTCCCATCCATAATTTATAAAAAAAAAAAAAAATCGGACTCGCTACCTCACAATTGATATAGTAGCGTCTAGACCACAGCACCATGGAGACCAAAAAAGTATAATCGAAGCGCTTTGTCCAACATTTTCTCATTTTTTAATTTTTTCATTAGTCTTAATTCTTTAACTGCAGTTGAATTGTCGTTAATTTAATATTAGAGGTAGAAACCTGATAAAACGTAGCAGCTGCAATATTGAAATTATTTCTTTCATGAAATTAAGAAATCATGTTTTTTTTTAATTATATTACTTATTTGCGAATGTTGCTTTTGTAATGTATATAAGTTAAATGAGGAATATAGGTTTATTCTCTTTTTCTTACTAGGTTTACATTGTTAAAGAAAGCAAAGAAATATAAAACCACTTTTATATTATGTTTGATATTAAATAAAACTATTGTTGTAAGATTTCTCGCCTTTCGCAGGTTAGAGAAACATTATGAGTTTTAAGTTTAAAAGCTAGTGAATTTAAAGAGAATTAAAAAAACTAAAACTATGCTAATGGAAGTCGTTTATTAAAAAAACAGCTATTTTCTCATCCCGTTAACTGCGTTTATGGCCATTTCGTCGCTAATAAGCAAGCTTATTGAAGTTAACGGAGTTTGTTCAGAAGTAAATATCGAGGAAACCCTGATAATAATTACTTTTGAAGGTAAGTAAATGGTAAATACGATTCGTGTAGCTTAACCGCGTAAGTATTTCAATATACTTCAACCAGCACGTACGAATTCCATCTTACAATAAAAAACGTATAATTGTCGCTAGTTTTTTTTGCTAGTTTTTTTTTTATATTGTAAGGATAGGACGTTTGTCTTCCATGCCACCTGATGGAAAGTGTACATGAAGACTCTGGTGTTACACGTCCATCCACGAGAAACCTATTCACTCGACACTTAAAAGTTCCAGGACTGTAGTGGTCAGGAAAAACACAGACGCAGGCAGATTGTTTCCGTATTGGCAGACTAACGTCTTATCCTTGTTATCTGTAAAATCAACAACAACAAAATTATAGATTGTGAGTGATGGTATGGAAGTGAACCAGTTTTCATTTAGCCTATTTGATAGGGCTATTAGTTTTAGTATTCATTAATGAATTTAATTTGAAAAAAATCTGACTTCCCCTTTTATTATAAACATAGATGGTTAATAATAATGGATATAGGTACAGTTAATCTTACTAATGTTATAAATATGAAATTTATGATGGATGGATGGATGTTTTGTTCTCAATCACAGCAGAGCGACTCAATGGATTTTGATGAAATTTGGCATAGTGAAATAAAAATCTGGAATACCGCAAAGGCTACTTTTGTACCTGATTTTCCTGAGGGATTCGAAAATGCGCGGTTAAAACCACGTAATTTTGAATCCCTCAGGCTTGTAATCTTATAATTTTAAAATCGTAATAAGTTTTTTTATAAATCGAAATATCAGAACCATTTATTTTAAGGAAACATGTCTGTTTATTTAATTCAGTCACATCTGCTACTAACTGCGCAATGGTTTTATGTTAAAAGCTCGGAGGATGCAGAAAGTACTATATCCGAGTCAAAACTGAAAAGCAGTAGGTATCATAAAAGTTTTCCAACGAATTTACCTGAATTCTATTCATGCCTCTAATTAGCTCATTGGCAAAGTAAACTCTTAACTCGAGTGATGTACGACTGGATATAAATATTATCGACATTTTCAAAGTCTTTATCTTAAGTACTATAAAAGATTACATAAAAAGAAAAGTAATTTTGATGCTTTCGTTTATATATTACCGGCAATCTGTATAATCCGGTATTCTATACAATCCCTAGGTAATGTATACAAAACCTAAAATGGGCAGGTAATTTAATTCAGAACGTGCATCTGGACTGAGATTTATCGAGTAGGTTTAACTATACTTACAGGTCTATGCAAAATATAATTATTTCACTAGTATTTCAAGTATTTCACTAGTACTTTTCAAATTTTAAAAATATCTTCCGTTGTTCTAAATGTCATACTTTTCGAGAAAATTGATCTTTTGCTTTTTAAGGGGACAAAAATTTTAAGACAACCATAATATTGTCGGAAAGTTAGTTCCGTTTACTTTACTTTTAATATAATCTTTTATTATTTAGTAGGGTAAAGTTCTTTCCTAAAACGAATTAAAACCATGAGCTTTAACATTGTTTGCATCAAAAAAAGCAAACTAACGCCAAGGCCAGACTGTCGGATGCTTTGCGCCTGTAAATGGCGTGTAGCTCTTGAGATAAAAAATAATAATATTGTCAGAAAGGCCCGCATGTATGTATGTTAAAAAGAACCAACCAACAAAAAATCTATTTTGCAAAAAAAGAACCATCGAGTTTTTGACCTAAACTATTATAATCAAAGAAAATAACAAAAACCAAACGTACCTACATTACAATTAATATCAACAATATTATTGTTCAGTTATTCGCAAATATCTGACGTACTTTTTTCTACATACATTTTAAACAAAATTTAAGTGTCTCGAAAGTGACTTTAAGGGGGTTGGTTTCCTTTTGCATCCAATGTCCATTTTAAGGAACACACTAATTTTAAAGTACAATTGTTCGTCACTACATAGGTAGGCTTTATTATTGTAAAATATAGACTGAGACCTATTTATTGTACATATTTCCGGTAGAATGGTAGGTTCTATACAAATCCCTAGGAATTGTATACTTTACCTAGGTAAAGTATGTAATGGACGATAATATTTATAATATTTCATACATAACCTGAACGATCCAGATATTGTATACAGTACCTAGGGATTGTATAGAATACCTGAATTATACAGATTTCCGGTAACATACATAGATTAGTATAAATATCCAGACTCTTGCAAACTGTTATAATATGTCAAATTATTTTACTTGTGGTTTCTGTCACACAGGGAAAACATACAGAAAAAAATTTATAGATGTCGTTTGTGGTTTCTTTTAGCCTTAAGGTCTTGAAAATGTAGGTACATAGACTTTGTTTTTAGACCCTGTATATGTAATAATATAATTATTAGTGTTATTTTGTATTGCAATAATTTTTGAAAGAACTTCTTATTCTTAAACTTGATATTTTAAAACTTTCAATTTTTTTTTTTTCACATTTTAAATGATTTCTTTGTCTATAACTCCAGTTCAGATATTCTACAACACTATCATTAAGTAGAAGTATAAAAGTTGGAAACGGCTTTATTATCCCTACGGACCTGCTTCATACTGGTGTTAAGTACTGCCATTATACGAAGATTATACCCCTAAATTTGACGAAAAAACGAGTCTTTGTTATAGATTTGATAATATTTAATATGGTTTAAACATAGATTTAAATTTTGGGTTCAAACATATAATTTTAGGCAAACACGACGGAGTTTTTGCTTTCAACCAACAAAGCTTTGTAAAAATCGATATTTCAGAACGGTTTGATATAGTCTGGCTAATGAATGTAGAGACTAGAAATACCTGGTAAATCAAAAAAAAATAACATTATGGTAACCCCGTCAATAATACGAAATACATGGATGAAACAAACTTGATAGGTACTTAATTTTTTTTTTTATAATAGTAAAGTAAAAAATTACAAAATTTGTACTGTCCTACTTTTTAATGAGAAGTATATTATAAAAATGATATTAGTATTAATATCATTAGCAACTAGTATTTATCAGATTTAAAAATAAAATAATAAAGTACAATAATTATTTTTAATCAAATTATGTTTGCAATAAAGTATTGAGTAATCAAAATCTGAATCCAGAAATTCGTACATTGTTTATGAAACTATCTAAATTTTTATTTTTCATTCATTTTCAAATACAAAAATTTCAAAATCTCCAAAAACGTTCGATTGACAATAGTGACACCAGAAAACATGATAGTACTGCCATATAAAAAGTTTGCGAAAACCCCCAGTGTCTACTTTCGCTAGCCAGACTTGCAGGAAGAAATACGGCGGTAAGGATTTATAACGCTGAACATTTTTTTACACCACCATCTAGTTCTAAACAGAGCTTAAGATATTGGATCCTAGGAACAAATATAATATTTAATCTGACCAAAAAGTAGCCTCTTTGCAAAAGTAGATTGGGTGATTGCCCCGCTACTATAATATCTATGTGTTAGTTCAGCTTTTAGCCTCGTAGTATAGCTTTGAGTAGTCGTGTCGTGTCTACGGTGATTCGGGGAAGGACTCCTACCCCCACCAAGTGGGGGTAGCAATCTTTCAGGGTTCACCCATCTGCCGATAATATGACCGCTGCAGCAGTATTCCTTTCTAAGCCCGCTGTCATTCTCGACCTCATGTTCATTTAGGTCACCCGTTAATAATATTTCGTTGAAGTACGGAAAGATTAGTCATTGGAATTACAGAAGTAATAGAATACTTATCATATGGTTGATCCACGCCTTATTTGTTGTCTTTTAATGAAGAATATAAAATCTCAATGACATTATCTGCAGATCTTATAAACTTGTATCATGCAACATTTCCTGAATTCACAACATTTGTGCCGATATTTACACATTTAAGTAAATTAAGTTGGAAGCTAGTCCTTAAAATATTTTTCTGGTTTAAACCATCCCTAAAATCCCTCAACACTTCGATGCTTTAGGACAAAGTGAGCAAATTATACAGCCCCGAATTCTAAACGTTGTTGCAGGCCAAAAATATTTAAAATATACGGAGGTTGTGAATATTCAACAGTTGATACTTTTATTTATCCCTGCCTGCCAAAGGCTATTGAATTTATTTTTTATACAAAATTCTCAAAAGCATTATAATGTATGCTTATTGGCAGGCATTTTTGTATGTTTTTCAATTATGCGTTGCTTGATTTTCGTTTGTAGAATTATTGAAAATGTTTGTTTAATTTGCAGGCTTTGAGCAATCAATTTCAAAATTCTAAAACAGTGTCTTTTATAAGCAAATACAAATTACATTTATAGTCATCTATTTGTTTTCTGATTGCTATATTAGTATGTACCTATTTTACACAATACATTAGTATCCCAAAATCGGGTTGTTCCATCTTCATCCTATGACGTCTCATCCTACTCATTATTTTTTCTTCGCTCATCCTATTAATGCGCCTTATTCATCCTATAGCAAAAATCTAACTTTAAATACCTATCGGTATGCTTTACTCATCCTATTTTAAAAACACCTAAAAAAAGTGTAAGATTTGTGTACGGTCTGATAAAAATACTATTATAAGAAATATTCCTAAGCTGAGTAAATTTTTATTTTATGTGGTTCAATTAAATAAAACGGCAGGATATTTGATAAAATTATATGATTCAATTAAGAATAAAAGGTGCGCAAAATCTTTTATCACATTACATTATTTTTTAAGATGAACAAAGCAATCAATAACATTTTAAAATTATATTTAGCTTGAATAAGACTATACTATCGATTTAAGATAACATATTTAAAATGTACGATTTGAACTATTCCTTTGTAAAGAATTAAATAAAAAACAGGGTAATAAAACACAAAACAAGTAGGTATACCTACTTATTAGTATATTATGTAACAAGTGAGCTAAGTTGCTAATTACAGTCGAGGCTGGCGAGGGCTTAATAATGAGCCGAGACTGTAATTAGCAACGCTCACGAGTTACATACGACGTTTTTCAACACACTTGTGAGTAAAAGACAGACATACGTAGTCATAAAATAACAAACACACTTGATAACAAAGCTGTGAATTGTGATTGAAAAATGGCGCCGAACCTCGCGCATGCGCGTAGGTTTTTTTTTCCGCCAAATGTGTCAATGTCTGTATAGCATATACAGCCTATTTTAAGTGAAAATGTTTAATTTGGAGTGGTAAATGCAAATATTTTAATATTTTATAACAAATTATTGTAAATTGTGAATAATATGTTTGATATACAAATTTGTTTTACTAATATAAGGCGCAAACATTTAAAAATGTATATGGATTTGAAGTGGTATAAAATCTCTTTGTTGTTTCTGAAAATATTTAATGTATAACCCGGATCAATAAAATATGCTCTATTTACTCGCATGTAATTTGCACAAAGGTACAATTCAACTTTGTAGGATTCATTATATTATGCACTAGGTTATAATATATTATGCACGCGTGACTTATAGCCCAGTTTATAGTTCTAAATTCAATACAATAAGGCTCACTTTACGAGCAAGTGTTTTGAAAAATATTTTATAACATATATCGATTTCAGATAACAATTTTAATAAAGTACAATCAATTAAATTTTCAAAATCACCAACTTTTGTTAAGAATTAACAAAAAACAAAAAAAAATTATATTATTTTTTGTTACCGGGGAAACCACACAGGCGTGGTTTTCCCGGTCAGTGCCACCGCTGCCAAATGTGTGGTCGTGCGGCGGCAAACTGTTTTGCTTCCCCTTGGTGCGTCAAGTGCCTAGAGCTGCATGGGACTAAGGAGTTCTCTCGCACTGCTGAATCTCCCAGTGCTCCGTCCTGCGTCTTGTGCGGCCAGTCAGGCCACACGGCAAACTTTCGCGGTTGCCCCAAGGCCATCGAAAACTGAAGATCGCGACCTCAGCCTAGCTCGAGCGCTCCTCCAGCCACCTCTAAAGCCCCCAAGGCCATTTCATTAGTCTAGATAATCTCTTAGTTTCAGCTTCGTCATTTTTACTAGTCTTTGCTTCGTCATCTTTGCTTTCAGTTCATCTATGGTGGCAGCCGCCAGGATGCCGCTCGCTGCGCAGCCTCTAGCTACCGATTGGCTGTCGCTCCGATTATGATCTAGGGCCGGTATCAGGCGGATCATTAAAGGAGGATGTTTATTTAGGCGTTCTGAGGAGTCTCGTGGCCGCTCTTGCGGTTCCCACACTGTCTGGGTACGCTATACCTGCTAGCCACTGGGGTTAGCAACTTTATAGAATTCTCTTTCGTCCGTAACAGGATTCATCATCCTCCTACTAGAGCTTGCTTTAGTGGGTGCAAAACCTTTCCTTAGCGGAAAAAAACTAATAGCCAAAAAAAATCGTTTTTAAAAACAAAAAGTAAGTATTATAAAATATTTACGGCCTAATATAACGCATTTGCAAATCCCATGCTAAAAATTCCCAGTCTTATTTTGGAAAACAGGACAACACTTGGCATAGTTGCTATACTGCAAAATACACAAGGTAAAGCGCTGGTTTTCAGTCTTACCACTTTAACTACTTGTGTGTTTTTAACATTATTTTATTTGCGAGGGGAAAGCAGTGCTACTCGTACTTTGTATGCTGTAGAAATAAAATGGTTCAGTGTTTTTTAAGGACATAATACTTAAAAAAATATTAAACCTACCAAGAAGATGTTGATATTATTTATTTCAAAATACTATTTTTTCAATAATACTGTAGGTATTATTATTAGCTAAAATAGCTGGAAAAAAAATTATAATTTCGCAATTTTTAGCTTTCCAAATACGTCCTTATCCAAAAGTTCTATATTAGCCATAGTTCTAAGACCACCAAACCCTAAGAACCCAAACCTAGATCTTACTTAATAAGTCTAAGAGCTACGCAGTACATCCTATCCGAATTCGAGAAATGATAGTCCGGGGCATAGCCGTTGAAATGTTTCAATGTTAGCTTACGCAATGGATCCTACATTCGTCATCCGTCATTTCATACAATATTTCAAGATTCTTATTTTCTTGGATTCGGTTTGGGTGTAGTGTTTCGATAAACATTATCAAACGTGGAGAAACTTTTACTTTCAAGTCATCTTAAGCCTGGCAGTTCTAAGGGATTCATATTTATAAATATGAATCCGAAAATATGAAAATTGAATATGAATATTTATAAATATGAATAAACACAGTGGAACTAGAAGGATTCTAGTATACAACTGGACTCGAACCAGTTTATTAAAGCTTGTTGCGATAGTTAACTAGGTATTACTTTATCTTCAACGTATTTGAGTATATTCTTCAGGAAAACAACTAGGTACAACTTGAGAACCTTTAATTAAGTAGGTATAGAACTTTTCACTATTTTACAATTTAGATTTGCGTGCGAAGCTACGTTATATAAAAGAATATGGCAAAGCAAGAAGAAAGATGGGGGATCGTTCCCGTACTGGCGAGTTGAGTATGTAGCCGTATGACGCTATAATAACGCTCCATCATTGGCTGGCGATGATGCGAGATACGTTCCTGCGATTGGCTGGTTGTGACGCGATGTTAAGTTCTGCAACGGATAATTCGGAGCACCACAACGCCATCTGGCCATGACAACGCTAGAGTCTTAACAAAGCTTATTTCCTAAGCTGGCCCGGCTGAGGCTTGAACCCAGGACACTGTACCAATGAACCACGGAGGCCGTCAGAAACCTTTTGAAGAACCGAAAAAAAAAATATTAACTATACAAATTTACCAAACCTAAAATGTTGATCTTAAAAGCTGACTGCGAGAAAAAACAAAATGCCCTCTAGAAGCGCCATTTTCAATTCAGTATGACGTCACATAATCTATAACCAGCGGATGATCAATGCAATTCTAACAATACCGCATTTGTCTAAATATTATGAGAAGTTCAGAATTTATGCGAGATCTGATGAATACGCAGGCTCAAATTAATCCTCTTTTTAGCTTCACTGTAAACGAAAGAAAAAACATCATCGTACATTTTCTGATATCTTTCTCAGTTTCCTTAAATTAGTTTTTATCAATAAATATTATCACATTCATATAGTATTTCGCCTAATTTTTTTGTAATGTTTTGGAAAAAACACCTTTGTTGAAGATGAATAAGCTTCATTTTACTTTGTTCTATAAACATAGCACTGAATGTGTTATCATCAGAAATGTATAAATTAAAAAAAAAAAACCTTACATACCATATTGTCTTGAGCTTTTGCTAAACAATATTTAAAAAAAAAGTCGCTCATTATGGCAGTGTCTGAAACTAATCACTTAGCACTGAAAAGTCGACCTTAATATCAAATAATAATAGTAACGATTTAATCCATATAGAAACTTATTTCATTTCATTAAATATTCATTCAAACATCCACGACTCAAAAGAGCATATCCGTGTTAATCACAAAAATATTCCCCACGGGAATCGAACTCGGTACCTATCGTTTCGACAAGGCCGCCAGATGCAGATGAAGTAGGAAGTTACATCTGGAATTGGGCAGATTTATGTTGCAGACCATGTCGTTAAGTCGATCAAAAATGTCGAAGACTTTAGGGAATTGTAATTTGATTTATTGTCTGTTTATTAGATAGATTTTTTATACCAGTTCTCTTTTAACGTAATTTATTTAACTTTAGAATAGTTACGTCATAAAATAAGTTTGTAAATTGCTGAATCTTATCTAAAAATAATAGACTTTTTCATTTAAAGTTAAATTTTCGTAATTTGCATTACCATGACAGTCATGCATTATATCAGTTTTTTTTATCTGCGCATACTAATTTTAGACATCAACAAATGAATAACCTTGTTTAAGTTTTAGTAGGCGTGGTTGTAAGACATTTCCTAGTGTTTTGCTGCAAAGTAATTAACTGAAATATTACACTAGCATTCGAATTTACAATTTTCTGTTAGTTAAAAGAATATTTTATGGGCCAATGATAAAAATATCTTACAAAAATATGTTCATTTAAATACACAAAATTAAAATATTCGAAATCAATCTTTGATGTTCGACAATATTTATTCTCATTTCTTTTTTATTATTACGAAAAAGCAACTTTGTGTAATGACGAAACTAATATTTATATTTGCCTTTAATAAAAATCCCCTTAACACCCATACTAAATTTGCCAGCATTAAGAAAAAAAAACCCATATTATGTTGAAAAGCCGGAGTAATCCAATTCTACAGGTTTATAAATTGACGGGCCTAAACTTCGTTTCAACTTCTTTCCGAGTCAATTTGCTACGTAAATCGAAAGTGATACACAAGCCAGACATCCCTAGGGTTCCGGGTACGATCAATCGTGAGCTTCTTTGCAGCTGCAATGCTTCGACAGTATCTAGTTCCAGTATAATTCGTGGGAGCTGCTTGCCGCGCGGCATTCTACGTGCCTCACTCGTCGACGCTGCCCGCTCACTGACGAGGTACGTTCCTTCTTCGAATTCAGACTTTTTTTATTTTTTGTTCACGCACGGAAACGAAAAAGGTTTTAGTTCGTCTTTATATACAACCTTTTTTTTAGTGAACTTTTTTTGTTTTATTGAAATAAAAAAAAACCTGTTTATACTCAAATTGGAATTCGTTAAAAGTTCTTTTACTTTTTTAAAAGTTTTAATACTTTGATTCGTTTTTAATGAAAAATAAAGTTGTTTAATTATTACATTTGCGAACTTTAAAAAAGTTTTGTAAATACAAATAGTGTACAACCTTCACCTAGTAGGCAGTTCACTCTAGGGCCGTGTACTTAGTACTAGCATTTAAATCCCTAAGGGTGTTAAAGTTTGCTTAGCCCACTTCAGAAATGTTACACAATCGAGTGGCCTTGTACTTCCGACTATATTTAAAATGGCGGAAACCTACCACTAAAATAACCTAAATTACATCACAGACTTTCATTCCATATTTAAACTACCAAATCGATAGGTACCAATATTTTTAAGTCTTTTTTGGAAATTATTAATAAAAAGGATTAAAATTAAATTATTAAACATTTTACTGGCGGACTATTTTTTAGGAATTTTATAAATTCAACAACCTCAAAATTTACAAAATTTATTTTATTTCAGGTTTTAGAAGTTCATCAGTTATCCTCACAACAAAAGGTCAGTGGTTCAAATAGCTTAATACATCTTTTGTACGGAACACTTAAACAAATCGTGATATTGTTAGAAATAATTAAAAATGAACTTAAAAAACTAAAACGTATTTTTAGAAAACTGTAGACAGAATCTTGTGAAAATTACTTAAATGTTTGTTTAACACACATTCTGAAAACCAAAAAACTATTATTTACCACACCATAATGCAGATAACTCAGAACTAGGGAGTTACTCAGTTAATACCGAAACGTAAAACTTAACTAAAAAAATAACTAAACTAAAGAAAATTAACGTGAGTAGAATTTGAACTCAATACACCACGGATTAAATGCTACTTTACAATTTAAATTATCAAATCATATCAAAAAGTGAAAATGATCCACCTCACGTTAAAAATGTTCTTTATTATTTATATCAACTTGCAAATTATCTTTAAACTATATTAATAACAACTATATTATTTGTATAATTAAGGATCATTTTGCAAATTGTAAGCTTCTAATATAACACCTTTCTATTTATTTCTTAAGCAATTTACAGTCGGTATAAAAAAAATTCAGCGCCAATACTAATAAGTTTAAATTCAGTATAAACACACATCTAAAATTATAGTTGCAAAAACATATATTTAAGTATTTATAACTAAACATAAATAAATAAGAACATAACTAAATAGTTACTTATTAAAAAGCATGTAACGGAAAATAAAGATTGGTTCCTATCACTCTTCACGTTATACGCAATCCATAGTTCGATCCGCAGTTCTCATGGTCAATCGAAAGATTTACAAATAATCTGGAAATAGTTTTATTTAGGTGTGCCGTATGCTTGTTTTTCCCAGTGAATCCTGAGCTGGAAAGATATTTGCGCAGTGAGATCAGCTTAAGGAAATACTAAATTTAACTGGACGCTTAGACTAATAAACTTTTAATCTTACAAATATTTTTAATGTGAAAGGTGGATGTACCAATGTATGTTCCTCAATCACGGTAAAATGGCTGAAAGGATTAGGATGAAATTTGGCATGGTGATAGTGTATACAGTCTGGATACTTTTATGTGGATAATCCTGCGGGATTTGAATTGGACGGGTAAAACCGCGTGATACAGCTAGTCTATAATAACAATCACCACCGGATCAGTTTGTTGGTTTCCTCTTACCACCATAATCAGTTTCTTTTATCCTGAGTAAAAGCCTAAGTCCCGTAGTGCGTACATTCAGAAAAAGCAATAAAGAGAAGCTTTAATTGCACACTAAATAAATAGAAAGACCGTAGCATTATATTTCGATACGACCATCTCCGAAAAATACCTTTACAATTTTGAATTAATAGATTTAGGTACCTATTGCGTTTACTGCGGACATCAAAATTTTAACACAAACTTGGTATACAGGTATACAGATTACAAAAATGCCTTCATACTTGCGCCTTATAACTTATTTATTAGGCAACATTATAATACTTCCGAAGTCAAACGTGACATCAGATGGTCTTATAACCTCTGGTGTTCTGCCTACCCCATAAGGGATACAGGCGTGAAGTTATGTATAAATAATAAATAATAAATAAAATCCCCAGACAATCACACCAACTACGTGGCCTCAAAGTAAGCGAAGCTTGTGTTATGGGATACCATGTAGCGAACTAGGGGGGAACCTAGAATATAAATACATATATAGATAAACACCCAGACCCGGAACATTTTTTTTTTCGTGTTCCGGGCGGGAATCGAACCCGCAACCACTGGCGTCTGAGGCAGATAGGTTTACCCCTTCGCCAAAGTGGTCGTCGAATGTATGTATGTCTATGTCAAGTTTTAAAGCTTTATATTTTGAATAATAGTTTCTAAAACCAGATTTCGTATAAAATGATATCTTAAATTTTACGAGTGACTTTATGTTCTTAAAAGACGCTTAAACATTTTAACACATTTTATTAAACATTTACACATTTTAAATACGGGTTAAAAAGTACATCTCATTAACCTAAACTTAACTTGGTTTACGAGAACCGCATAGCAGAATCCAAATAAACACTTGATACGTTAGCATTTCGGTTAAAGAAGTTAAGTTACCCTAACTGTAAAGCTACCAAACGCCACAGTTTATTCATTAAGTGTACAGTTTAATTTGCTAAGAGATGGGCTGGGTCGATCCAGCAGTGCTTCCGCTGTAGTTACCAACTTTGAGTGTATGGTGAGGATAAAGTCTCAAGTTTGATTCTGGCGACAAGCGATAGGCGACAGCGACAAGTGAAAATATAGGAATTACGCAACTGTGCCTGAGAGTTATGTAGATTTTTAGTCTTTCTGTTTGAAATAATACTTAGTGCAGAAATGATTTATTAAAAAAGTAATGTCTTTTCAACCCTTTAATGAACGTCTGTGTTTTGTATAAGTAGATAGATAGATAGGGCAAAACTCAACAAGAACAAATACATGACGCTCCTTAAACAAAAAGGCATTACACAAATTCAGAGATAATATCCAACTTGAATAGAATAAGAAGGAAACTCGTGCTCACTGTTTTGATGTGACAGTCAAATTCACAAGGTGTTTTACATTTAATTTAAAGAACTTTGCAAAATCCGACAAATCCTGAGCTGACGATATGGTAACCGTAAATTGTATATACATTTTTATGTAAAATCATATTCACAATTTTTTTTTTAATAACATTTCGCCTATAGCCATCCCCAAAGCTGAGCTACCAATAAAAAAAAATATTTTTTTCAGTTTTATTATAATATATACGAGCTATAGGAAGCAGTGCTAGCAGTTGCAGTCGACGTCGCATAATTTTTTCGCTTTTGCCTATCGCTACCGCTCGTCGTCAGTATCGAACTCAAGCCTTGTGAGAAAAAGTTTTTTCTTTGTTAGGTTGGCTAAGATTTGACCTACCACCCTTGTATAAGCGTATCAAAAAAGGCGGCTGCTAACGTTCTTAGTTTAGTTTTAGAAGAGCTCTTTCCGCCCTGCTAGAAACCTATAGCTCTTATTATAGAATATAACAGAATAGAATCGAATCAGTTCAATTATTATTATCAATTATCGCTCCAGCCTGGCGATGATTTGTGAAGATTTAGTTCATATAATATTGATAATAGATGTGGGATTACTCACCATTATAAATCAAAGTAAAAAAAGACCAGTGTGTTACAGGAACTAAAAGCTACTCCAAGTTAGAACTTAAGTTGGCAACGCATCATTACTCATTCCATCTTGGATTTATCGATGGCACGGTTGCCACTAATGATCCTAAGGTTTTGTGTTCAGGTTTTTATATTCAAGTGTTTATAAGTAAACAAGAGGTTAAATAAAATATTTTTTGAACTCTGGGTCTATAAAGAAGCTGAATCGTCTATGACCACGGAATCTGTAGACACCGAAACTGGAAGTTGAAATGTAAAATATCAATAAAATTCGGCTCTTTTTATAATTTTTCAGTGAAATTGTGTATTATAATTATGTTCAGCTCCTTCCTGAGCCCGTATGTTCTCATCTTCGACCTCATCTTCTATGAGCATCAGGACAGATTTAGGTCATACGTTTAAAAAATTAAACCACTATTCGAAATACAAATTGCACCATACGTGGTAATGATATAAATACTTATAAAATAACCACATGTGAACATACAAAAAGTAAAGTCAAAAAAGTGACCTGCTTGGTGGTAGGATCCCTTCTGGGTCCGCCTGGCTAGCGACCACCCTTTATATAAAGTCTGCCGCCAAATGTTACCGCTCCGGCGGTAATGTGTTCCGGCAATATTGTATAAAGAGCCAGTTCCTTCCTAAACCCGTGTACTTTCATCTTCGACCTCATCGTCACTTACCATCAGGTGAGATTCGAGGTCAAACGCGGGTTTAGTCACTTATAAAAAAAAAAAAGTGAAGTAAATGGCAAAAGATCACTGGATCACTTAATGACGTATTGCAGCGGTGCCGAACTTTTTTACTATATATTCTGTTTTTTGACAAACACTTTGGCGATGGGGTAAACCTGTCTGCCTCAGACGCCAGTGGTTGCCGGTTCGATTCCCGCAAGGAACAAGAAAAAAATATATTCTAAGTTCCCCCTAGTTCGCTACATGGTATCCCATAACACAAGCTATGCTTACTTTGGGGATATGTAGTTGGTGTGATTGGGTTTTTTTTTTTTATAAGTGCAAGCAATAAATGAATTTAGTGGTGGTCGAGCGGAAGTGTCTTCGACTGTACAGTATAATTAAATACGATTGAATCTGGTTCAAGCAACCTTTTGTTTCTTCGAATAAATCCTGAAAACTGAAGAGAATTCTAGATAATGAAATGGGACCTATATTATTCTACAGCATATATTTAGCTTGCTGTACAAAATACTAAATTAAAAGATCCCAGTTAAGTTATGAAGATCTTTCAGGTAATCGGCCTTGAGGTTTTGCTTAGAAATCAGTTCTCTTGCTGTAACAAATCTCCAGTCCATGAAATATTTTCGTAATAGAGTAAGTTTGTTAGGAACTGTTAGACCTAACAACGGACGACAAATGTGAAAGCCTAAAAATAAGTTCATACACAAAAAAATATATTTATTATAATATTGAATACTCTTTATAGCCATGCGTGAAATAAAAACAAAAAATAACAAACATGAAAATTAAAGTATTCATATACAGGGCTGTTCTTTAGTCACTGGCCAATTTTTTTTAACACAAGTATTAATTTATAGAAACAATTTCTGAAAAAAACGTAATGAAGTTTTTTACAAGGAAATTAATATATCCGCTTACATATCAAGCAAAGCATGGTCACTTTAAATTATGAAAGATTGCCATTAAAATAAAGACTACTACGCGCTATTACGAAACATCTTGTACTACTACGTCGTAGTATTATCAATAAAATGCCGCGTCGTAGTATCTATGTTCATCAACAGCGACTATTCGTAAACCTTTGTGGTGCCATATTTCTTTTGTACTGAGCGATAATAAAATAAATATGCAGGTACATTTATATTGTATCAAAAAAAAAAATTGGTGACTAGAAAACAACCCTGTATATAATAGTACCTAATTAAATAAATATGAACTTTATTTAAGCAAAAAGAAATTAATTCTTTTCAAGAAATACATAAATTCTGCAACTGATTAAATTATCAATCGATTACATTATTGAATTATTAAATGATTTGTGAGTCATATTAAACTAATATTTATAATACTTTTTTTTATAATTGTAGTGATAGCAGCACAACATATTATATAATAACATGACATGGAATGGAATGGATATTTCTTGATGTCTCGGACCTAATGATATATGATTTATATAATTTTATACTAGGGAGCAGTATTGCTTGTAATTTACTTTATAATTAAGTGAGCTGCAAATATGTGTAAGGGATTTCTATACAAAATATCGATTGGACGACCGGCTGGTGTACTGGTAACATACGTTGCCTTTTATGCCACAGGTCCCGGGTTGGATTGAACAAAGATATTAGTCGTCAAGTCTTGGATGTTTATATGTTTATTTAAGTTTATTCTAATAAAAAAATATGTATGTTTATATATTTCTTAAGTACATCAGTTATCTAGTATGCATAACACAAGTTCTTTGAGAAACTTAATTTGGGCTAGATAATGTTGTAAGTTATGAGGACCTTTTAGGTAATCGGCCTTGAGGTTTTGCTTAGAAATCTGTTCTCCTGCTGTAATAAATCTGCAATCCAAGAAGAATTTTTGTAATAGTGTTAGTATGTTAGGAACTGTTAGACCTAACAACGGTCGACAAATGTGAAGTTATAAAAATGATTTCATACACAAAAAATTAATGAATACTCTTTATAGCCATGAGTAAAATGAAAACAAAAATAACAAACATGCAAATTAAAGTATTCATATACAGGGTTGTTTCTTAGTCACTGGCCAAATTTTTTTAACACAAGTATTAATTTATAGAAATAATTTCTGAAAAAAAAGTAATGAATTTTTTTACAAGGAAATTAATATATTCGCTGTGAGTGTCGGAAACATTTATTTATTTATTACTATATTATTTATTGGAAAATAAAAATGACATATTCTTCAAGATATTTTTCTATAGTTTTCAATCGTATTTGGAAAGTGGCCCAAATTTCCTTGCTTAGACCGTGTGCTGTAACCTTTGACCTCATTTTCACTTAACATCATAAAAAAATCACTAATAAAAAATCTAATAAATAATCAAATTAAAATTCTTAAGTAGATTCTATACTCTCCAATTTACATAGAACTGGTCATATACATCAAAAGCAATATAAAAATCATAAAAGCGATCCTCCGATTCCTCGCAAATAATGGAACAGAATTTATATTTCGCTGTCCACATACTTCAAAGGTTCATAGTATTTTTGGCGATAAATCGTGTGATATAGGAAATCCCTCAGGGCATTCAATAGCCGTTATGAATAACGCTGGTTTTTCTCAAGAGCCCTTGCTATAATAATAGGAAAATAAAATTATTATTTCGGTAAAGTACGGAAACCTTTGAGATAAGCCAAGTGGTGAAAATCAATTGGTAAAAACAACATGGTCAATGTAGAGAAAGGATTTCAGAGACATTTCAAATCCTATTGAAGACCTAACATAATGATTAGTTCTCTTTTGAACATTGTATACATATTTCATAAAACTCAAGATATATTCTTACACCTCATCATTTCCTAAAAAACTAATCCTTCTTCCTTTTCTGATTATCGCCCTATTTCCATCCTACCTTTCCTTTCCAAAGTACTCGAAGGCCTCGTTCATCAGCAGCTCAATACTTTCTTGCAAGAACACAAGCTACTGAACCCCCTGCAATCTGGCTTCCGTCCTGGGCACAGTACGACTACTGCACTACTTAATATCACAGAAGATATTCGTAGGGGCATGGAGGAGAAGAAGCTTACTGTACTAACACTGTTGGATTTCAGTAATGCCTTCAATACAGTAGATTTTGACATACTTTTGCAAATGCTTCGTTCTTTTAACATATCTCCATCGACTATTGATTGATTTCATTCTTACTTGCATGGGCGCCGGCAACGTATATCTACTGAGACGGAATTCTCTGATTGGTGTGATATTAAAACCGGTGTGCCGCAAGGTGGCGTGTTGTCTCCTCTCCTGTTTGCTCTTTTCATCAATTCGATAACTCTCGATATATCTTCTTCTTACCATCTATATGCAGACGATCTTCAAATCTACACACAAAACAGTCTTGAGAATCTACCAAACTCTATTCGACAACACAATGCTGACTTAAAGCGGATATCAGACTGGAGCAATAACCATGGTCTCACAGTGAACCCTCTTAAGATGCAATCTATTATTATTGGAAGTAACAAAATGATTTCTCGGGTCAACTGGAGCTCAATTCCTCTAGTAGTGTTTAACGGTATCTCCATACCATACAGCGAGACTGTAAAAAACTTAGGAATTATATTTGACCGCACGTTATCATGGAAACCACAAGTCACCGAGCTGAGCAGGAAAATGTTTGCCGCGGCGAATTCGCTCAAGCGTCTTCGTAATTTCCTCCCTACTGCCACTAAAATTATGCTTGCACAATCTCTCTTACTTCCTATTCTCGACTATGCTGATGCCAGCTATCTAGATTTAACTGAAGAACTTCTTAACAAACTTGAGCGGCTACAAAATCTCTGCATAAGGTTTGTATTTGGATTACGCAAATACGACCACATATCTGATTTCCGCAATAACCTCAAGTGGCTTCCCATTCGCCTTCGCAGGAATACTCACATTCTTTCTCTTGTCTACCGTATTCTGTACGATAAAGCGATACCTTCGTACCTAAAAGACCGTTTAAATTATCTGTATACCAATAACGACCGACACTTGGTTCTTCATCAAATTTGCTCCTGGCGACACCACCGCACACATCTACATTTTTAGGTAAATCCTTTTTCATTCGATCGGTGTCGTTATGGAACGATCTCCCGATTGAGATCCGCTTGGCGCGCACACCGCACATTTTTAAACGAATGCTGAAACGGTATTACCTGGCAAAACACTGTCCATCTTAACTATCTTTATATATTTATGTGATGTATATTATTATGTATTTTATTTATATGTACTTAGGTATATATGTAAATATGTATGCTATCATTATGTATGTGTATGTAATTATTCGTATGTAGTTTATTTTACGAGCCGTACACCTCGCCCACATTCTTCTCCATCAATGCCTGGGTTGCCTGGCAGAAATCGCGTTTCGGCGATAAGGCCGCCCTTTGTATGTAAATTATAATTATTGTTTCGTTTAATCTATGTAACCATGTTTGTGTACAATAAAGAGTATTATTATTATTATGTGTTTATGCTTTACATTCACCTTAGTCAAAAAGACTAAGGGTTAAAGATGGAACATCTATGCGAGCTTTTGGCTAAGACATGATGCTTATAACTGAATTATATTGAGAGAAATTTTCGCACAAGTCGGCAAGTGTTCATTATTACTGCTTTTTGCAGCTGAATGAAAGATAGTGGATGCATTTCTAATAGTTTAAGTGACTGATGGAGTGTTTTGGGAATTACGCCTGTAGATGAGAGTATGATCGGAATTGTTGTTACGGAATGAGCACGCCATTGCCTTTTAATTTCTATACCCAGGTCAATGTATTTATTAAGTTTTTCAGTATGAGTCGTCTGGAGGTTGTGTGTATTAGGTATAGCTACATCAATAAGATAAACAGTGTTGTTGATTTTATCATGGAGGGTGATGTCTGGTCTATTGCATGATATTGTTTTGTCAGTGAGTATAGTTCGGTCCCAGTATAGTTTTACGTTGGCGTTTTCAATGACAACATCTGGCTTATATTTGTAGTAAGGGATCTTTTCCTGTAACAATTTGAATTTATAGGCTATGTGCTGATGTATGATTGCTGATACTTGGTCGTGTCTGTGTTTATAATCAGTCTGGGCTATTGCTTTACAGGCTCCTGTTATGTGTTGAATAGTTTCTGGACTACTGTGGCATTTTCTGCATAGGTCAGAGTGTAAAAGGCGGTCTCGTATAATGTACTTGCAGTAGTTTTTGGTATCTATTACTTGGTCTTGTATGGCCAACATAAATCCCTCCGTCTCCGGGAACAACTCACCTCTCTTTAACCAAGCGTTTGACGCAACCTTGTCAACGGCTGGGTTGGTTAAGTCAGCTCGATGTCGGCCATGGAGTGATTTTTGTGACCATTGTTGTATTTTCTGTTCTTTGGTGGTTTGTGGAGGTTGGTATGTGGTATCAGTTAGATTTAATGGTGTTAGTTTTTTATCGGCGTTGACTACAGAGTTATTATTATTATTATTATTATTATTCCACATTACTTCAATTTAAAGTAATGCTGGATTGGGAGGGAAAGAAATGCATAGAATTTGCCAGCTGCTTCTCTTCCCGAGCATACTGTGAGTCAGAAAGGTTATATTGGTGATTTTGGGGTGACAGGCTGACCCCCTGTCACGGCAATAGTCTCACTTCATCATTATAGTACCTCCAATGTCAAACGTGATATCAGATGGCTTTACAGCCTCTGGTGTTCTGCCTACTTCTACTATCAAAATTTGGCTTCGCAAGTCACATTCGAGCACATGGGCAAAGACAGAATCCGTGCAACTTCCAGGGTGTCGCCGTCGACGGATACGTCTGGGAGGACATCATCATCATCATCATCATCACTCCATAAGGGATAGAATCGCGAAATTATGTATGTACTAGCTGACCCAGCGAACGTTGTTTTGCCATATAAATAAAAAAAATAGATGGCCGATTCTCATAGATACCGGATGAGCACAAAAAATTTCATCAAAATCGGTCAAGCCGTTTCGGAGGAGTATGGCAACGAAAACTGTGACTCGAGAATTTTATATATTAGATGTATGTTAAAGTTTCTAATATCAAACTAAGAATCTTAAAAATCACTTTTTGCTAGCATGTTTTAATAAAAAGTCTCGTAATTGGAGAGACGTTTGCCCGTCTGCACTAAACTTTGATCCAAATTTGTTAATTTATCTATACACAAGTTCCCACAATACTTTATTAATAGGATTCTCATTACTTTGCGATCATGTTAAATCAACCGTCAGACAGGACAAATGAGAATAAAAATCAACCAAATCTTGTTGCTCGTCAGTTTACAGACTTAGTATAACTTGGTTCATTAAAGAAAGGCATCTTAAATGGCGTCCTGTACTTACATTGACAGATAGTTAAGTTAGCAAAAAAAAAATTAAAAATATTGTTTCAGTTTAAAAATAATAATAAATACGTAATAACATAAACTAAGAAACCCGACTGCCGAATATAGTTTCAACTCAAAAGCACAAAACATGCCCATAGACTATAAGAGCCTTTAAATAATATTTTTAGTAAAAAATTGTAGCGGCAGGCGGGACAAGCTAACATAATACAATATAAAGTATTAAACTGCTTATTTTGTAATTCTGTGCTATGCCTTGGGATTTTATTATTTAATTATTTTACCTTAAAGTTTTGCGTAACTGAACATGTTATAACCATAAAAATATGGTTATTGCTTTTCAAAATACTCTCCTTTACATTTTCTAAACTTTGTTTTCTTGCGATCGAACCATTTTTTAAAACAGAAGGACTACAGACTTACTTTACATTTTTGATCTTCAAGTAGAATCGTGCAGATGGGATCCGTAGTTGAGAAAAAAACGCCATCATTTATTATTGTATATACATCGGAAACAGTGCTGTTTTGGGATGAAAGAACCTTATGTCCGTGTCTATGCACCTGATAAAGTAAATAACAAAATTTCACGAGAATCATTCACCGGGATCATCAAAGGGTAATGGTTTTCCAACATTTCTTCATCCCAAGAGTCCTCGCTATCATTATTGTCAGATGACTACTCGTTACCTGTTTCAGTATCACTGCTTTCTGGTCCTAAATTCATATTAAAATTCTCTTTTTCTTGTTCTCTGTTAAATTTATTTTCCAGTTAAATTCCATTCAATTCCATGCTGGACTGGGAGTGAAAGAAAATCATAGAATGTGCCAGCTGCTTCTCTTCCCGGGCATACCGTAAAAGTCAGTTAAGGGACAGAGGTTAGATTGACAGTTTTGCGGGCGATAGGCTGACCCCCTGTCACTGCAACAGTCTCTCTCCATCATTATAATACCTCTAAATTTGTCAAACGAGACCTCAGATGGTTTCATAGCCTCTGGTGTTCTGCCTACCCCGTAAGGGATACAGGCGTGAAGTTATGTATGTATGTATGTACTATTGAAATTTTGAGTAGAATGTCTACCTAAAACATTATTAAATACTAGCTGTGCCCGCGGCTCCGCTCGCGATAATTTCGGGATAAAAAGTATCGTATGTTACTTCTAGTACCTCTCATGACTCGTCGAGTAGTTTTTGCGTGAAAGCTGAACAAATATCCACGCTTTCATATTTATAATATTAGTAAGGATAACTATTGACATTTTATAATATTTGCCAATTAATTGTTTATATCACTTTCGCATGAGGCTTAAGTATCTATGGAATGAAAATACTTCAGCGCAAAGCTTCCGAGTAAACTATATTGAAAGTTGACCCGTCCGGCACGTGAACATGAAGATTTCTAGAACTGCTAACCCGGGAAAGAGCGACGTATAACTGACCATGCGAGAAACAATTGACACCGAGATCTACTCCAGCAACACGAAAAGTCTGCCCTTGAGCCTTATTAATTGTCATTGCAAAACACACCGATACTGGGAATTGCGTTCTTTTAAATTGGAAATCTAAGTGCCTGTTTAAACTAAAATATCCAAATAGAATTATACCCAGAAATATGTACAACTTACAACAGAAATGAAAATAAAGCTGAAACGCCTGTGCAATGCTATCTACCTATACCTACTTCACTGAAAAATAAATACCTATAACTACAATAATTAATAAAAGTACCTACGCTTTTACCTAAAAAATACAAAAAAAAACTGAACATAAATTAGTCAAAATTTGGAATTTGACTGAATATTTAAACACTACCAAAACAACTAATACCTATTTTATAAAATAACAGCAAAAGAAATTCAAATAAACTATTACGCTCGCCTCCCGCCTTTTTATACCCTACCGCCTCGAGCCGCGTCGAGCGCGGCAACTTTTACGCAAAAATAATCCTTATATCATTCAGTATTCATGCGCGACGGGTTATTAGCGTATTTCATGTATTAGTTTGGTGTTTCTATGCCGATTTCTATGATTCTTTTTTTATTGAATAGGTAATAATGTTAATTTTTTTAAATTAGGGATGAGTGATAGTATTATATACGTAAGAGTAAACAAATATAATCAGAAAGCTCCGAACTGCTAAGCTATCGGGATTTACACGTGTTATTGTGAGTCAACCATAAAATATAGACATATATCCATACTTTTGTTGGATATTTTTTATATAATTTTATGTAGAATATTTCTGTCATACATGATTTCTATGTAGCTTTAACCATTAAGGCTGCACACGCGACGGAAGCTTAAAAAATGAAGTAACTTCACCCGTTTTTCCTACATTTCCCTTCACTGCTCTGCTCCTATTAACTGTAGCGTGATCATAAGTACACTATAACCTGCCCAGGAGTAAGAAGAATAATTTTACCAAGTTTCGTTAAAATCCGTCGAGTAGTTTTTGTTTCTATAAGGAACATACAGACAGACAGACAGACAGACAGACAAAAATTTTACTGATTGCATTTTTGGCATCAGTATCGATCACTAATCACCCCCTGATAGTTATTTTGAAAATATATTTCATGTACAGAATTGACCTCTCTACAGATTTATTATAAGTATAGATATAGATATAGATAATATTCTATTGAGTTATTAGGTATATTTCATTAAAATAGTCATTAATTTGTTTAAAGTTTATCAAAGGTAAATAAAAAAACAATCAAAAGTAGATCTTTTTAAATAAAAAATATAATTTAACAATTTATTAAACTGAAATATTATTTTTACTGACCGTACAAGAGTGAGTATAGACAGCTCGAGTGTGCGAGCTAGAGAACATGATAAGCACCGCCATTTTCTGATCCATGTTATATCAACTTAGGATCAAAATTTAGTGCAGACGGGCATTAAAATTAGCGAAGCTAATGTGGAATCGAGCCCAAAGTCAGCTCGCTTTGTGTCAATCCTGAACACTACGTTTGTAAACTGAGAAACAGATGGAGATATGAATCATAACTTTTTCAACATGAGTTCCTCAGTCCCTGACGACTACGGTATCCATTAAGATATCAATACGGTAAAATTCGATAAAAAACTGTTTTATTCATATTACCTTTCGCAAGTTTTCGAGGCATATAATTTTTTCGAAAACAATTCACTAATTGTTTATTAATTATTGTCTGAACTTAGACTTAAAGAATTCGCAGCGCTTCATACAAGTTAAAAAACGAATTTGAGCTCACGCCGCCGTTTTGAAGCTAAAGAGTCACAACTTATCCATACATTCTCGATATTGTATAACTTCCTTATTTACGAAGCCGTTTTTTATGCTAAAAAATTTAAGTATCTCTTTTGCCCACATTGGTTCATATTTTTTACAGCTTCAAAAACCATTCATTTAACAAAACATGTCTAAATTTAAAGTTGCGTTCACTGTTCACTATTCTTCGTTCATACTCAATACTATGTAGATTAATAGGAAATCTGCTACATATATAACAGACGGAAAGCAAGTGTCAAATATAATACTACAATGTAAATTTATTAATCTCACTATGCTTATTCTCGACTCCAACGTGTTTAATAGCCTCCGTACGTGTTGTACAAACATTGTTGAGAAAGCATTTACAATGCTGTGCATACCACATACCCTAACTCATTACAGTGTACCCAAAGCATTGACAAATATTACTCTGTATGTATATTTAAAGGAATAGCTTAGTTCTAAATTTCATTATTTCCACCGCCTGCGCCGTGGTCGAGTGGCGTGCATGGATCGAGTCCCATCCAGGTCAGTTTAAGAAAAGAACTTTAAACTGGCTTTGCTCTGGCTGTTTACTAGGTTATCCTTTAGTTCCGCTTTGTGTCTCCATAACACAAGATATAACTCCATAACTCTAAAAAAAATAAAGTCGTCGACGTGGCATTGTGACTCCTGTGTATGCCGTTTAATATAGCAGTTTATGAAACTTTCAGAAAATTTGCTGCAGATACGAATTTTAAGTATTTTTTGAAGTATCAACGCTTGTGTCTTACTTTAGCTATTATTTAGAAATTATCAAAAAATTAAAACAAAAACTTTTACCCGGACGTGATAATTAGTTCATAATTTATTCATCCAGTGCCTACTCGTGTGCGCTTGTTGTTAACATTAGAAATTAAACGATTTAAATGCTTGTGAAAGGTTGTAATTATCAGGAATACATATGTCTATCTATATTAATTCGTTATCTAGCTCAATTAACAAGAAATTGTAATATGGAATTGTAGATAGGCAAACAAATAACGTTGATTTGGGACCATCAAACGAATATTCTGACCACATAAAAGTATGAACTTTGATCCTGGAACATTTCTTTACTAAAATATAGACTATCCATTTGAATACTGCGTACCTAGTTTCGTAACTTTATTAAGGAATATGTCCTAATTTCCTTATTAGCCTACGGACTTGTACAAGTAGTTTCCCGCTTTATACTTATTCAAGTTGCGTACAAGTTGCTGCTGAATTTCCGAACTAATTACGCTAGGGCAAGTTGCCTGCAAATCTCGAGAGAGTTCTCATAACGAATGATTGTAAAGGTACCTTAATACTTCAAGACATTTTTGATGAATTATGTTAATGAAAGTAAATTTTTAAGAGGAAAATTGTGCTACAAGTCGTTAAAATATTGGGGGGAGTATTTTTTATGTTTTTTTTCGATTTTTTTTAAAGATACCTTCTACTATTTGCATTTACAATTTGGTGCCTATAAAAACACTGAAAACAGTTAAACGGTAACATTGGCTTTTACAAACAAATGTTTACTGCAGCGCCCCCTGGTGAGTTGTTACCGCTATCTAAGAACATGCACCAATCAAATCCAAAGCGATTACTGAAAATCGCAATAAAATCTCCAGTGGTTCTGGAGATATATGGTAACATTGGTTTGCACAAACACCCTCTCACCCCAAACGCATATACCGTCTCCGTTCCGTCGTGGGTAAAAAGAAGCGTAGAAAGTTGCCGTGGCAAGAGACTTCTGTGTTTTTTGTTCGATGTATGTACCTACCAGGTTAAGAAAATATATTTCGGTATGAAAGATCCTAGGCGTCCTAACTAATGAAGGCTAATCGTTAGCTAAGAGGACCCTGAAGGAGTCCTATCACGTTTGGGAATCACTCGAATTAGTTGCCTTTTATGACACATACTTATCCAGAGACTTTAGTCTCAAATAACTCTTCTTCATTTATGATCCAAAATCTTCAATAACCATTTAACTAAAATTACGTAACTTCACATCTGTATCCCGTATGGGGTAGGCAGAACACCAGAGGCAATCAAACCATCTGATGTCACGTTTGACAAATTTGGAGGCATTATAATAGTACAGAGAGACTATTGCAGTGACAGGGGGTCAGCCTATCGCCCACAAAAGAGCCTCACATAACACCTCGGTCCCTTAACTGACTTTTACAGTATGCCCGGGAAGAGAAGCAGCTGGCACATTCTATGTTTTTCTTTCGCTCCCAGTCCAGCACAGTCCAGCATAGAAATCAAACGAAACTTACTATTATGTTATCTTGCATCTAATCTCAATTTTATCATAGAAAGCTTTGTAGGCGATGCCTTAAAAAAAAATTTTTTTTTTCCATGTTTATTAAAACCACATTGGTTTATGAAGATACAAGAAAATCAACGATCACAAAATGTGCTTTTTTATACCTTTATGCGTTTTTTTGCGGGTTTATGCGTCATTAAAAAATAAACTTAAGTATAAACAAAAAATATCATTAGAATTTATACCCCCAAGGTAAATCTTGATAAATAACTTTAGCTTTTTGGAAAGAATTTTGCATTTAAAACGAGTTTTTTGCACAGAATATGGGGCGAATAGCTTTTGAGGCTCCTGAATATGGTAATTTCGTTCATGTGGATCGTTAACTATAGTATTACTAAGTCTTCCACGGTACAAACATGTATATGAATGCATTAATATGTGTATTTGTTACTAAGCTGATGGTAACATTCTTAAAATTAATGGTTTCATTTATATATAGGAAGTTAGAGGAAGAAGTTGATTTTGAAGTCTAAAAAAATATACGCCAATATTTAAAGTAATAAAACGAATAACGTGGTCACTAATTGCGTCCTGGCTAAGTAGTTCCAAATCACACAGAGAAAAGATTTTCCTTTTGAAATCGAACCAGAACTGACATACCTAGTACCTAGTGCAGAACGATAACTTGAAGGGGTGCTCACGTACTGGATTCAATCGAAATTTGAGCCAATAATGATCTTGTCAAGATCATCCAGTAGACATTGGATGTGGGTAGTTAAGACCAAGTTACGAGGTAATATTTCCAGAGGCATTGGTTCAACCAGGCATCTTCCCACTAATGATAAATAATATAATCACCAAAACAGGCCACATTACACAGGCTCTTCTTAACCAAATTGTACCCACTCCTTTTTATCACCGGACTACCAAACGCAGACAGAACTTCCATCCCTATATAGTAGATTTACCAAGAAGTCGAACAAAACGCTTCGATAGTTCCTTTTTGGTACGGATTGCCAAGGTGTGGAACAATCTGCTTGCGTCTGTTTTTCCTGACCACTACAGTCCTGGAACTTTCAAGTGTCGAGTGAATAGGTTTCTTGTGGAAGGACGTCTAACACCATAGTCTTCATGCGCACTTTCCATCAGATGGCATGTAAGACAAACATGCTATTCATACAATATAAAAAAATACCAATGCATTCCTAGAATAAACTTAAACGATCTTGATCTTAGTATCTAAACAACTAATACCCCAGCTAGTTTAGTAAAGCCCGTCTTCTAAATTCGCCTAGCTGACAATGGAACTCACGACTTCTGACGACTCAGCAATGCGAGCAGAGAACTTTATCGACTCGTATGTTTACGAATGTTTGTATAGCATGGAGACGGTTTGTAAGCAATAATTGAAATCTATCTATTGCCGCTTACGTACTAGCAGCTTAAATAAATGTGTGCCTTGTTAATTTTGAATGTTTGTAAACATGTTGTACCCTTAAATAAATGGAAAATAAAAAAATTACAATCTTACTAAAAACTTGCAACCGACTCCATACTATACGAACATTCGTAAACATACGACTCGACGAAGTTCTGTGCTCGCACCGCAGATTAGGTTGTACTGCAAACTCTACCATTTTAAAAATTCATAGAAACAAGAAAGGATACTTACACCAAACAATTATGATATTAATTAACTTTCACAATAGAAATTCAAACTAACAACAACATGTTTAATATCCTTTCTAAAGCAAAATAGATGTTATCTTCGCAGTTAAACCGCAAAATTTTCGGCTTAACAACTTGAACCCAAGACATAAGGAAAGATTGAGTTGCCTGCCCCTCGTTTATCTCGCCCTATAGGGATTTGTATTACTTAAGACCCTTCGTCAAAGGGTTCGAGGTAAATTTAAGTCTATTTCTATGTCACTAGGGTAGGTTTTGATGGATTGAGTTATAAAAATGCACAGTAGTGATTGTTTAGTGGATTTGCCCACCTATTACAGAGAATATGTTAATGGATTTACAATTAGGTACCTACCTGACTTAATAAAACTTGTTTTTTTTTTCCTAACTACATTTCAAATTTCAATTTTTTTCCTCAAAAATGAACTGCAAAGACAAGGTTTCAACACTATTTACAATATTAATGCATTAATATGAAACAAAAAATGAATGTGCACTTAGCTGAAATATTTACGAACAGTTTTAACTTCTTGGTCTAGAGCTTTGATATTTCTCATAAAAGTTTTTTTAACAATGTAACAGTAAAAAAAGCACCAATTTTTTTTAATTTTTTACGTCTCAAGTAATTTTTATAGGTTTGATATTTTTTTAGTGTAATATTAGTGCCAACTTATTAAGCTGTGAAACGAAATTACATTTATGTCTGTAGGACCTTTGCATCGGTAAATATTTCTAATAATTAAACTAATCCGAACTCAGTAATAAAAAAATTAAAATGGCTGCCGTTTCTACACAGTAGGGTCAAAATGCCTTTTTACTGTGGTTTTGTCGATAAAATTTATCACATTACTTCGCCTTATCGGGTCCGACAACGGTGACCAGACACAGTATAATTTAATTATATGTATTATGAATATTTAATCGTATACTACGTCAAACAAAAGTTTAATCAAATCAAATCAAAATCAAATCAAATCATATTTATTTGCATGAAAATGTGTACAAAAGCTGGTTGAATATGTTGTGTGGATTAACAATTTCTACTGATAGTCAGCGTGCAAATGTTAATTATAAACTATAACATTAATTTTCTTACAGGAAATATGTCATAAAAATATAAAATGTCAAAGATAAAATATAAAACTACTACAGAGAATTCAAAATGCCAAAATATTTTAAAAAATACACAATATATAACAAAACCAGAAAAGTTGCACAAATTTTACAGAAAAGTAATTTTTCACGGAATTTTTAATTGCATCTGATTTTAAAATATACGTTCAAATTTTTACAAACAATCTACAATTCTCATGGCACGTTTTCAAAATTCGAATCACAACAGACCCACGAATCCTTCACAGCGAAATAGGAGCAAGGACAACGGTATCACACACTCGACTAACCACAGACATTAACATAGCAGACGCCGCCCCTGTTAATTCAATGTGGTCGCGTAAGGCTGTATGGAAATAGTTTGGCAACTCCTATACATATGTACTGCTGTTATTAAGAATATTGCCATGATAAACAGATTTTTAGTAATATTTTAAAAGTGTTAAAATATACTTACGTGTTGCCATGCTAAGCTGATTTCTACTTATAGCGAGAAGATTTTGAGAAGATACTATAAATCCATAAATGGCTTTAAGAATTTTCCCAAATGATTTATGTAAGTAGTATTAGAGCTGTGGATTTTGTTAGAAAATAAATAAAAGCCTTCAGATAATAAACTTCAAAAATTTGATTTTTTTAAATTGAAATTCAATAACTTGTAATTAATATTATAGCGCAAGTTTAGATTATTTTCGGTAAGTAGATAACATCAACTTAAATTTATAATATTGAAATATCACTGTACTAAACATTGAACCGCAATAATTATCATTACTTTCTTCACTGATTAACTTAAGAACTCAAGTTGGGGTTCGTGAAAGAGTCAAGTTTACCTTTAAAGCATTTAAGTAAAAAAGACATATTCCTTTGGATCCCTTATACTAAGGTTCAACATTGCCATGTCATTATATATTTGAATAACAAGATTTATTTTATTTCTTAAAAGGAATTATTAAAAACTTGCATAAAAGCTTTATCGAACAAAATAAAAATAACAACAACAGTCCTATTATGAAACAGAATCATTACCATATATAAAAATTGGAAACATTGTACGATTCCATTTTCAATTTTCTTTTCTACCTTTTCAGTACTCCAAGGAATTCAAACCATACAAATGTTCGGAATCAAAAGAGGTTTTATCAAAGAAAACTAACTTCGAATTAAATACTTTTTTAATACAGTTGCTCAAAAAGTGGCGTATTGCAGGGACGTTTAGCGTTCGGGATGTGGGCTATTACACACTTGTGCTTTTTCTTTACCTTTTCCGCACTCGTGCGTTCTCTTTCCCAAATGTCAAAATAATGTCTATTAAAAAGAAAAAATCAACCACGAAGTTTTTAATAAAAAAAAATTCATAGAAGTTTTTACGATTCATGCAAATATTTCTGAAAAGAAGCTACTAATTTGTTTCAATATCAGATATAATGATTTGATGCAATGAGTTAGGTTAGGTTTCATTTCATTTTATCTCATCAAATTCATTTTCATTTCATGTCAATACAAAAAATCTACTAAAGACTTGGCTGTATGGGCATAGTTCCCTTTGCCTACCCAGAATGGGTAAAAAAAAAAACTCTGTTTATAGTCTTTCACAATCTTTATTTTGTATATTTTATAAAATTGCTTCATTTTTTCGCAACTTTATTAAAAATAGTCGTTCAGTACACGTGCGGAACCGTCATTGCAACTCGTTCCGACTGTCAACCCTCGCCTTCGGCTGCGCCTCGGCTCGTGTAGACATTTGTCGGAACTCTTTGCAATGACAGGCTTTCCGCACTCGTAATGAAATATACTATTCTGCGGTTTCTTTTGTAACACTGGCAACAATCGAATGCGGTAATATTTCAAGATAAACTACACATAAGGTTTTTGGTTCTTTTTTTAAAAACGATAAGGATTAAGTTGTTTAAAGTTGTGTTTGCCAATGCCATAAATTGTATCCTGTAGTGGGATATTTTCTTTGTTTCTCTTATTTAGTGTTGGCTAATAAATGTCGTGGCTAACTTTTTAAGATGCTTTTTATGAAGTGAAGGCTTCCTGTCATGCACTGTAAGTTGCGACTTTGATCTGCTGGTTAAAAGAGGTAGGAACCTACCTATTTCATCTTCCAGTAACATCAAATATTCACTAAAACATCACTCTAGAATAGAGTTGGAGCAACAAAGATGGCAAAACCAATAATCAGAATGTTTTATACTGATATGCAAAAATGTGTGTTCATAAATACGAATGCTAGCATAGGTTTTAATAGATTTATCTATGTTTATAAATATTGCACTAAGATGAACATCCGTTGTTCAGTTTTAATATAAAAAATCCGTATGATTACTTTCATGATGAGTCTATGAGCATTTAAAATGTCTTATTAATTTCTCGTCTTCTTTTCACTGCTGTTAACAATAAAGTCTAAAAATCACACATCTGAACTTAAATTTAATATTATTCAAGCTTATCCGTTACTATTATTTATTATGACAAAAAAAAACAAATGACGACCTTTTATATTGACTTTTACGCGTCTATGCGACGCCATTTCATAAGGCCTTGTTATTTAATATAATGAATCGTGAACGCATTAATATATGCCCAGCGTTCTAACGACAACCCTAAATTATACAGTCCCATATTCATAAAAGCCTCGTCCTCTGAACATCGGATTTGTACAGTAAAATAAATTTTATCAAAGTCGTTTACGAGTTAACAGCGTTCCCTGAAACACCTGGAGAAAATTATTGTTAACTGCTTTTACTGATTGTACTTACTTCGAACCCGTAACCTTTAATTAAAAGAATATCAAACGGAGCTACTATTGAATTTTGTTTGTGAAATAACGCTGTTAATTAAAGGGGTGAATGTTGATTATAATTTCAGAGGAAGTGAAAGGAAATTGAAGGTAAAATAGGTTGTACTTACTACTATTTACTAACTACTATTTTAATAATACTGTTCATAATATCCGTACACGCATAGGTTTTAATCAACATGAAATACAGTTATTAAGAGAGTGTTAAAAGTACCTTCCACTTATTTTATACAATTATATAACGCTTATATTTATAAATGGGCGTTAGCTAACTCCTTACTACAAGGAAAGTATAGTTTAATCATAAACCTGGTTATGAATTCCATAGTATAAATAATTTATTTTCAACACACTTGCTCATAAAGTGAGCGTTATTCTATTGAATTTAGAACTATAAACTGGGCTATAAGTCACGCGTGCATAATATATTATACCCTAGTGCATAATATAATGAATCCTATAAAGTTGAATTGTACCTTTGTGCAAATTACATGCGAGTAAACAGAGCATATTTTATTGGTCCGGGTTATACATTAAATATTTTTAGAAACAACAAAGAGATATTATACCACTTCAAATCCATATACATTTTTAAATGTTTGCGCCTTATATTAGTAAAACAAATTTGTATATCAAACAAATTATTCACAATTTACAATAATGTGTTATAAAATATTAAAATATTTGCATTTACCACTCCAAATTAAACATTTTCACTTAAAATAGGCTGTATATGCTATACAGACATTGACACATTTGGCGGAAAAAAAAAACCTACGCGCATGCGCGAGGTTCGGCGCCATTTTTCAATAACAATTCACAGCTTTGTTATCAATCAAATCAATCAAAGTTGTGTGCAAATCAATTGTTACCTGCGGCTCGGGCTCAAATCACAGCCTCGACTGTAATTAGCAACTTAGCTCACTTGTTACATAATATACTATTATTTACTTTATTGGAGATAAAACAGAAATAAAAGATAAAACAGATATAAGCAAATTTCAAACTAAAAATAATTAGAATGATTTCTTTAGCACGTCTCACTGAGGACATACATAAATATAAAAAAATGTAACAATTAGGCGCAGCAGTGTCTTGTATAAAAAATGAAAACAAAGAACAGTTGAGAATTGCATAAATGAAGTACTGCAGGTACAATACAATACAATACAAATACACTTTATTGCCAGAATCAACAGGATACAAACATATTAAAATTTTATTTATACAGAAGGAAAACTGGATTCAACACAATTTAGGCGGCCTTATCACTCATGAGCGATCTCTTCCAGGCAACCTTTATTTACAAAAAAAGAAAATACAAAAAATAATAATTTGGTAGGGTTTGCATTGCCATTATAATAATAAAATAATATATATACAATATTTATTATACATAATAATAATAAACTTACATATAAATAAATACCTACATATTTCTTAATACAATATATAAATAAATGACATAAGTACACAAATGTATTTGGAGCGTAGTTAAGATTATGGAGAAGTAGTCTGAAGGTAATAATTCTTAACATTTTTCTTAAAGGAGTCTACAGATTTTGCATTGTGAAGTGACAAAGGCAATGAGTTCCATAAGGATATGGCTTTTACCGTGAACGATTGCTGATAAAAATGGGTTTTATGACGTGGGGTTACTAACAAATAGTTGCTGGATGATCGCAAGTTACGTTCATGGTCTTGATGCCGAAATATAAATCTTTCCTTTAAATATGAAGGCAGGATAGGGTTGAACAGTATACCAAATAAAAGGGACAGAGTGTGAGTATTCCTTCGAAGACGAATTGGGAGCCACTTGAGCATAGCGCGGTATTCGGACACGTGATCATATTTGCGCAAACCAAATATAAATCTTATGCAAAGGTTTTGAAGGCGCTCAAGCTTATTTAATTGCTCCTCAGTTAAATTTAGATAGCTGATGTCTGCGTAATCCAGTATAGGGATAATAAGAGATTGTGCGAGTGCAATTCTGGTTGATATGGGTAAGAAATTTCTTAATCTCCTAAGGGAGCCAGCTGCTGCAAACACCTTCCTGCTAATTGAGTCAATTTGTGGTTTCCACGACAAATTAACATCCATTAGCACTCCCAGATTTTTTACTACCGAACTGTAACAGAGGTGTACTCCATCAAAAACAACCGGAGGAAGATGATGTCTATCGATTTTGTCCAAGTGCTTTGAAGATCCTATAATAATCACTTGAGTTTTATTGGGATTTACTCTCAGTCCGTGATTTGAACTCCAGTTTAATATAGATGCTAAATCTTTGTTTATATTGTCTATGGCTTGTTTGACATCTTCAGGCTTAGTGTGAGTGTAAATCTGTAAGTCATCTGCGTACAAGTGGTAGGAAGAAGATAGTGAGTGGGTTATGGTATTTATAAAAATCGTAAATAATAAAGGAGAAAGCACACCACCTTGTGGTACACCAGCATTAGTAGAACACCATGAGGACACATTGTCTTCTACGGATATCCGCTGCCGGCGACCATGCAGATAACTGCGAAACCAATCAACAACTATTGGAGATATGTTAAGTGATTTCAAAATACAGAGCAGTATATCGAAGTTAACGGTATTGAAGGCATTACTAAAGTCTTACAGCCGGTTGTTCCAAGTTTATACTTTTACGAATTCGTAAAAAAAAATGTAAAACGTAAAAGTATCCCGTAAAAAGTGTTGCACCACATTTTTTTTATACTTTTTACAGTTACTTTTCACGTATACTTTATACGGAGCTCAGACCCACCTCATAACGTAAAAGTATATTTTTTTTGATTGGAAAATGGAAAATAACCTACAGGAGGTGTGCTAAATTTGGTTTAATTATTAAAAAAAATACTTTTTTGCACTCTGTTAATAATAGGCCTTTGTGTCGTATTTAAACCTTATATTTTTCGATATTACAAGTATAAATGATTTTAATTATAGAAATTGATTTAGTGCGTATGCGTGTGCGTAAAGCTTGAAAGTTCGTTGCGAATAGAAGTTCCTCTTCTCCGCAGGATTCTTTCACAGGATTCTTTCATCTGTTACGTTGCGTTAAAACATAGTATTTCTTAAACCGTAGGGATGCGTTCTTAACATGCCCCCGGCCTTGGAAGTACCGACTTCCAATAGAGAAACACCTTATTTAATTTGTATCATTGCATTCTATAGGTAGTGGACAAATTTTAGAAAATGATCTACGTATAGTGCTGCCTGTAGCCATTCGTATAGAAGCTACTCTCGACACTCCGTCTTTCCCTGGGTAGATCGCGATGATTCGTCCCATGCACCACTTGAGGGGGGGCGAGTTGGGGATCGGTTTTGAATTACACATCTGGAATTTAGGTTTGGGGTGGAGGGGGGAGGGGGGGGAGGGGGCAGGGGGAGGGGGGGAGGGGGGGCAAAGGGGGTCTCCCCACCACGATGCGGAGTTGCGGAGATGACTAGTTTTTTTTTTATGAATTTTGAAGTTTGTTTTTTTTTTTTTTTTTTTTTTAACCTCAAAAATAGGGTTATCAATCACTGATTAGGGGTGATTTTGGTAAAACTACAGTATATGGACCGTCGAATTTAGGGGGGGGGGGGAGGTGGTTGGTGACCTCCCCCTCTGAGGGGGAGGTGCGGATCCTTGTAGTAAGTGCTCCGCTTTGCTTCGCTCCTTGCATTAACCTCCTAACCTAACCGGTCCATGTCGGTCTGTGACACAAATTGTAAAAGTTACAATTATTAAGTTAATACTGGACTCTTATCGTTTATAAGGGCGAACAACATACGTTTTGTTTTGTACGTTAATAATTGAACATTTCACTAGTACGCATATTAATAAAACAACAATATTTTTCTTATTATTTATTATATTTTATAAACTTGTTTTATTACATTTAACAATTCCATAAATTGGTCTTTTATATACATATTTTAGCAAGTAACGCCTCCACTTGTATTCAACTATAATGTCAGCAAAATTTTCTGGGTGGTTATAATTATCTTTATAGAAAAACCTTTTAACCACCCGCCACTGAGACTCAATCCTTTGGGTATGCATTCCATCTTCTGCCACAAATGGATTGTCTGGATATACGTTTCGTTTTACCAAGCAATCATATAAATTTAATTTTTGTATGTAAAATATCGTTTCAGTATAGGAAATTTCAAACACGTATAATTAAAAAACTATGCATCTCTGCAAAACAAGAGGGGTATTAATCGAAAGGGGAAACCCACCCCTACATAAATAAACCCATTTCAATCCAATTTTCCAGATGCGTAATTCAAAATCCCACCCGCGAGTTGTCCTCCTTGACAAGAACAAGCGTATTTTCTTTCAAGGTGTCTCAAAAGTTATTCCACTTCACCCGGATTTGTAGCTCCGATACATATTCCTTTGACCACCGAGTCCAAAAGTGCTGCCTGGCCTGCTCTATTCGCTGGTAGCGCGACAGTCGGTGTGGCAAAGCTTCATATAATCCCATTTATTTTTTAATTGGTGCGATTTTCTGGCAAAGGAGCATGCGGGATCGCTATTAAATTCATTGGTAATGGCGCGCCAGGCATCTTCCCTCTGCTTAGGTGTAACTTTACCTGAAAAAATGTACATGATTTAACACTTAAGTATATGAGTTAATTTTTTTTAAAACAAAAGGTATCATGCCTGTTTGTTTATTTAATAAAATATGTTATTTTTAACAGATTATTGAGTAAATTCGACTCATCTTCATTGAATTTAGCACTTCGTTGTTTGAAACAAACAAACACAATAAGCTCGGTATATTTTCTATGAAAACGTGAAAAATTAAATAGGTACATAGGTGCTGAAGATGTTGTACTTACTTTTCCAGCGCAACATTATCTTCAGATATTATTCCATTATACTATTTTAATGCAAAAAAAAAACAAACAACTTTAGAAATTATAAACAATTTATTTAGTTTGTTTTTGACAATCATATCACAATATTGAATGCATTGTCTGTCATACAGTCAGCCAATCACGATAGTTTATTTTGAAAGGTATGGCAGGTCTTGCCACGTAAAAAAATGGTAATAAAAAGCTCCCAAGCTGAAATGGAAGAGTAAACGTTTTTGACGCCTGGCTACTTTCTATACTGTTACTTTTACAGGAATTTTGTTGGAGCAACAGAAATTTACGAATTCGTAATAGCAAAAGTAATAGTATACGTAAAATGTAAAACGGAATTTGTAAAAAAGCAGATGATTTGGAACAACCGGCCATAAGAGTGTTAAGACAGTTACCAGTGAGTTATCCATGCCCTGTCGAATATCATCCGTTATCTTTACGAGAGCAGTCACCGTACTATGGCCAGGACGGAAACCGGATTGTAGTGGGTTTAAAAGATTATTTGAGTTAAGGAAAACAAAAAGTTGATGATGGACTAAACGTTCAAGGACTTTTGATAGGAATGGTAGGATAGAGATGGGTCGAAAATCTGTTAAAGTTTTAGGATTAGAGGTTTTAGGCAACGGGATCAGATTTGCGTCTTTCCAGGATTCAGGAAATTTGGCTGTGGATACAGATTTATTAAGGATTTTTGTGATAACTGGTAGGAGAATATCTAGGATAGGAGTAACCATACTACGGCTAACGCTATCGGAGCCAACTGCATCAGAAGTAATTTTGAGTATACTCAGCTTAACATCACAATCAGTGAATTGACGAAATTGAAATTGGGATACATCGGGGCACGGCAACGAGGAAATTTTTTCGATGGTATGATCTTTTACAGAATCATCCATTAATGAACTAGAGGAGAAATGGTTGTTTAGTAAATTTAAATCAACTTTTGAAGAAATGGGATCATTTGTTTTGCCTATGCCCAATGATTTGAGAAATTTCCAGACTTTAGCTGGATTTCCGTTTTCCACGGAAGTGTGAATATGGCGGCGTTGTGCATCCCTACACACCTTGTTGCAATGATTCCTTATAGCTTTATAACGTTCCCTATTTTTGTCGCATGGATTGGCTTTAAATTTACTATAGGCAGCATTTTTCTTACACAAAAGGTCTTTTATTTCTTTGGTAAGCCACGGTGCGGGTAAGTGTCTGATTTTAACCTGTCTGATAGGAGCATGGCGATCATAAAGTTCTGTAAGCATGAGGTTAAAAGTTGTCACTTGATCGCTTACATCTGACAGATTTTCGATTGTTGACCAATCCATTTCAGAAGCATCATTACGAAGTTTTTCCACATCCATACCATCAAAATTGCGTCGCATTAGAATTTTAGGCTTCATTTTTAAAGGGCGTACTTTATACGATAAGTAAAGAAGGTTATGATAAGAAAAAACATCTGCACTACACTGGCCATGTTTATTGATATGACTTTGAGATGAGACAAAAATCAGGTCTAGCAGAGAAGGGGCACAGTTCGGAAAAAAATGTGTAGCATTTAGTGAAGGTATGTGCAAGTTACTGGATTCAACGACAGACTTTAGTTTCTTGGCACGATGGTCATTTTTCAACAAACAAGTATTGAAGTCCCCCATCACGATAGTGTGACTGTATATTGGAATAAGTTCTTCAAGAATATTTTCTAACGATGTAGTGTAATTAACATTCATATTGGGTACATAAATTACCCCTAAAAGAATTTTTGTGTACATTAATTTCACTTCAACAAATAAGTATTCCATAAGGGACTCGGAGGGATTTGTGGACTGGGCGATAATTTTAAATGAAAGCCCTGTGCGTAAATAAATTGCAACACCGCCACCTGGTCTTCCAATTCGATCATTGCGAATTAGATCGAAGCCAGGTAATGCATAGGACTTGGATGACAAACAAGGCTTAAGCCATGATTCCGATACCAATATTGCGTGGAGATTCAAGATATCAAAATTATCAAGCATATCTACATGATGGGCCGGAATACTCTGAGCATTTATATGAACCACATTAAAATTTTGGGGACAATCAGTAAATTGTGAATTTAAAAATATATTTAATGGGATATCGACACTTTCAGAACTGTCGTCACTGTTCAACTCACCTGTTAGACAAGATTGAAAAGATATCGAATTATCACTTAAATCCATATCAACAAAATATATAAAATAACTTTGATAAAATTTTAATATATAAATATACTAAATATGAGTATTTAAATACAAATAGTAAAAAAAAATATATTAATAATAAAATATAATAATATACTTACTTATACAATAGCAACACTTACCTACCCATTAAGCAATTTTAATAACCAATAATATAGTAAATTCAAACTTGAACACAAATAAAATGAACAGATTTTTTTTTATCACAGACCAAATATTTTGGAAACAAATGATTGAGGATTACCGTACAGATAGGTTACAAGTATAGTAGCCACATAAAATTAAAAATATAAAATTCAATCATCATGATTGATTGTCTAACTTGTCTATGATTATCTAACTAAATGTAAACAAGTAAACAAAAAGGAAGTAAATCTGATGAGAATTGAGGGAATACGTACATTTTGCAAAGTTGTTTATATATTAAATTATTTTTTAGAGACGACCCGGCGACTTCTTGTTGGCTTATTTGTGTCGCAATTAAGGTTATCGGGGACAGCCGTGCTAATAACAGACGACGGCAACGATGAATCTGGAATTTTGTTAATGTCAGCCATACATATAACTCGATGCCGCGTTCCCTCTGCACCCGCCACGAAAATATCTCCATCCCGAGTCCAGCATTTATTAACTCCAAAGCGACGCCGTACCGCCAAAAACATGTCATGCCGTAGTCTTGTGAGGTACTCCGATAAGGTAATACCAGTACCTTTCAAGGTTGTTTTGCTCTGCCATACCTGATTCCGGACTTTTGCATCGGACAACTTAACCAGGATAGGTCTTGGTTTGCCATCCCGCACTGTCCTACCAAGGCGATGACATAAAGTTACTTCGTTTGTCGTTATGGAAACCTTGAGGTGCTCTGATGTGATCTTCTGCACTGTACTGAAGACATCCTCTTTGTCAGTCTCCTTGACACCATGGAAAAGAAGCATTTTACGACGAGTCTTCATCTCTAGCCGGTCACAGTCACGATTTAGACGCTCAACTTGAGCCTGTAGAACAGTCAAAGAAGATAGTATGAATGTTCTAAATGTTTTGAAATCTGCTGCCAGGGAAGAAGTAGTTGGAGCAGAATCACTGGACTTTTGTAGTTCTTCTTCAAACTTTTCCATTCTGCTGTTAAACTCCATTTGCATAGCTTGAAAAGACTGTGCCATAGACTCCATGTTGTGTTGTGTTTATAAGTTTTTATATTAAAAGAAAATTGCAACTGGGAGGTAAGCTGTGATTATTTTATATTAAATTGCATTAAATACAATCAAAACTATTTTATTTCACTTAAAATGTTGGAGCAAAAAATAATGTAACTTTCTCAGCAAACTACCCACGAGAAAAAAAAAAAAAAAAAAAAAAAAAAAAGGTACTTCATTTAAGGTACAGAGGTACATCCTGAACTAAATAATTTCGTGAGTTCAGCTTTATACTTACAAAGGGAGCACGAAAACATATCTATATTATTTAAATTGTGATTTTGGAAGGTACATAGTCTGTGAAGTGGCGCAAGCTTTCCTACGCTTATTAATAATACCGCAAAGGAACTAGTAATCACAAAGTCTATCAACCTAATATTCAAAAATAGGGCATAGGAACCAAGTTTTAATTATAAAGATCTGTAGATATTGCACATTTTTATTAATATAGTAAATCATTGTTAAAACCGTTGGCTTAGTTGGCGTTGCGTTGATAGGTAAGATGATTGTGTAAAGAAGCAGTGTCTGTTAATTTATTTTAACCTTTAATTTTTAGGTATGTGGGTTAAAACGTACAGTATGCAAGGATCTACAATCTATAAATAGGTTTAGAACATTGGTTTTTTTTTTACAAAGTGACTATGTTATAATAATTACGTCTTAGTAACTAAATAGCTTGGAGTTTGGACACTTTTACCCCAAACTACTAAAATCATCCCTTTTAATATTGTCTTAAGTTTTCGCGATTCATACTATTAAATAAAACACTTTTTAACCGGATTTATCGCGTATATTTACATTTTAAATTTTGACTCGACGTTTCGGTGTCTTTTCAGACCCCGTGGTCACGAGCGACTGACCGAGTCAAAATTTAAAATGTAAATATACGCGATAAATCCGGTTAAAAAGTGTTTTATTTAATCATCCCTTTTCATCCACTAAAATCATGAACAGTTTATTCCTGGCATTAGGTATCCTTCGGATTGAAAGGATCACACAATTTACTTTTCAAAATACACCGTAGGTACGTACTTAAAAACCATTTTACACAAAATACACATTTTAAAGAGCTGTATTTTAATACCGCCTCATTAAAATAACAAGCCTTTACAAATTGATTCCGCTGTAAAATTTAATTGAAATTGCGTCGCGTCGTTTCAAAGTTAGTCTTGTTAAAATATTTGACATTTTTATTTTGCTTCTGGGAGGAACTCCCAAAAGTTTTTACTGAGTTAATATGAAGTTGATTTGTAATCAAAGCTTTATAAGTTTAAATATTTATGAATTATTTAATTAATAATAATAATAAGTAAAATCCCCGGACAATCACACCAACTACATGGCCCCCAACTAAGCAGAGCTTGTAATATGGAATACCATGTAGCGAACTAGGGCGGAACCTAGAACATAAATACATATATAGATAAACGCCCAGACCCGGAATTTTTTTTCTTATTCCGTAACGGGAATTGAACATGCGACCACTGGCGTCTGAGGAACTGTCTGTGTTACCCCATAGCCAAAGTGGTCGTCATGAAGCTTAAAAATCTCACTTAGAAATTTAATGAATAGTACATCAACAGTGAACGTGCGTCGCTGAAATAGAAAGTATCTATTGTTTTTTTAACCCTTAGCACCACTCGTAGGGGACCTAGGTCCCCCAGCGCTTTTTTTTTTTCAAATCATATTAATATTTAGAGCCCGACGCGGTTGCCATTCCGTGTATTCCCAGTGACACCCGACAGCTACAGAAATGCATAATTGCTGTGACTCCTTTTGTGATTTCGAGTATTTTTAAATTTATGAAAGAGTTTATGTCTGTTTTTAATAAAAGGTAAATAGTTTATTTGAAAAAAATCTTTCTTTTTTGTTTTGAAGTAATTTTTTAAAATTATATTGGGCCTGAAAAGTAACGTCTATAAATACATCTATTTTGTATTATGTTTCTTTGAGTTTAGAAATGTTTTTAATTATTATAAAAAAAAATGAATAAAACTGTTCATTTTCACTGTTCATGTTTTTGTATTTATAGTATGAAAAGATATCCCAAAATATTCTACATTTCATAACCTAAATTTTGAACACAAAATGTGGGGACTTAGGTTCCCCACGAGTGTAAATGTGTAGACTGAAACTACCGAGTGGTGCTAAGGGTTAAGGGCCTCATTATAGTTGCTAACCATTTTTTTTTTTCATTTTAATTATTTGCGTTTTTCTTCACACTATTACTGAAATTCAAAGCTACTCTTTACTCAGCATCGAAGTAACCAGAAACCCCTTTCAACAGAAGTTCTTCAACAAAACTTTGACGTTCTGCAAAGCCGGAAGCGCAATGTCGATAACTCCGACTGGCCAGTGAGCCGCTTTAAATCTACAACCCTTACGAGTGTAATATCATTATCATTCGAATTTATTACTTAAAAATAAATATATTTTAAACCATCGTTGGGTTAAAGTCAATGGCATTTAAAACTTGAATCAGACTTGAGAGAAATTTAAAAAAAAGTTTAGAGTGTGCTCTGAACGTTTAAAACCTTAATGCACTAGACTTAAAGTATATTTTCATACATGTAAAAGCTAACTAAACCTTTTCACCCGTAAACCAGACCTCAATAATTTACGCGTCATATTTTAAAGCATAAAACAAAGACTTAAACAACGCTGTAAAAATGGAAGTGCTCCACATCGTAAACTGTCAGCTAGTCATTTCCAGTTAAACCCAGCTTTAAAGTGAGTATAAAGTCAGCGCTTGAGACAGCTCCTGAAGTGACACTTAACGCAACTTCGTCAAGTAGCTTTCATGTTTATTTTGTTCTTTGAGTTGCTGGAAATTGGGTTCCGTTGATTTTGCGTAGTGCGTACAAATGAAAATATGTGTTTTATTCACATTCAAACTGGCGCCACTAAAGCTAGGAACTCTTTAACTTGATTGTGTTATAGGAACCAGTAATAATAGTGGATTTACCAAAAAGTCGAACAAAATGCTTCGATAGTTCCTTTTTGGTACGGATTGCCAAGGTGTGGAACAATCTGCATGCGTCTGTTTTTCCTTACCACTATAGTCCTGGCACTTTTAAGTGTCGAGTGAATAGGTTTCTCGTGGATGGACGTGTAACACCATAGTCTTCATGCGCACTTTCCATCAGGTGGCATGGAAGACAAACGTCCTATCGTTACAATAAAAAAAATCTATTCACACGTTGTCTGTAACGGTACGAAAACGTCGGGTCAAAATGTAAGGAATTCCGGTTAGAAACGATTATTTTATTGTTTAGTAACTACTTAAGACACAATTACATTTATACATGAACTGTTATTATATTCACGACGGGATAACGCATTAATAAAACACTTTTTCTTAGTCCTAAGTTTGATACTTGATAGCCCTCTGGATTATTTACGAGCTATTCTTGAGGCAGCTGCAACATTATCTCTTGAGAATAATAATCCTGAAAAAAGGCACAACGCAAAAAAATTGTCTCAATACGCAGCTACGTTATCTCCAAGTATTAGTTTTGCCTGTTTTTGAAGATAATAAGAATGATTCATATTTTTATATAGCTTTTAAAACACAGAAATTGAATTTAAAACTGTGAGGTAAGAACCTGGAACTAGTCGGAAATATTAGTAAACAATACAGGGTCCGCTAATAATAGTCAATTATATTTTAATACCAAATTAGGGACGATGAGTAGGTGTGAATTTCGAAAAAAAAAAAATTTTATTTTAATAATTTTCATAAAATTAAATTTCAAAACTCTTCTCTGTGAGTATATTTAACATTAATCTACATTTTATGACTACATATAAGTAGATGGAAACGATTTTATTACTTGCTATGTAGTCATAAACGACAGATCAAACTTAAATTTTGATTACTTAGAAGAATTTTAAAATTTTAATTTATGAAAAATATTTAAAAAAAAAAATATCGTAATTGTGACTCACTCATCAGTCTTAATCTGCTATTAAAATATTATTGACTATTATAAGGCAACCCAATATATAAATCGCTCTTATAATTGGCACCTGCTTTTTAAATATCCAATCCATTCCTTTTTCAATGGCAACTACTCGTACAACTCATTCCTCATTCTCCCATTATCATGCGCGAAATTATCATCAGCGAAATCTCGTATACGGCTATTTTAACTAAACATGAAAGATGCTTCCGCAATAATCGTAAAAATAAATTGTGCAACTCATGACTGCAGTAGATAGAGTAGTGGATTCATCATCCCCAAGAGACAAAGTGCTGTATCCCCGCACTCATCTCGGTTCTCACAAAATAAATTGTCATAATCAACGAAAGCAGAGCATTAAAGAAACCGACTTCACGTCACGGCCAAAGTGTTGTCGACTAATAATGTCATCCACGTAAACATACTCCGAAATCAAACATATTGTTTCAAAAATTTGAAATTTTCAATGATACTTCGCTCAACTGATTTCGATGGAATTTTTATGGGACCAAGTATAAAGTATCCTCTATCATATGAATTCAGGATTTTCCGAGATATCGTGTAACAAAGTCACAAAAAAAAACATACAGACGAATTGAGAACCTCCTCTTTTTTTGAAAGTGGATTGAAAATAGAATTGCAGCTCAGGGCAAAACAACACTATGTTTCCGTGACGGTAAATAATGTCTTCTTTTGTTCCAAGTGATATTTTACACAGAGTGAGCAGAATTTGATACATTTTATAATGCAAATGTTCATATGACAAATGTGACTTAGATGTGTATTTTTACAAGGTTTCTCTTAGAGGTTATTCTTAGAGGTTTTTCTGACGTTTTTGTGGGTGATAGGCTGACCCCCTATCACTGCAAGTCTCTCTCCATCATTATAATGCCCCAAATTTGTCAAACGTGACATCAGATGGTTTTGTAGCCTCTGTTGTTTTGCCTACCCCGTTAGGGATACAGCCGTGACGTTATGTATGTATGTGTATTGTAAAATAGGCTAAATTCTTCTTTTGTTTATGTGAGTGGATAAATATTTGTCAACCTTTTAGGTTTATCAAGAATTAATATAATTTTTATCAAGGAATGAGGATCTAAGCGGGTGAAGGCTCATAATTTGAAAACACTTAGAAAATACCTGCATATATAAGAAACATTACTGTTTTACTAAAATAAATCACTTCAGTAAAAACTGTTGAGCTTATAAAAATGAGCTTTTTAAAGCCGTTTTTTCGTACTAGTAGAACATATTTCCTAAATTGATTTCTTCTTAATTTTTTGAATATCTTTTGAAACCTCGTTATATAAGCTAAATAATTGAATTGTGAAAATACAATCCACTGCAAAGCATTCTAATTATTATTTTTATCATTACTTAGTAATGTTTCCTTTCCTGCTATGTTATTATATTTGACGACCGGCTGGTGTAGCGGTAACATACATTGCCTTCTATGCCAGAGGTCCTGGGTTCGAATCCCGGCGGCGGCGGATATTTGTGTGATGAACACAGATATTAGTCGTCAAGTCATGGATGTTTATATGTTTATTTAAGTTTATTCTAATAAAAAATATGTATTTATTCAATATGTATGTTTATATGTTTCTTTAGTATATCAGTTATCTAGTATCCATAACACAAGTTCTTTAAGAAACTTAATTTGGGCTAGATAATGTTGTGTGAGTGTCAGAAATATATATTTATGTATTATTAGACAAACTCGCACACAATTGACTACCTATTTCTTTGAATTCGTCCAAATGAAGCTTTTGAACAAGGTTGAAGATTGCGGAAGATTGCGATAGGGATTGCATGATTATGCAAGATGCGCTAAGCTACGCGTGTGTAAAGTCAAGAGTGGTCGATATAATCCGGATCCGGAAGTACTTACGTTCAAGTAAGGCGTATACCGACCCAAGTTCGTGAAGTTTATTCCACGAAGCAAGCCTGTAATATATTGCATGAAGGAAAAATATATTTCATGCTTTTTTATTTAAGTAGGTACTTTCCAATTTTTATTAAATATTCGTCGTAGTGCATATAAAATACGTGTATGTTCAATTTTGACGACTACTTTGGTGATGGGGTAACACTGTCTGCCTCAAACGCCAGTAGTCGCAGGTTCGATTCCCGTACGGAAAAAGAAAAAAATGACCGTGTATGGGCGTTTATATATATACCTATGTATTAACATTCTAGGGTCCTCCCTAGATCGCTACATGGTATCCCATATCACAAGCTCTGCTTAGTTTCTATAATTTTATTTGAAGTATTATAAAAAACAAATATTATCATCTGTTCGTTATTAGTTCTCTGCTTAGTTTCGGGCCATGTAGTTAGTGTGATTGTCTGGGGATTTTAATTATTATTATTTTGAGCTTTTTGCACAATTATAAAATGAAGACACACAGTCTGTGCAAAAAAGCAAACTGGCAAGCTCATTTTCTAAAGTTTCTATTCACACCTATGAATAGCGAATATAATTTATTTAAGTACTGTAATTTTTATTTCTGTAAAGCGTTCGTTATTTTACAGAGCTCTTGCAAGCTCCATTATCACGATACTTACTACCTATACCCCTAACTTCCTATTAATCGTACCTTTCCAGTAATTTATAGAAACAGGAAGCCATTTCGCTAGAATCTATGGTCGATCACGCGTTGTTAGATAAAGACGTGTTTTCTTATCCACCTACTTACCGATTGTTGTGTAATAGTTTATGAAGGTAGAAATAACACATTAACCCTCGTTTTGTATGAAGTGTTATAAGAATTAGTTACCGCTGTTAATGTACTTTTTTTCTTGTATAAAATAATCTAGCATTTCACATTAATACAAAATATTAGCTTTGTTGCAAATCAGAATGGAAGGTTCGTCAAAAACATTTCACACATCTCATTAGTCCTAGGAAGACAGTTGGTAATAGTTATACTAAACGTGCTTTTCCAAATAATTACATAATAGCCCATTCAAATTAGGAAAATCAGGGGAAATAATTCGTGTAGTTTTGAAAATTGGCACACGTATACCTTGTGCACTGATTTTCAGGTTTTCGCTCACATGTCGTAAATCTGTACAAAAAGCGTAATATTTGCTTCTCACCAAAATTTCTTCATAAAATTTCCTATTGATTTGGTCATATTAGTTTTTACTCTACAACGCGAGATTGAGGGCTTTTAATATGATGATTTGGTCTTCGTAAGGTATAACTATGCCCATTTTTAAGAATACACAAGTGAGGGCTGCATCGTGAGGACGCCAGCAGTGGCCGAGGACTAATGGAAATGTCGCGTTGTAGAGTAAAAACTAATATGACCAAATCAATAGGAAATTTTATGAATAAAATTTGGTGAGAAACAAATATTACGCTTTTTGTACAGATTTTCGAGATATGAGCAAAAACCTGAAAATAAGGACCTTCATCCTCCCTACATCGACAACACACCCCCCACCCTTGAGGACTTTTAATATGTGAATCTGGAGTGCACAAGGTATACGTGTGCCAATTTTCAAAACTACACGAATTATTTCCCCTTATTGCCTATTTTCGGCTTAATTTGACTGGGCTATAAATGTTTTCAAATAAAAACTTTGTAGAAATGTTTAAAAAATAGAACCTATATTTAAGCATTAAATTACGTTTGAGGGCTGTATTTTGCTGTATAAAAAACCTTTAAAAAACTTTACGTTAGAAACTGTTTGTTCCTGAACTAAACAAAAAAGACTCTTGCAAACGACCTTAAAAACTAAAAGAAAATTCAAACATTGATTTAATTGAAATTCGTTCTCCGTTAAAAACTGGCTTTGTTCAATAGAATTTGTGGTGTTCCTGTAATCAGACCACTAGCTGGCTGAGTCTGTGGTCTAGTTTGCATAAATTTCAGTTCTTTTGCGCAGTGAGAAATTGACAGGAACTTTGCAGTTTTCGTTAAATGAGAATCCATTTTTACTACAAAGGCGTTCATTGTGTTCTTTGGAAATTTATGAGCTACATTCTGTCTAAAGATTTCTGTGTTAAACAGGATGAAAGACGTGTTTTTGCGATGCTTGTGTCTTAAACAGTGTAATATACTTACTGTTTTATTTAAAATATTACTGTTTATTTTCTATTTTTATTTTATACTGAAGATATTCTTAACTAAATATTATTGTTTACTTGTCAACTCTAAAAATTGTCATGTTGCTTATGTCACTTTTCAATACAGATAATTTATAAACTGTTATTAGGTTTTATATTCATTTCTTTCTCAATTAATTTTAAAATTGTATTTCTATATTACAAATTATTCTGAGACTTGCACATTCAGAATCAAGAGAAGTACCGGCTCCACTTTTACCATACCACAACCGCTGCTCCAAAAACTAAAACCTCCTTGATACGAGAAGTGACAGCCGCTGGCCGATGAAAAATGGATGTCTCTTGAAACATAAATTTATTTAAGTACGGCTGTCGAACGAAATCGAGGATATAAAAGGAGTGGCAAGCTAATCTCCTGGCTTTTGAAATCATTACACCTATCAGTGAGGAAGGAGAGCATGCTGAAAATAATACCAAAATCTAAATACAATCGCATACGTATACCCGCAAAACTTCTTGAAGTTCAGGACTCTGGAAAACTATTTTGGAAATCTACTCATTTGGAAAATTGCAGTGTATATATGTAAAAATCTTAGTGGACTATAAGTGAGAAAGTGTTTTTTATACAATCTTGTAAGTCTTTATTTGTAAATATATATACTTTAACTTTATCATTTTTCTCTTCTCTCTTCCTTTAAATAGTATGTTACTTAGGCCTTTACTCCAGGTAACACTACAACAGTCCTATTACATTCTCTGAATAGATAGACACTTAAACCATTAGTTGATTGTAAAAGGTAATGGAAACTCAACAGCTCTAAATTAAAATAAAATATAGGTAAATTAAACGGCCAGTAATCTGGTCAATTTGGACATTTGAAGTTAGGTACATTAATTCCCAACAAGCAGAAAATCAGTAGGATTGTGTAAAATATGATTGAAAATAAAATTTGAAAGTTCCCATTTTTCCCCTGTAATTTATTTTTTCAAGTTCAAAAGTTAAAAAATGAGTTTTTTGCGATTGTCAGAAAAATTTACATTTACAAAGCACACAAACATTATTATTATTATGATAAAAATAACTTACTTGAAATTAAATGATAATGCAAACGGAAAGAGCATAAATAAGTAAAAAATATTTTTTTGGTCGTATGTACGAGAAATCATTCGAAAAATATTAAAAAAGTAGGTTTTCATAAACAGATTACTTTCAAAGCAATTCAAAGGTTTCAGTATTGTTTCACTTCTGAAAGAAGATTGTAACCAGAGCCCGCAAATTGTCCTGAGGTTTTCTTACTAACGAGGAAAGAAATCTTATTCTGTTTTAAAATATCTGGCAATGATTGCGAAAGTTTTTATAAAAGTTTCGCATAAACCTCAGTAGTGGGTGAATAGCAGACTTAAGTGAGAGAGGTCTTGCATGCCAAAATTATATACAGGACCTGCATTAGCATATATGTATGTCACGGTTCTGGATATAATATGTACAAGTTATGAATTGAAATAGTTGTTCAATAAAAACACGTGATTTATCGTCAAATTTCAAAATGTCACTACAGCACTGCTAGTTATTATATGAGCCAATTCCTTCCTAAGTCCGTGCTTTTCGTCTTCAATCTCAACATTACTGACCATCGCCCCAAAATAAAATCAAAAGCGGTTTTAGTCAGCCATAAAAATAGCACAGAAACTTCGAGCTTTATTTTCAATAAAGTCTTATTTTAATTTTCTTTCTAGGTGATTATTGTAACGAAATATATGTTTTATTTGAACAAAATCCAGCCGCTGTTGACTCTTTGTTTTGACACAAAACGGTGAAACCGAATAATCCTATTGGTTGAAATCATTTGGTCAAAGACCCGGTTGCGCGTTCGATTTCTTTACATCAACAAAGGTTACACTCATAAGATTTCATACAAAAAACTAAACAAAGCTATTTGTAAATATTTAACCTAAAAATCAGGTTTACCTTTAACCGCACATTATCCCTTCAGGTACCGCTGAACGTGCCAGCTTCCGTTGCCGGCAAGTCGGTCATATCAAAGAGAGTCGTTAGTTCAAGTGTTCTGAAGCCTTTGTACTCGCCGCTAACCACTGTCGTTAGTTGGGTGGAAAGTTCTTAGGTGTAAAGGATTTTGGGGTGAATAAATCCGGAAAGTGATTTAGGGTTCGAACAAGTGTTTTGATTGCATTTTGGGAAGAGTAGGTGTTCTTTTTGTTCAGGATTTAAACGTGTTTGATTTTGAAAAAGGTGCTTGGGATGTGATTTACAACTATTTATTATTTTACCAACTTTTTCTGATTTAAATATCAGCAAGAAATAAAAATTTATACGTAAGACTTATATAATCCTTAATGTATACTGGTTTAAGAATCATGAGTCTAATAAGGACAAATCAGACAGCACCAGATTACGGTTAAGATAATTTTTGTACATAAATTGAAAAAGTATTTGAAATCAGTATTAAATGGCAAAAACATATTTTGTGTCAATTGTAAACTCGCTCATCACTTTAGATTTGCCACATAAAATAAAGGCCTTAAAAAATACTTTTCTTTATCACGTTTTCCTAAAATAACGCCCTCTAATGTCTGTTCAACGTCAAACAATACCCTGAATAAAAAAGAATGACGGAAAAGGGAAAAAAAAACTAACTTACTAACGGATTTCAAAAGTAAAAATTAGTTTCAATTCTTCGGCTAAGACCAACATTTCTTGAATCAGCTATTTATTCAATGCGCCATTAGCCAATTAATTTATTAATCTTAATATATAAAACTCTTCCGCTACTGACTAAATGACTGACAGACAACAATCAGCCAAAACTACTGGTCGTAGAGAGCTGAAATTTGTAACATACATTTTTAGAGGCTGTAGGGGAGCACTAAGGAAGAAATTCCCGGAATTGTCACAAAAACAGGAAAAATTTGACTTTTTAATTTGTATGAAAAATCTTATTATTTGAGTTAGAATGGAGGTTTGGTTGTATTACGGAAGGAGTTTCTGAAATTCTGACAAAGAGGGTAGTTTAGCGCATACGAAGTTGCGGGAAAAAGCTCGTATCGAATAACAGTGATATATTATGATATAGTGAATAGATTCTCCAATCAATATTGGAACCCGTAATCATTTCCCCGTAATCACCGCTATAAAATATTTTCGTTGTTTCAATAAAGTAAACAATTTATGGTCTATCATTATTTCGTCAATATGTCGATTATCGCCACGCGAGCAATTTCCCAAAATCGTTTTAAACTGTTTGTCCGGAAGTGAACACCGAAGCGATTTCGTGTGAGAAATTTTAATACACATAGAAGGCTCATGAATATTGCCTTCTTAGCTTACCTTTTTAACCTATTCTGTGATACTTTTTTATTTGGAGCTTTATACAGGGTTGTGTTTCAGTCAGCGGCCAAATTTTTTTCTCAATAAGCATTCATAGAAACAATTTTTGCAAAAAAGTAAGTACTTTTTTACAAATAAATAAATATATTCACTAACATATTAGGCTAAGCATGATCACACTAAATTATGAATTAATACGATTAAAATAAAGAAGACTACGCGCTACTACAAAACATCTTGTAGTACTACGTCGTAGTATTATCAATGAAATCCTGTGGTCGTAGTATCAACAATGACTATTTGTAAAAAAGTTTGTGGTGCCATTATTCTATTTCTTGTACTGAGCAATACAAAAATAAATATGCAAAAACGTCTATATCGTTTAAAAAAAATAACATCAAAATTTGGCTAGTGACTAAAAAACAATCCTGTATTTTTTCTTTAACCAAACTTCGGGCAATGTGTACTAAAACTTATGAATCTTTATAACTTTGAGGTACTTTTTATAATGTGAATGATGGCGTAAGGCACATAGTGAAGCTATGCATGTGCTGGTGATAAACAAAAAGAGCACAAGTAAAAAAAACCGTTCAGTTACACATTTTTCAACGATTCTGATATTTATGTTGTGATAAAAGCCTACAGCCATATTAGATTAAGAATTATGTCTCCTACCTAGACTAGATTTAGTTGATATTTTACAATCGACATGTTCTAAAATGAACAGCTTTACGCGGATTTATCCAATAAAAATATGTCTGCTATTCCTGTACAAAAAAAAGCTTTCTTTAAATCAAAAAACTAAAAGAAATAAAAGCACTTTTTGTATTTTATGACTGAAATCTTTCCTTCCCTTTGCTTGTATAATATTTAGATTATACTAAAAATGAACTGATAAAATTAAGCATCATTGCCTCAGTGGACTGTAGGTTAATTAAAGCACCGTGGTGGATAAACTTAATTGTTTTAAATACTTCAAAAAAATAAATGGAATTTCAACATGATAACTTTTCCTAGAAGAATTAAATAGGTTTTTACTAAAACTAAAAACGGCTCCCGAGTGCAAACGCGAAAAAATATGCGGAGTTGCAAAGTTGTAGTTGCGAGATTGTGATTGAAAATATATCAAAGAAAATCATTTATAGGTATATTGAATCTTTGTGGAGTCGATTTCTTCCAAGATTTATATTTTCTATATTCCTTTACTATTAATACTACATTGGTGCCTTATCTCATATTTAAAACTAGCTGTGACCCGCGACTTCGTCCACGTGGATACCGGTTATTGGAGTTGGATAAATACTAATATTATATCCTCCTTGAAGTTTAAAGTTACCTTATTCAAAATTTCGTCAAAATCGATTCCGTAGTTAAGCTGTGAAAGCGTTACTGATAGATAAACTGACAGAGTTACTTCAAAAACTGTTACAACAAAGCTGTGATCCGCAGTTTCACCTAGGTGTTTTGTGAAAAAGTATAGGTAGGTAGGTATATTACATAGATGATGCCTGCGACTTCGTCTGTATTGAATTAGTATTTCGAGTACGTTATTTTCTTCTCCAAGGTCCTAAGTACTATCTTTAATAACAAAAATAAAAAAGAAGAATCTTCGCCCATATAATATGTATAACTCCTAACCAACATAGGTAACTATATTAGGTACATTACAAATATAGATAACTATATAAGGTTATCTATGTTTGTAATGTACCTATATTAGGCACATTGCGTTATAAACAAATCGGGTGCCAAAGTGTCTTAAATTTTACATAATTCATGCAAAACCTATCTTCTATAATTAAAGCTTATTGTTATTCTAGGTAAAGCTATATTACTGTAAAGTTTCAGAAGAACACATTCGCCAGTTTTTGCGTGAAAGAGTAGCAAAGATCCATCTATCCAGCCATTATCAGTGTATAATGTGTATCTATCTATAGTTATGATTGGCTACTTTTCACGGTAAAATGGCTGAGCCAATATTAATGTAATTTCTTTTGGTAGTTAACACATCTACGTTACTTTTTATTCTACTTCTAAATCTACGGTTTCTAACTTCCAAGAGCTAGAAATGATCACGAAATAAATAAAACCTTGAGTCCCATTATTTTAAGTTTAACTTTCTTACAATATATCTCTGTATGGACAGAAGGCAGCACATCAAGCGTTACAAATCTTTAATTTTTTTTTACTTGAATCTGAAATCTATGCCCTCGACATTACCTAAGTTCAAATTGTTTGGGGAATTTTGACAGGTAATGTAACGTTTGACCTGCTGCCTTCTGCACCTACCTGTATTAAATCGCGCAAGAAGCTTTATTAATGATTTAGCCCTATCAACATAGCAAAATTTTCTACTGCATACCAACTATTTTTCAGATTTATTATTTTTAAGCCCCTAGTACTTTTACCAGGAGAATTTCCTTAGAATTCTTATTCCCATGTTCATGTTTTAGTGTAGTTCAGGTTTTTTTTATCTATTGGCTATCCGAACGCTTTTACATCTAATCTACTAATGCCACGTTACAATATAAAAATCACTGTTCGTTCGTTGCTTCCACGCTGGACTGGGAGCTTAATCTTACAAATAAAAAATTGCAAACACTGGAGCATCGTCGTAAGGTTGCTTGTTTGACAGTATTTTATAGGCTACATTTTGGTGAGTGTGCGAGTGCTCTTTTTGACCAAATTGAACCTTCCCCTTTTTACCACCGGACTACCAGACGCAGACAGAACTTCCATCCCTATATAGTGGATTTACCAAGAAGTCGAACAAAACGCTTCGATAGTTCCTTTTTGGTACGGATTGCCAAGGTGTGGAACAATCTGCCTGCGTCTGTTTTTCCTGATCACTACAGTCCTGGAACTTTTAAGTGTCGAGTGAATAGGTTTCTCGTGGATGGACCTGTAACACCATAGTCTTCATGCGCACTTTCCATCAGGTGGCATGGAAGACAAACTTCCTATCCTTATAATATAAAAAAAAAGCAACAGAAAATCATAGAATGTACTTCTCTGCTTCAGTTGCTTCTCTTCCCGGGCATACCTTCGTCATTTTAGGGTTAGAGGTTTTATTGGATAGAGGTTTTAAGTATAACGGATAAAGGCGTGAAGTTATATGTATGTATGTTCGTTTAGTCTACGAACAGTAGATTTAGCTATCATTTACGTTGAATATTGAAGCGTATAAAGCGTTTCAATATTCAAAGTCTTGTCAAATTACTACTTACTATTCTTATAACTACCTACCATTCGTTTGCAGTAGCTTTTACTCATGTAAAATATTGAAACCAAGCATACATTGATTTTGACAACAATTTAGTTATAATTTACCCCTAGAATCACCCTACCGCCTCTGAGTAATTGACTAAGCCCCGCTTGGTGGTAAACTGATTGTCTCGGCTGACTGAAATTTGCCGTCAAATATCAGTACTGCCAGCGGTGACGCGTCCCGAAAACATTTTATAAAGAGCCAGTTCTAGAGCCGCTAACGGGTTTGTGATAGAACTGGCTTCGCTTCGGTATACGACCTCATTTATACTTACCATCAGGTGAGAATGAGGTCAAATTCGGGCTTATTCACCGATTTGAAAAAAAACTTAGTATTTTTAATATTTTGGAATAGAAAGTTATAAAATTAAACTCGTAGGTAGTCTGACTCCCAACCGTTACACAAATTTGGTGGTTCATTCAGGGAAATCTTATTTCCAAGTGAAATAATAAAAGTTGGGTGAATATGGTCATAGGCGCCCAGAGTTTGGTAGGTATCTCGAACAATTAACAGCGTGAGTGGCCGGCCATGCCAGCGAATCACTCGTTCGCCCGCCCGCATCTTATCGAACATACCTACCTATTTTATTACGGAGTTATTTTAATTAACTTGATTAAAATGAAGTGGTGTTAAAAACAATTTTGTTCACAATTAAATATTTATTGTAAACAAAAAAAAAATATATATAATAAAAAAAAATTACGCAAGCAGGATCGAACCCACGACCTTAGACTCATGGTCGGTCTACGCGCAACTGAGCTATGAGTACTTTTGATCTGTATGCCGAACATCTCCACCATATTCTAGTAAGTTTTAGGCATAACTTTTAAAAATCTATTATAATTTTTTTAGATCCTAGATTTTTTTTATGTCTGCAGAATCTGCTCATCATCCTGGACAACTTTTGTTAAGGCATCATATCTATATTTCTTACGGTTTTGATGATCCCTTAAGGGTTCTGCATCAGGTGTTCCAGTAACCGAAATAAAATATACCCTATATGTTGCCCCGGCTTCACAGCTATACATCAAAAAAAGTTTCATTCAAATCCGTCCAGCGGTTCCAGAGATTAGCGTGTGCAAACAGACAAACTTACAAACAAACAGACAAATTTTTTTTTTTAGATTCTTACTCTTTTTTCATTTCTTTATAACCCTAGATAATTTTTTTTGTAAAAATATTAAATGTACAGACACGTTTTTTTTACTGTTTTATTATATGTATTGATAACTAACGGATTTGCAATATATGTTTAACTGCAATATTATCCGTTTACATTTTTTTAAACAGTCAATTATCCAATGCACTAGTCAACTTAAATCTGATATTAAATTATACTAAATACACAGAAAATAAAACACGAGCGCTCGTGACCACGGGGTCTGCAAAGACACTGAAACGTCGATTTAAAATGTAAAATATAAATTATACGCAATGAATCCGGTTAAAAAGTAGTTTTATTTAAATTATGAATCATGAAAACTTAAGACAATATTACATAGAAAATATTATAAATAATAGACATAAATTTGAACTAAATACACAGAAGACTTTTATGAAACAAAGCATTAAAAACAAAATTCATTTACCAACTTTTGTAGACTCTGGACATTCATATTATAGAAAGACTACCAAAAACAAGCATGCAAAATAAAATTAAACTGTTATCCACTTGTTTCTGTGCAATTAAGCTAAAATATTGAGTTTATAACTTTTCGTATAGAGTTCATTTCTTATGTGGTTATAAAATTTTGGTTGTATTTCATACTGAATTGTGTTCAAAACTTAGAGGCGGAATTTCTGTCTATTTATGTCTGTTCTGATTACTTAACTTTTTGAGATTCACCAGAGATTTTCATACCACATCTGTTGAACAAGGACAACTGACGCATTTTATTGAATTATACCTATGAATTATACCCAAAGCTTTTTCATGAATAAATCTCTATATATTCGTGATAACCGTACAAAAAATACTTTCAAAATTTGTCGCTTATTAGTTTCTAATACATTTATAAACGACCACTTTGGCGATAGTGTAAACTTGTCTGCCTCAAACGCCAGTGGCTGCGGGTTCGCACGGAATAAGAAAAAAAAAATGTTCTGTGACTTGGTGTTTATCTATTTATTTATTTATATTCTAGGTTCCTAGTTCCTAGTTAGGTATTCTAGTTCACTACATGGTATCCCATAACACAAGCTATGCTTACTTTGTGGCCATGTAGTTGGTGTGATTGTCTGGGGATTTTTTAATTTATTTATACACTATCGGGTTTTTTATTCATGTGGGAAATTGAAATTGCTTTATTTACGACAATAATGGTTTCATATGTATATGTTAAATTAACTCGATGATTACGGGTGAAACCACAAATCACATTCAGCGCTAATCATTATTCAAAACACCGTTAGGTCCTTTTCAACTTCAAACGATTGACAGAAATGCCGTAACAATTTAAATATGTTTAGTGCTAAATCTATTTAGTAGCGTTGTTACAAGACGGCTTTAGACTGCTTAATCGAGACACCAGCGCTTTACGACTATGCTACCGATTTCTTTATACTAAATAAAGATACATTTTCCTTTGTTACAGAATTTAAAATGTCCATCTCCGAATTCAGGCGAAAGAAGCTTCTTTATGTTTTCAACGTTTTCTTTGGTGAGCTTTAAGAACTATCTTTGTTTATTATTTTGTTGCTCTGTAATCCTTTTTAATTCAAAATCTTTTTGTTTCAGATGTCAATCAAAGTGGAACAATAGAAAGGAAGGATTTTGAGCTCGCGATAGAGGTTCAATTTATTTACATATTTTTTTGGAAAAATTCTGTTATTTTTTTGTTTCAAACATATTTAAACTAAGCGATATTCTTTCAATACAATTTTTACTATCGTTTTACCTTTATCTCATCTGATGTAACCAACTTAACTACAATGATTGCTCGTGGGATTAGAAAAGGAAGGAGCTAGTCTTAATAGAACATTGCTGGAACACATCACCTATATCGCACTCCTCGAGTTTCTTTTTTTTATCTCTTGCATGCTACTAAGCTTATGAGGCGTGATTGTGAAATCCCTTTCCGCTGGTTGTATATCGGACTCATTTTAGATGTTTTTATACAAGAGCTTTCTGCTGATCTTATGCAAGCATATTAAATGTTGTTCGAACCAACAGTATTTTTTTACAGAATTTTATAATAGTATTGCCATTTCAGAAAATTTGCAGCCTACGTGGCTGGAAGCCAGGAGATGCCAAACACACAGAAACCCATGAGGTGATGATTAAAATTTGGGACGGCCTTCGAAAACGAGCTGACTCCAACAAAGATGGACAGGTTGGTAGAAATTTTGTTTTAGAGAACTTTATCTGCTCTTGGTTTCAGTGGTTTATCTTGCGGAGGCTTATGCTTGTCAGTGGGAGCTTCAGGTTTTGGTTGAGGTTTAGGTGTATTGTTACGAGTGTTCATTTGTAATATTTTTGCTCTGATTCACTGATTCTCCGATCACTAGTATCGTTAAGTTAGCAAGATAACTTGGTTATAAGCGGTGAACGAAAAAAGCAGTTCACTGGTTATAAGAATTTGAAGCAACAAACTTAAAATTAACCTTAAAGCTCGCAAAGGAACTCGCATAGTAAATAATAGAACGATAAAATATCGAGTGACAGAAAATATTCAGTATCAATTTGAATACCTAATCAAAGCTGGTTTTCAGTCGGTCCCTGTGTCATTACCAGAGTGTTCTCGAAATGATAACAATTAACTGGAATATACATTTCTGTAACTTTGCGATCATATTTTACAATCTCCAATTTATGAAGTATTGGGCCTGATGTTTATACAGGGTTGATTTGTCTCCACCGGCCAAATTTTTTTACACAATAAATATCATTTATAGAAAAAAATTTTGAGAAAAAAGTATATTTTTTTTACAAAGAAATAAATATATTCGCTAACATATTAAGCAAACCATGGTCACTCTAAACTGCCATTAAAATAAAGACAACTACACGCTACTATAAAACATCTTGTAGTACTACGTCGTAGTATTATCAAAGAAATGCCGCGTCGTAGTAGCTATGTTCATCAATAGCGACTATTTGTATAAAAGTTTGTGGTGCCAATTTTTTATTTTTTTGTACTGAGCTATACTTAAATAAATATGCAGGTACGCTTATATTGTATCAAAGAAACTAACATTTAAATTTGGCTGGTGACTACAAATCAACCCTGTATAATAGATGGCTAAGTGTAACAAATGTGAGAATGTTAAGCTCTAATAGGGCAGATCGAATCAATAACGGAATTAGCTACCATAAGGCTTAAGCTGTCATTTCTTTTTCTAATGGTCTTATTTGCTTCTTGTTTCGTTAATTCGGAATAATACTTTGTTTCTTTGTTTATTAACAGCTATCTTTGATGTATTGTTATTTATACATGTGTTCGATAAAAACTGAAAACAGTGCATGTATAAAAAAGACCTCAAAACCATATTTTTTTACTTTCGCTTCGGAATTACCATTAAGCTCATGTGTTTTGAGGTATTTGTTTGACAATTAATAGGACTGTTATTTTACCTTTGTTATATGATTTTAAGTTACTTGAATAATTTGATCAATTTGCCTCCAAATAATTTATTTGAAAAGGATAAACCTGTCACTGCAACAGCCTCTCTCCATCATTATAATACCTCATTTGTCAAAAGTGACATCAGATGGTCTTATAATCTCTGGTGTTCTGCCTACTCCATAAAGGATACAGGCGTGAAGTTATGTATGTATGTATGATAAACAGTTTATTTTGTAACTAATTGAAGAAATAATCGTCTCCATCTTTTGGATAAACAAAATTAACCTTAAATTTAAACAATCTAATGTACTGTTTTTGAAGGGTGCTCCTTTATTTATTTATGGCAACTAATGACAGTGTCCCTTCGACGCCATCCCTGTATTCTTTTATATTTTTTCTGAAAAGGTACCATCAATATAAAAAGGGGCCTGTTGTTCGTTCTACTTCAACCTATTCAGAACAAAAGTCACATGTTTATCGCAGTACTTTCGCTGAATTGGTATTTTTGTACAAAAGCCAACGTGCAACCTCATTCATATGAAATTGAATTTTTAGGCACTGTATTAAAATTGTTGTTGATTGTACCGCAATCAGCCAAAGCACCAAAAATTCACATTATGTTTGACGAGTGATTTATGATTATTCGACCGAAAGGCTAATGAAAAATGTCCGAAATATCACGTACGTTTTTTGCTCCATTGTGAAAATAAATTGTTTACACGCATCGGCTTTATAAGCTTTTTCCAAGTAATTCAGTTATTGTTTTACGGCGGTTTTATCCTTTTTGTCAAACAAGTATGTGCCTTTGTACTCGGACTGGCGAAATAATTCGTAAAAACTGGGTTAAGTTTACTTTGCAGTAAATTCAAGAAGTGCAGACATTTTGATAGTATTTGAGTTACTGTAAAATACTCTACAAGATTAAGGTGAGACTTAAACTAGAAGTTATTACTTTGCTGGGAACTACTGCTTGTAAAACTTTAGAGAAATAGAGAACTTTGGATTTCAAGTAAAGTTATAACTTGTTCTAAGTTTTAACAGTTCGTTGAATTAAGAAAAACTTGGTTTAACCTGATTTAAATCAACGTTTTTTTGCTTTATCAGAAATCTTGATGATGAGTAACTGAAATGACAACCAATTTTTGTAATGAAATATTTTACAAAACAAAATTTTGAAACAGCTTTTTTAATTTAATTTCATTTCAAAAATGCTACTTTCACACTCGGAAGCAATGAAAACTGCTCGAATCGAACAGTCGACGTCAATCGATTGATTTGGTAACACTCTACTTATAAATATGGTTAGTTATTCTTACATATGACCTAATTTTCTGGTTCGTTTTACTGTAATAATCAGAATGCATGGACAGGAATAGCGAGTTCTACCCAACTGTTTCGCGTCGCAAGAAACAGAAAAGCCTTTGCCATATTGACAGCCAACCTCCGCTAGTCGGAAAGGCACTATAAAAAGAAGACCTACTCATCGCCTTTAACCGAACTTTCCTTTCTACCATTTTTTTCAACCGACTTCCCAAAAAGGAGGAGGTGCCCAATTCACCTTACGTTTTGTGTCTTTGTTACACGATATTTCGGACAATTATGAATTGATTTTGAAAATTGTTGTTTCATATGATAGAGGATACTTCATAGTTAGTCCCATTTAACGTTTACGTTGATGACATTCTCAACTCAGCTAAAGTTTTGACGTGAAGTCGGTTTTTTTAATGTTCTGCATTCGTTGACTATTTTTTTTTCATCTCTACAGGTATCCGTTGAAGAATGGACATCGATGTGGAACGACTATGCCAGCAACCCGTCCGCTGCCCTCAAATGGCAGCAGCAGTACTGCCACTTTATGTTCCAGCTGGAAGACGCCAGTGCTGATGGCGCCATTGATTGTGATGAGTTCACATCAGTGTGTTCCTCTTACGGGATTGAGCCGCAGGAGTGCAAACAGGCCTTTTTAAAAATGGCTAAGGTTAGTGTAAATTGAAATTTAATTGCTTTATGGAGGGTTGTTTTTGGATTATGGACATGTCGACTACTTCGACTCGTTGTCGATAAGGTGCTTCAAGCTTCCTTGCGGACTTAGGGAACATTTACCTTGCTCATATTGGCATTGAATGGCACAGACTGGCTTTACCTCACCTTATCGAGTTTAGTGTGTTTATTAAAATACTTAAAATAACTGAGTTATCTTTAAAATATTTCTCTATAATTTTTGTTACTCATCTGCTCCTGAATACAAATCTAAATCTTAGGGCGACAGTAAAATTATGTATAATAAACAAAAATAATTGAAACAAACGATGCTTAATTAACCGATTTATACTTTTTACGTCTTTGTTTTGATATGAATTAATGGATACATTTAATTGGTATTAATTGTGAGGCTGTGACAAAGTAAAAGCGTTAGTATTTCTTTTACAACAATGTCACAAGCCATTTCAGCGCTATGGAAATGGTGACATCTGCTTACAATTTTATTGTTTCTGTAACTATTGAAAATATCCAACAGACACGTACTCTATTTGCGTTTGTCAAGTGTCAAGGATAGAATAGTATTGTATTTAAGACATGTTATTTTTAACTTTCATTTCACTCTTTTATGTTTCCGTGTAGCACCCTAAAAGTAATTATTTACCAGGTGAAGCCTGCTTACCACGAAAATGAGCCTTAATTCACAAGCTTTGAGTTTATTATCAGTAAAAGCTAACACTATTTGTGTGTTACATTTTATAGACCTATAAGGAAGCCAGCAAACAAGCACTGAGTCAACCTGATGGTCATTGACATCCAAATCCATTGACATTATTTAGGTATAGATGGAAGAATTTATCAAGGATGCGTTCCTGACCAAGGTTTATGCTGGAAAAACTCAAGCTGCTCTAACTTCTTGGCTGATTTTTCGTATAATTCAAAAACTAACCATTGCAAGTTATGCAACTTACATGGTGGTTGAAAATGAGAAGTTCCTTACTCCTTGATCATGATAACTGGATAGTTTTAACTGTTTTTTCTTTGTCTTTAGGGCAAGGCTACCGTATCTTGGGAGGAGTTCCAAGAGTTGTGGAAAGAGTATTTCTCCACCGAAGATCCGAATGCAGCTGGAAACTTCATATTCGGCAGAACCAGTTTCTAAGTTCTCGAAGCTTCCATTTCTGAAGTGTAATTTCTGACACCACGCCACTGGTGTTCTGTTGAAGATCTTTCTATACATTCCAATTGAGTGGGTCTGTAGACGTGTGACCCTACTTAGGATTCTTGTAGGTAAAGCATTTTTCTCTTGCTTTGGAGAAGCTCAGCTTCCGACATATCTTTACGGCCATAAACTTAATCGTATGGATTTTTGCCACTTCTAGTCATAAGATTTGATGCGTAATTGTGTGTGTCTGTGTTCAATCAATTTAATAAGATACTAAACTAATATTGTGTTTCATTTTAGAATGATCTGGAAGTTTCTTGTAGTGGACTTAGAATTTTCAAAAGCTCAACACTTTTAGTGGTTTTCGTGTCATATGGCAACGAAGTTTTTATTACTCACAAAATATAAATGTTATTATAGCATATCTCTGTAGTCATATCTATGAATGATTCTATAACTATTTACACTATGAAATTGTTCCTTTCTATTTAACATTGTACTTCAGATATATTTAAAATTATGATATATTTTATGTAATGTTGCTTGTATTCAAATATTTATTGATTATTATGATATTTAATGTCATATTGTTTCACTCGTGAATTTTTGTTAAAATTTCTCGTTTAACACAATTTTTGGTGTGCTTGAGATTTTTAAGTAATGTTCCTTGTGACAAATGTTTTTTGTTCTATGCTTATGTTATTAAACCTATATATTATATATTTACTTAGTTATACAATCATAATTGTGTTTGCAAGTGAATTAATCGATAATTATGACATTAAATTAATGTAAATAAACTGTTTTGTTTTGATTTCTTCTCAACAATTTATAACCTTCACAGTACCATTATAACTTAATAAAGTATTATAGTTTGATGGAGTCACATAGGTAAATATTAAGAAAACTCAAAACTAGAGTGCGGCCGTTGCGGGAATGCGTTCCTGACAGCTTCTTATGTCCACTGAATAAAGTTTATTTTCGATTCGAAAGTTAAAAACGCTTTGATTTTGAGAGCTGTCAGGAACGCCAACTCCCACCGGTCGCACTATACCATCGTTAACTATATTTGTGATGACGTATTGCAGAGTGTCAAACATATATTTATATGTCATCTTATTGGATTTCTTTAATTTCCAGATCGAAATTCGCACACATTTTTATAGGTTTAACCTTAGTCCTACCCGATGGAAAGTGAAAATCATATTGAAGATGACAGCTAACGGGCTTGGCAAGAGAAAAAACACATCACCAATAGACCGGGGATATTTAGCGGCAGATTTTGATATGAAGGGTGGTCGCTAGCCTCCAGCCAGCAACTACCCTAATCAGGAAATCTTATATCACTCTTATCTGCTTAGTTCCTTCTGAGTTCTGTTTGGGTAATATTATCACCCGTGCACCAGTGTCTTTTTACGAATAAACTACAATTTTATTTCTAGGCTGTACTGGGAGCAAAGAAAAAACATAGAATGTGCCAGCTGCTTCTCATCCCGGGCATTCTGTAAAAGTCAGTTAAGGGACACAGTGAGGGCAATAGGCTGATCCACTGTCTCTGAAAAAGTCTCTCTCCGTCATTATAAATAACTTAATCGCAATAAAAGCACAGTTTTAAATGGAAACTGTATAAAAAGTCGTACAATGGAAATAATCTGTCGAAATGAGATAATCTACACCATAGGCTGAGACGCAAAAGGTGCAAATTGGTAAAATTTACAGTGTGTTTAGGTGTTAATGGATAAATTTTAATAATAGGTTTTTGTTTCGAATTAGCAACTTAGCTCACTAAGCCCACGCTAGATAAGGGCGGTTGCTCACTACATCCGATCCGAATCCGAGACAAGACTTTTGTCTAGCATTGGACGTCTCCTAGCATATGATGATAATCACTTTATGATATTTCATATCACTCAAATTGGATATTCAAAACCCACATTTAAAGAAATCTTATCTATTAGAAAGTGAAGAAACAAAACACATTTAGTGGCATAAAATAATATTATAAAAGGCGTTTATCCTAGGGCGACGACAGAATAGCATCGTTACGACGCAAGTCGTAACATATGATGAGTCGTAGCCTTTTGATTGGCTCAACATTTCAACTTTCTTCAAATTATCTTACTTTCCGTTTTCCACTGTTATATTTGTTTTAATTTTATTTTTGTGTAATGTAATGTGGTGTACTTACTTTGTAATTTTGTTTATATCATCTTTTTTTTATTTTTTGTGCTTTTACTTTCTTTTGTTTGTTCTATTGTAATGTGTTGTGTCCGTCAATAAATGTACTTCTATTCAATTCTATTCGAATATCAGGTTAGTTTACCTGATATTTGATAAAAAAGGGTTAAAGAACCTCTGCATACGAGACCTTACAGAAGACTCACTAGCTCTATTGACGTACTAAGCTAACATTGTAATATAAAACAAGCCACGACTCGAACGTGCAATAAGTTAGCTGAGACGGCTCATTTTTCTCTGCACCACCGTTTTATAAAATAAAATGCGTTTCTTTAAGAAAGTACAGCTTCAAATGAGGAAAGATAATGTAGATCAATAAATTTTTTTCTTTGTTCTGTGTTTTTTTTTATTCCCATTTATGTAATTGTATAATAAAGAGTAAATAAATAAATAAAATTTTCGTATAGGTAAATGATTTAGTCCATTTGTAGATCATTTCTTAAATCTTCCATACTGAAGCAAAGGAAAAACATAGAATCTGCCAGCTACTTCTCTTGCTGGGCATACTGTAAAAGTCAGTTAAGAGACAGAGGTTTTATTGGTTTTTTTTTGTGGGCGATAGGCTGACAGGGGGTCACTGCAATAGTCTCTCTCCACCATTATAATGACTCCAAATTTGTCAAATGTGTCATCAGATGGTTTTATGGTTACTGGTGTTCTGCCTACCCCATAAGGGATACAGGCGTGAAGTTATGTATGTATGTATGTATTCTTAAAGCTACGTTTGTTATAATATGTTTTGTATAAGTGACAGAAAAGTAACCTCAAATTGGTCTAATATACAGTATTTGAGAGACAAGATGGTTTAAAAGAGCTGTGGCTCTTCATTATGACGGAGTCCTGATATTTTGCGGCATACTTTAAATCAAGAGTTATCGCCAGGTAGGGTATACACATATTATTATATAAGCCTGCACAGTCCCACTGCTGGGCAAATGCCTTGGTCCAGTTCTTCCATTCTTCTTTAAATTGAGCTATTTCCTTTCATAAAGACTTATCATTATATGCAAAGACCACCTTCATAATTCGAATAAAAATACTTTTATAATATAAAGGTCTGTTACCATTACACACTTAATTTATTTTCATGGTGAAATGTAATTTTATAGAGCCTATCAATTTGCAAAATTACCATAAGAAATTGCCCGCGCAGAGTCGTTCATAAAATATGTAACGTAGATCGTATAACGTACCAGTGTGGTTTATGTGCTTAAATTGTAGGTTATAGATATTTTATTGGTCCGAATATGTATGGATTGTTTGTGGTAGAAGACTTGATATCAATTTAGTGAGGCAGTCATCATCAGGTTATTGTAGACACTAAATAAAATAATTTTTGACTCGATTTTAGCGTCTATATTTCACATTTCACCTAGACCTTCTGGAGTCTTTACAGATATTAAATATATTTCATGTTACAGTTAAAGACAGCTAAAGATATAAATTTATAGACAGTATCCTTGTGACTGCGCGTGAGGGTATTTTATTTAATATTATGAATTATGAAAACTAAACATAGCATTATTGTTGTTTATGTACGTATTTTATAAGATGTTTTCATAGTAATGGTGTCCACAGTTATGGAAATAGTAATGGAATTGACGAGTAAATCTAGACCACGATGCCTTTAGAGACACCGAACGAGTTCCCCCTAACGGTTAGCACCAGAGATCCACAGTCCCCGACGTACACGTACCGGAGAACCACAAATGCTATCTAATCACATTTTTATTTTTATTTTTCCTATAATTTTTAACATGTACAGTCAACAGAAGATCGAATCATACTTTCGTTGAGAATTTCATTTCAGATTAAATTGTGTATAAATGATACCAAAATATAGAATATTACTAAATTATCAAACCATACTTCAAAATAAATATATTTAACAATTTTTAAAACAATTTATGTTTAAACTTGAGGCACGAAGAAGGTGAAAGGGGTTGCAAAAATATACCTGTAAAAAAAATATATATAAAAAAATAAAGAATTCATTACGTAACGCATGGTTACATTAGCATAATACAATAAATACTTATCGGGTGGTGGTGTGAGTGTGGCGGGAACACTGTTGTGTTGACTGAGGCAGCGCGTCGGGAAAAGTGTAGTAAGGTCTCTTTATTTATTACATAACTATGATCAGAATCGAGTACAGAGTGCTCTCCTTCAGAATTGCAAATTTGTCACCGGTCACCCTGTATAATATACATTGTTAATTATGTTTTCAAATGATAATAGAACTTATCTATATTTTAATGTTATTTGATATACGTAAAAATAACCATAATTCTCCGACTTATTATTTTTTTATGATAATTGTATGTAACCATTTTCGTATTCGTAAGATCAGTCATGCGTTTATTTTTAATTTATAATTAATTATGAAAATGACATCTTAAACTTGATTTGGTATTATTGTTAATTATTCCATTAATATTTTAGGTATTTTGATTATCTGTATAAAGAAACTATTGTAAAAATAATTAATATCTGCGATTGTTCTAGAGGTCTACACTGTTCTCTGAACTTTTCTGTGATTACAATATAAACCCTGACTAAACAAGACTACATTTTTTACTTATCCTTTTACTTAAGAATATTATACTTAAACAATCGTCTGCTGACTGTACTTTTGAGTTTAATTGAATGTTGATTTAGTTTACTAAATTAAAAAGAATTTGTGGTTCTCCGGTACGTGTACGTCCGAGACTGTGGTACTCCGGTACTAACCCGTTAACACAATAAAAAAGTAACACGATTTAAATCCTTTCAAAATATTTTTTAATTTCAAAATTATCATCTTTGATGCCATTGGGCCGTATTTGACATTACATTTTCTTATTTTTAAGTTTCTAAAAACGTGACAGCCTCATACAAAAACTATTTTTTTCTCTTTCTGTCATGGCATGAAGAAACACTTAAAATAAGAGGATTCAATATCGAATCGGGCCCATTATTTACAACAACACATATCGCATATCACAGACGTAGCGTAGAACATGTCATTTGGCATTAAAATTTTACCGGTTGTAAGCAGCCGTTTTGTTTCCACATACTTTAAGGTGCTGGATAGTACTGTACTTGATATTTTAACAAATATGTTCATCATATTTTGGAAGATATACATAATATGAAGCATAAGATCTTTGATTGAAAAAGCTGCATAAGTGTATCGTTAAGTGTCTACAATTGATTATTTCACAACTATAAGAGATAACAAAACTCTTAGCTGATTAGTTACCTAAGGAAATTAAAAACTTTTTATGTTTCGTAATAGCTTATGTTAAAATTTTAATATTCGTAGTTTTCTTTAAGTTATTGATATAATTTTAATCATTAGGTACATTCCATATCAGCTTAAAGTTTTTTGACATCTCTTCTTGTTGCAGAATAATCACCTAGTGCATTTAATGATTGCAGCCAGTACACATTGCTTCTATCCTCCACAATCCCATTGGAACTTACCATCAAGTGCAAGTGAGGTAAAGCTGAAACGCAAAGTTTTTAGGGCTTCGTAAATAAATAAAAAAGCCTAACAGGATCTCTTTTTATCCGCTTTTATGCCCCTCTGTAAAAAAGCCTTATTTACAGAAACACGTGAAGATGTCAAACTGCAATCGATATCCAATATAAAGTTCTGCAGTCCTTTGAAGCATAGAAACAGTAAAAGTTCTAATTCAATACAATCAAAAGATACGGCAGTTTATGCTTTGTTTATGCCACGTCAATATATGAAGTCCGCAATGTAAGCAAAACCCGGTACTTTTCGTTGACCTACAATCATAAAGCTTGACAAGAATCGAGAACTTACAGAACCAATAAAGGAAAATTCGGAAACTTGAAATTCACGTAGGTACTGAATTTTCTGATTCAATGTGATATTAGCGCGAGTGGTATTTTTGATCAAGCTGAACCCACACCCTTTTACCATCGGAGTACTAGATGCAGACATAACTTCCGTATGTGGTGGATATTCCAAAAAGTTGAACTAATTGCTTGACAGTTCTTTTTTGATACGGGTCACCAAGGTATGGAATGATCTTCCTTCGTCTGCTTTTCTTGAACATTACACTCCTGGTAATTTTAAGCGTCGCGTCGAGTAAGTAGGTTTCTTATGGATGGACGAGTATAACTTTAGTATTCATAACCACTTCCCAGGTATCTTAGAAGATATACTTATATCAAAAGTAGGTATATTAAAATCTAGACTAACACAATCTCATAATAGAACTTCACGAACAAAAGCTATCATAATTAAGTAAAGAAGGTGTGAGCCCAAGACACTTATTAATATTATTTTCGTTATAAACTCCAACAAAAACAAAATAATAAGCTTACGAAAACTTTTTCAGCTTATAAAAGTGTTTTAAATTAATTCGCATGTTACGCGCCCGGCATTTAATTTGTTTTGTTCCGAGCTTTGCAAGCCAATGTAGATTTTATAGAGCTTTTTGTTTTAATACAAAAAGTTGAATGAATCGCGCATGTTCATTAAATTATATCATGCAGTATTTGCAGCTTAATTGCTGTGCTCTGATATGTAAAATTTCAGGCAAAAACTAGTTTGTCATAAGTTTTTACAACTAATGATAGATTAAATAAACAGACTATTTCGGCTATTCTAACTCTCGCGGCTATTCTCACTATAATTTCTTGAATCTGCAGGCTTTTGCCACGAAATAGAAATCGAAAATCGTGTTATTGTAAATATTAATGCTCCAGCGGTGATGTGTATAAGCAATATTTTATAAAGAGCCAGTTCTTTCCTAGGCCCGTGTGCTTTCATTTTCGACCCAATATTAGCATACCATCAACTGATATCAGGAATAGAGAATAGGGGTCAACACTTTTACATCAGGTTCCTAAGTGTTACAGATATGTTACAATGATTTACCTATTTTTAGTGACCACGATCCTCAGAAATGAGGACCCAGGAAACAGATAGAGACCCTAAGCTCGCAAAGTTCATATGACTACCGTCAAATGTCATCGTTTCGTTGTTAAGTATATTCCTTCAATTTTTAAATCGTTACTCGATCTCGGTTCTTTACGAAAACATTTAATGCGCTTCAGAAATGTGTTCGAAATTCATTTTATCAGAACAGGAACTGCACCAACATTATTTTAAAGCGAAGCTTACCGTTAAAATTTATAATTAATGAACCAAAATGTCGAAATTTTGATTATCTCGTTGCCTGGAAATGTGATCGTGATATTTAAATACATATTTGGATTATTTCCATATATTAAATGAAGCACAATTTCAACTAGATTGATATAGAATTTAATTAAACGAGAATTATACAATCAACTTCAGATTTCAAAGATATTATGCTACTAGTCCCAATACAATAAGGTAAGCTTCATACCTTTAGATTCCATAAAAATAACTCCATACATCAAAATATAATACTATAGTGACTGGTGTTTCATTCATCTGAGGAATACTGAAGGCGCAGGCTTAGCGGTGATAAAAGATTTTTAAAACTCGTTTAACTGAATATCGTTCCTTCCAGTTTACTCAATAAGAAGAATTAGCTTGCAGAAGCTGGCAAGTAAATTAGATAATTAGAACACAAGTTGTTACGACTACTAACTATTGTCTATGAATTTAAGGTAAATTTTACAAAATAAAAAGCATTTATTTTTTTCGCTCCCAGTCGATTTTGCGGGCGACAGGTGGACCCCCTGCCACTGCTATAGTCTCTGTCCATCATAATAATACCTCCAAATTTGTCAAACGTGACATCAGATGGTTTTTATAGCCTCTGGTGTTCTGCCTACCCCATAAGGGATACAGGCGTGAAGTTATGTATGTATGTATATAAAAGCATTTACTCATTGTATCCATTGTCTTGTTTCCGCTTCTACTAGATAGCGCTACATTTAAAAATAAAGTCCGGCATTATTTATTTAAGCACTGTCCTTTCTGTTATATGCCAGATGGTGCTTGCTAAATAATCGAACTACAAGAAAGGGTTCACATCCATTTTATAAGCAAAGTAACTTAACTTACATTTTTATTGCGTCCATCGCTTAGTCAGCCTTTTAAGATGGATTAATTTTATTTGTTGTTAATCATGTTTAGTCCTACAAGTGAAATGCTCTGCTCTAGTTTAAGTTTATAAAGACAATATGTAATGACGTAATCGCAGCTGCGATCGAGTGAGAAGTTTGCTGTGTCAGTCAGTCGCAAATAAACTCGTGAAACTATTGGTTGTTTAACTAATATTTATTTACCTATCACTAAGTACTGGAAAGAACAATAAAACCTTTAAAGTGGTGACACCGACGTGATAGGTTTTATTTGATTCGGGTTGCCTGGAAGAAGGCTGCCTAAATTTTCGTTTATTTTAATATTTTGTACAAATTTATTTTTAAGGTTGACAATTGAGTATTTATTATTATTACTATTCTGCTAGTTTATTTTTTTTAGGATTTTCATGCTGAGTATATTTTTAGTTTTTATAAATAAGACCACAACAACTTTTATTTCAAGTGAATCATATAAGTTCAAGCAAAAGCCATTGCCTAGCATTAACTTTATCCCTTAAGTTTTCCCGGTTCATTATATTCAAATTAAAGAAAGTTTTAGCTAGTTTTTATTGCATTCAATGATATTTAGCATTTTATTGAGGTTCATCTGCAGTCTGCAATGTTACCAGTACTCAAACCCACGATCACAAGCCAAGTAAGTGCTCTCCTAACTTCGTCTTCGTTGTCATGATGACTTTATAAGTAGGTAGTCGCAAAACTAATTTTGGCAGGCGTTGTTAGTTGCGTCCCAGCTCTACATAATGGCAAACTCAAAATATAACTCTTGTTTATAAATTGAATATCAATCAATGGCATTGCTTTTCAACCGACTTCCAAAAAAAGAGTAGGTTCTCAATTCCTCTGTATGTTTTTTTGTGTCTTTGTTACACGATATTTCAAAGTATTATGAATCGATTTTAAAAATTCTTGTTTCATTTGATAGAGGATACTTCATAGCTGGTCCCATACAAATTTCATCGAAATGCACTGCACTGAAAATTTCAAATTTTTGTAAAAATATGTATGAGTTCGGACAATGTTTACGTGGATAACATTATAACACAGCCATAGTTTTGACGTAAAGTCGGTTTTTTTAATGCTCTGCATTCATTGATTATCATTAGGTATAGTTTGAACTCTCATTATTGAAACACAAAACCCCATAAATTTAAATACACCTTTTAAGAAAAAATGTGTTAAAAATGCTTTTACAAAATATCTGCACAGTTCATTGGTTGGAAACTATATACCTTTTGAAGTTAACCCACTATAATATGTATGACTATTTTATTGAGTTAAAATATAACATGGTTAAAAATATAGCCATCGATTCTTTTACCAATTCTGAACAGACTATTTTCAAACAAAATTAAAAAAAAATAACGTTGTATACATACCAAAATCCGCAAAACTAAAGAATATTCTTATCTACGACCAATCAATATGAAGACAGGAAAAATTGCAATAGCCTCTTCTGCACAAACACAATTTCTAGGTACCTACTAAGTACGATTATCCTTTTTTAGTTAACTGCCATAGAAAACACGTTGTATTTCCTTAGATAAGTAGCATCGAATAAATTTCCGCCTGACCACCACTAAGTTCATTGTTGCTTGCACTCAAAACATAAAATAGATAGTAAAATAGTTCGGTATGATTATAATGCAATGATTATGCGACATTTTTTTAAGTGATCAGGCGACAATCGCCGCGATGGTAATAAAAACAGTTTGTCAGCAAAAAAAAGTAATGAATATTCTGGGTTTTGCCTTAAGTTGACAAGGAATTTCTTACATCTAAAATGAATTGTATCTATGTGTCCAAATACAACTTTCCACCCATTGCTCATTTGCTTGTATCAAAAATCAAATATGTTTTTCTAGTCACAATTTAAAATAACGCAAGAAATTCCATAAATTTCTTATATAAATGAAATAATTTGTTAAATAAACGTTTTTTTTTTATTTAACACATTTTTAAATGCAAAAACTTTAAAATATTATTTCCATAAATTTCTTCCAATTTCCAAAACTTTCGGTTCAAGCAGTTCACTTTTTCCACCCAATAATCTTGTGATACCAAAAAAATATATCTGTCAAAAGAAAATATCTAAATGGAAGAGAATTTGTGACACGTCCCTTGGTGCAATCAGTATGCAGGACGTAGCCTCAGAGAACACGGCTTGCCAGACAAAATGATCTATACTTTAGGCATCAGATGATTTGCACGTTTCCCTGGTGTTCTTATTTTAATGTATAAAAAATTGGTCAGATATTGAGCTTGAGTGAAGTTAAGATACCTTTTTGAAGTTCTTTTTTATGTAACTTCGTGATCTTTAATAGGTAAAAGCTTTGCGCAGCTTTCCTCCACGAAGTTTAGACAGTTCTTACCTTAATAAAACAAGACCATTATCGTATCTTTTTCATTATGCTGAAATGCACATTGATTATTCGGTTTTCAAAATAAATAATCAAATCTCAAATGGAGTAAATATGCAGAAAAAAGAATACAAATATATGACATAAAAAAAGTATGACAAATATAGGGTTGCCTTATAATAGTCAATAATATTTTAATAGCAGATTGAGACTGACGAGTGGGTCACAATTACGAAAAAAAATGTCTCTACCCTGGGTGTTGTGCGAAGAGGCTGTTTCAGCCATAATCGGCCAAGCTGTTCCAGTTGGTTGGTGGATTTCAGAACTTTCAGGGCACCGAAAAGGCTTCCGGCAAAACTCTAATGACTGCTGTATACAAAAATTCAGCAAGGAGGGGGCGACAGCTCAGAGTGCCGTCCGAAGCACATAGGTGGCCGGGAGAAATGAATGGTCGGCGGTCACCCATCCTTTTTCCGACCGCGCCGAGCGTTGCTTAACAGGCGTAATAGATTGATTTACACAAGAGCCACTGTGCCACGACGACTTCTAAGACTAAAATTATTTTATCTTGTCAGATAAAATGTAAACATAAGTTATTATAACTTTTAATTTTAAAAGAACAGCTCATACATTATTTAATCTGCAATGCAATGTATAATTCACCATCATATCACGACTCACATTTTATCTCTAAAGTAAACAGACATAATTGAACCATTTATTATGAGATAATAGTTAAAGTAACAGTTTAGTTGGCCCCCAGCCAATCACATGTTACAATATTGTGTGGGGTTACCATATGGAAGTGTTTAGATCAGATAACTTGTCTCATGTTTATTAACCAAGATGGATTGACGAACTTAATTCGGTTTGCGAAAGCTAAAGGCATTTAAATATTACGTCAAATGATCACGAGTTTATGTGCTATTTGAACGGAATAAATAATTATAAGCCCATCGATTATGTGAGGTTCATTGGTTCTTTATACAGACTGCCGCCAAATTTCGTCGCTTCGACTTAGCTAACGTAATTTTTTGTGTTCAATTTTAAAACAATCTTAACACTAGAACACCCAAACATTCAACCTACCTACGACGCTCGAGGTTGGTCAATTTAACTCCTATCTTTGAATTAATCATTTTGATATATTAATATAAAAAAACGAATAGTTAATTTGTGAATATTTAATGGAACTTTAATTATCAAAAACCAACTGAATTTTTATGTGTTTTCGACTTACATAACACACATTTCTCATAAATTTGTGTTTTTTCAATACGATTTAAACATTTCGCACAAATAACGAACTTCACAGAGGTTTTATTTATCTATGAGTAAGAATGAATATGGCAATGAGTCATTTTTATATCTTGCAGCTGTTCTTTGAGAGTTGCAACTGCTGAAACCTGATACAGAGGGATTGGAAACTGTTCATGGAATTTTACTGCATAAGGTTCGCTCAGTTCTTCTATGAGCTGCAGTATAAAAGTATGACGACTTTTGGACTCTACAGTCGTTTCATATAAAACCTATACATTTTTTGCAGCACTGTAAAGAATATTATAAAATACATACATCAGCGGCGATCTACGCAATGCACGCATCTAGCACGTGTTGCGATCTGATCTAAAACATCAACACTAAATTTGGTGTCGTTGTAAAATTGAATCAAGTCAGGAAACTTTTTTAACACCTCTAATGCTTTCTTCTGTATCGTTCTGTATATGTATATATATACTGTCTATATTTTATCTGTATTTTCATTGGATTTGCTCCGGTATAACTATTTTCAAATTGTCCTTCAGATTTCAGGACAAAGCACTCTTACCGTGGACATCTTTTGTTTATTGCCAAGCTTCAGTTTTTTTCAAAATAGATTCACTGCAAAAGTCTCCATGCTGAAACAACACTTTATTTTAAGTACTAACTGTCTTTTGGTGTATGAAGTATTTTCTGTTGCTTTTGATGAAAGTAAATTCAAGATATACCTCCATCAGTCACCTGGTGGTACGAGAATATGTCCTAAAGTTAGCATTGATACTGCTAAACTGCTTGCCCAGCTCTTGCCTCGATATTTCCATACTTTCTTCGAAAAGTTACAGTTTCTGGTCGCTGATGAGATTCAGATGGATTTACAGGTTCAGACTTGTTGGTTTTCGACTCTTCAGACTCAATTTTTATCATTTACCGACTATTGTGTCTAGCTGTTCTCATAGGATCGCGATGACACAATTTGCTGTCACGATTTAGTCGTAACGATATTTTATTATTTTACCACTGTCGTGATTTGCGTTCCCTCTGTAATCGTCGCATTCTATATGTGAACACCTACATTTAAATATATATGCCATGACATTTAAAACTACACAATTATCTGTCAAGACATAGTGGAAATGCGCCCTAAGACTAGATAAGAGTACTAATTGTTGAACAGGCGATCAGATGTATCCACTAATTAGGGTCATACAGCTTATTCACCTTAAGACATTTGTCCAGGGGCGGTGTTGCTATTCTTAAGCAAACTTTCTCGGGCAAAGTTTAAAAAAAATATCGAGGAAAAACTTAATTTAATGAACCTAACAAGATAGAACACGTTTTTTAAAGTTAATATTTTTTGCCGATGTTATCTGGGTACTTTATTTTGTCTATTTATTTAACACAAAGCCCACAGCCCATAGATATAAGTATCAAACATAAAAACATTGATTACAGCCAGTTACGGACGTATTTTTATAGGCAAAACCTTTCAGGAGTTTTCAGAACCTTTTAAACTCGCTGGAGTGATTTTAGGTCGTGTTAGGGGTAAGTCCGTTCATCTGTAGACGTAAATATAAAATAATCTGAAATATACAAACAAGATAAATAGCTGGAAATTGAAAATAAAACTGGATTAATCTTGATTAGGTAACAAAAAAGCGCCGAACGACAGTTTAAAATGTAATGTTATGCGATGAAAACTGCTGAAAACATTTTATTTCTTTTGAAAACGTAATGTTTTGTTTTGCTATTGATAAAAAACATTCTTTCCATTTCACATTGGCCCTTTTGTACAGACATATTTCACCTGTACCTTGCTGATACGTCGTCGACCCTTATAAAAGTTATAACCCTTGTACGACTGGCACACGTCCTGTATACTGATTTTATAGGTAATAATAAAATCCCCAATTCCCAGACTATCACAACAACTACATGGCCCCAAGGTAAGCATAGCTTGTGTTATGGAAAGCCATGTAGCGAACTAGGGGGGAACCTAGAATATAAATATGTCGGAATCGGGTTGATTCCTCTCTTTTATCCAACATCAGGTATTCTTGGGGATTTCAATTATGATTCTCTAATACAGTCTTTTGTGTGGGCGTCTTTAGGGCGAGTCGGTTTTTCTACTGTCGACAATGCTTGTGGTGCTGAACTGATTGATCTTCGGTGCGCGGCAGTTCTACATTTTCACTGGCGTGTCACTACATTGCTGATGATCTCTTGAAGATCAGCTTCTCTTCAATAATTGCTTGAAGGACACTTTTCTCGTGTCCATCTTCTGTATTGTTATTATTCTTTCTGCCGGTGACAAACTCGTGACGTAGACTCTGTCAAGTACCAAGAAGGTGCTGGCATCCGAAGTCAATCCAAATAAACTATAAGGCTCTAGCTAGATACCGCCAACAAATACATAAATGGATAAAAAACCAGACACGGAACATTTTTTTTTTCTTGTTCCCTGCTGGAATCGAATCTGCAACCACGGAAACTAAACCTGCGATCGACCTCAATCTCACTTGATGGTAAGTGAATATGACATAGCCATTTTAAAAACATTTTTCAAACAAGTGGCGGTTGATATTTGGCGGCGAATTTCATATGAAGGGTAAGCCACACCTGAAGGGGTCCTACCTCCAAGCCGAGGTACAGCTATTCTAAGTTGACCCTATATCCAATGAGTATAGAATTGTGATGCCATTCAAAAGTGATGCCAGACTGAAACCCACGACCTTATGGTTGTTGTCAGTAAGTAATAAAAACAGATGTCGCAATGTGACAACAAACAGATGTTGGACGACCGGCTGGTGTAACATACATTGCCTTCTATGCCAGAGGTCCTGGGTTCGAATCCCGCCGGCGGCGGATATTTGTGTGATTAACACAGATATTAGCCGTCAAGCCATGGATGTTTATATGTTTATTTTCTAATAAAAAATATGTATTTATTCAATAAGTATGTTTATATATTTCTTAAGTATATCAGTTATCTAGTATCCATAAACAAGTTCTTTAAGAAACTTGATTTGGGCTAGATAATGTTGTGTGAGTGTCAGAAATACATACATACATAACTTCACGCCTGTATCCCGTAAGGGGTAGGCAGAACACCAGAGGTAATAAAACCATCTGATGTCACGTTTGACAAATTTGGAGGCAATATAATAGTGAAGAGAGACTATTGTAGTGACAGGGGGTCAGCCTATCGCCCACAAAAAAGCCTCCCATAACACCTCGGTCCCTTAACTGACTTTTACAGTATGCCCGGGAAGAGAAGCAGCTGGCACATTCTATGTTTTTCTTTCGCTCCCAGTCCAGCATAGAAGCAATATTTCAGAATATTATTTATTTAATGCATACATGCATAACTTCACACCTGTATCCCTTATCGGGTAGGCAGAACACCAGACGCTATAAAACCATCTGATATCACGTTTGACAAATTTCGAGGTATTGTGATGATGGAGAGAGACTTGCAGTGATAGGGGGGTCAGCCTATCGCCCACGAAAACGTCAATAAATCCCCCGTCCATTAACTGACTTACAGTATGCCCGGGATGAGAAGCAGCTGGTACATTCAATGTATTTATTTATTATTTTCTGCTGAGTCATGACATTTAGCATTGAAAGTGTTCTGGATAAAGGAAATAATTAGCAAATGAAATTATTACCCTGAGTCCGCATCGCTATCGTTAGCCTTAGCACAATAATTATTGATGAAGTTTATGGGCTTGAATGCTAATTATTATTAGTTGAATCTAGTATTTGGTTGCAAATTTTTATAACATGACAAAAATAATAAATCTTCGCACAGCAAAAACGCTATGCAACATTAAGGTCCCGCGTTGTTAAGTTTATGTGTAATTACAAAACAAAAGAATCAATAGCATTTTATTTCACACATCAAAAACTTCAAATAAACTGAACGCAAGCAGAAACATTTCAAAATGAAATTCCCAATCCAGGAGCAGAAACTTTGAAAATGTTGCCACAAATGATAAATAGGCCAATTTACATTTTAAACTGATAACCGCGCGAAACTAGCAGTTTGTTTTGATTTTATTTCTCATGTGAACTATTTTTGAATTTGTCTAAGTTGTATTTATCGTGGCAATCGTTTGCCATAAATCTTTCTTATCGATCGGATAAATCTTCGGGAACACCCTGAAAGGAACGAACGGTTCTTTCAAAGTTTCCAAACTGTTATTTATCTTTTTTAATATGCTTTCTTTTATTTGAACGAGAACTTAGCTCATTTACTTTAGGTAACATCGATTTATTTTTCTGAGTTTGAGAAAAGTTTAAAATTCAAACCCAGAGATAATGCAGTTTCTAGTGTAACGAAATAAACCTAGGTAGATTTTTTTTCAGTAATTTAAACTAAGGTAGAAGTTATGTGACTTGGAACAATGAGCTATAGAGAAAACTTTAAAACGAAACTCGCTATCTCGTTTAGGATCTGAATTGTAAACTTTCAGAACTGTTTTCCGCATGCAATAATTTTTCATATTCGCGGTCTTATTTTTGTCGGCTTTATTAAAATGAAGAAATTGCTAAAAACTAAGAAATCTGTGGCTAACTCCTTATTAACTTTTGCTAACTTGTTCTGTTATCTTCGATCCCACCTTAACTTATCAGTAGGTGATAAAACGTGGATTTAGTTACCGATAAAAAAGTGGAGGTCACTCGGATTAGTCACTTTTTTTTCTGCCAAATAATAACACCCTACTGGGATCCGATCTAAGAGAGGGAGGGGTGAATACTCCTAGTACGACCTTAATCCTCCTAGTACGGAATAAATCCCCGCCGACAGTGACAACCGCTCGCCGAAGGATGCTACCTTGTATCCAGACAGTGTGGGACTCCCAGCAGTGAGCGGAGCCTTACCTACTAAACACCCCCTTCTCCGATCCCTAACTCAAGAGCTGCCTAGATCGTGTAATGAGCTACAGCCCCGTGGGTCCGGGACTGCGCATCAGGCACCCTGGCGGATAATCCGTTGTAAAGCTCAATAGCAAGTGTAGAAAATTACTAGGGCTGGGAATTTTTACGACACACATTGGTGGTAGGACTGTTCTAAGCCAAACTCCGTATTTAGTACAAAGTAAAGTAGCTTTTAGCGATGTTAATAATCTGATTGGTGGTACTTAATTAGACGGGCACGCTTCACTTCAAGGGAGTAACTTATTAATAGAAGCCTTAAGAAATATGAAGTTCGTTTTAATGATTATCACTTTGGGTTTCGTATTTTTGATGATGAAAACATTTTTCTTAAAATTACCTGCGACTTTTACTTTGGATTAATTAATATTTATTTCACATAATTAAATATTTCATTTTGTTCCAAAATTTTAGGGTGATTTATGTAGTTACTTATTATACATAGTGTTCCTGTGAATTTTCCATAACTTTAGGGCATTAATGGGACCATGTAATAGAATCAAAGAACATGTGAATAATTTTTAAATTTTAGTTTTGTTAATAAAAAGTTGTTTATTATTAAAAAGTAATAATAAGTTGTTTATTATTCATACAAAATACGCAGATTAAATTTAACTAGTTAAGACAATACAAATGGACCGTTTTACTAAGGAAGAAGTTTTTAAGTAGCAACACTGGACTCGTCCCAAATTGCTGATAAGAATTTAATTATAAACTTTTTGTTCAGTAAATTTATGGCAATACCCTATTGTTTAAGAACCGCTATAAAAACTTAAATTTTGGTTATAATTTTGGAGAACAATACGCTTGGCCTCTTTAATGCTGATTTTGTAAGAGAATTTAATTAGTTTGTATGAAAGCGCCTCAATTTTTTGAGTATTGATTTGTAAAATATAAAATATTTGACCAAACATCTTGAATTTTTTAATTTTAGAGATAATGTTGGAAATGAGTATATGAAGATTTGAGGTTTGTATTTTATAATCATCATTATGTTAATGCTATTAATATCAAACTTTATATTACGACTAGATTTTTATAGCTTAAAAAAAACTGAACATAATTACGTCATCATAATAAAAATTCATATATCAAAAATTAAAATTCAAAATTCAAAAAGTTTTATTCATCTTAGGAATTTCATAAGACACTTGATAAAGTCAGTCATCACATACTTTGGCTTTAACTAGTTGTTGATAGTTGTTAAATAAGATATTACAGTAGACCAAGAGACAAAAAAAGCCGGCAGAAAAAACTCTTGGCACTCTTTTTCAGTCAAAATTAACAAATTAATACAAATAGGTACAGTACAAATTGACCGTGACATGAAAAAAAAACAAACACAAGACAGCTAATTTTGAGAGCCAATGTCATGCCACATCCAAATTGCTTACATAGTAGGTGCAATGAGCTATGGATGCAATATACGAACATGACAAACTGGGACCAGAGTATTTGAACAAGAATGGAATAAAATAGTCAATAAAAACGGCCGGCCGTATTTTGTACAAAGTATAGTAGCTTTTTAGCGGTGTTAATAAACTGATTCATCATCATCATCATCACAACTCCGTGTAATGAGCCCACTGCAGGACTATGAGTCTCTCCTCTGGGTGACGAGGAGGTTTAGGCCGTAATCCACCAAGCTGGCCCGGTGCTGGTTGGTGGATGTCAGATATTTCAGGGTGCCGAAATGGCTTCTGACAAACCCTAACGACTACTGTATACAAGTATACAGCACCCGGGACCGACTGCGTAACGTGCCCTCCGAAGCATGGAAGTCGTCGTGAGAAATGAATGGTCGGCGGTCACCCATCCTAATACCGGCCGCACCGAGCGCGCTTAACCTGCGATATCGTTTGATATGCACAGTAACCACGGCGCCACGACGACGATTTTGAGTTTCTAACAACAAAATGAAAGTTAAATACTTTTGATTAAAATGACATGATGAATTTCCTAAGTTTTATTACCAAAAGAATTATATTGCAATATTATGCGCCGCAGGATCTCACAAAAAGTAAGTCGTCAGCACTTGCCTTTTTCATGAATCACTTCATCCAATGGTGAAAATCCAACTTGTTTTTTGAGTGTCTAACCAACAGGCAGATATGACTAAGCACTTTGTTTTATTATTTATGGACAAATTTGTCGTTTTCCTCTTACAGTTAGTTGATTGCAAAAGCTCAATATCGATACAACGTAATATATGAATCTCAGAGGTGACATAAAAACCGGACAATACTGGATATCAGAGATCCTTCCATAATACTAGTTAAGTGGTACTCAAGTCAGTAATTCCGTTTCAATGAGCACATAACTAACTAGTGGAGTAATAATATTCATCATACATTTTTTATTGTTTGAAATAAGCTTAAACAAAATAATAACTCGCCATCGTATTTATTTATTACTTTTTTTATAATGATAACTGATTTCGATTGAGAGTTTAATTGTCATTATCTTTGATTTATAAAAAGTTAATGCATTGTACAATTTTTTTGTAAATTCAGACTTACTTTAAAAAATAATACAATACAAAATATTTGCTAATCAATGAAACTTTTGTTAGGAATCTGAAATCTGAACTGCTTTTCTTCCTCTACGCCATGGAGACATTCTAATCTTTTATAACGTGCTCAGCTTGTATTGCAATGTAAAATTAGAAATATAAAATAAATGAATAACAGCCGGAGTGAGATAAATATTTAGATTGCGCAGTAAAAGACGACTGATACGAGTGACCTCCACTTCAGGGTCGGCCTGGCTAGCGACCAACTTCCATATAAAATCTGATCCACGTCCTTCCTAAACCCGTGTGCTGTCATCTTCAATATATTTTTTATAGGTACCTATGTATATTACTGTTTTCTGCCGTGCCACATACTATATATAGCCTAGTTCTTATTATACATAGAAAATAAAAACGATAGTGAAAAAAAAAGGAATCAGACTCAGCTTAATGTCGATTGATCCGGTAAGAACATCGACGCTGGTTTTCAGTCCATCCCTCTGTCCCATATGTGTTCGGGGAGAGGAAAATGAACTGGGATAGTCTCACTCTAAAACACTAAAATTAATACAATAATACAAATATATATTTATATATACGATATGTTTTAATTGTGGAAATTGCGATAGTTACTTAAATAAATATTTCCTTTCTTTCTTTCTTTCCAATTTCATCATTACCATCAGACTTGGATTTAGTCAACAAAAAAATAATGCTCCATCAGCTAGTGCTCGTTGTTCCTCACATTCAAACAACTTTCGTTCGTCCTATTGGACCTCAATGAATTGAATTGCTAATGTTTTGCTTAGTTAAGTTATGCCGGGCTTAGTAAGTTCTGTAGCTGTTGTGATGTTTATGTAAATTTAAGGCCGCTCTAGGACATGTAAAGTAATTTAATATTGCCCTAAATTTTCGCGATTCATTGTTTTAAATGAAACTGTTTCAACCGGATTTTATTGCATATAATTAAATTTTACATTTTAACTCGACAATTTTAAAAACCCCGTATTAATTAATACATAACCCCGTTTAATTTGATGGACGAATAAAGTCGACTAAAATGCAAAGAATGCGGATTCAATCTCCGATGCATCACAAATGTTTGTAGAATCACTAGAGTGCGGCCGTTGCGAGAATGCGTTCCTGACAGCTCCTTATGTCCACTGAATAAAGTTTCTTTCCGATTCGAAGTGGTAAAAAAGCTATGATTTTGACAGCTGTCAGGAACGCAAACTCCCACCGGTCGCACTATAGATATTTGTCATGTTTTGTGTTTTGTAGATATATATTCACAAACATTTATTTAATCCTCTTTTCTTATACGGTCACCATCCTAGAATCTCTGGTCTCTGGTCTGGTGGCTCTAAGGGAAAATATTGCGCTGCATGTTTCCAAACATAATAAAACTGAAGGCCTGTTCGTTTGTTTATGTTTTTGAACGGTAGTTTTCATTTGATATCACACCTCAAGAGGAAGTTTATATTTGAACAAAAAATTACTTTGGGATCAAAAGTTAAACCGGTGAAATTTTGAAATCAAAGATGATGAAAACTCCACATTTCAAGTTAAGCTAAGTAAAATAACAAGATTTTTTACTGGGCCTTATTACAAGCTTGGCGTAGCGGCACAAACATTTTAAAGGTACACAATATTTTTTCAAGCCTTAAGCGAAATTGGTTGAAAAAATTCGTGACACGCAGAAAAATCCAGGATCTGAAAATAATATTCGAGATATCTGAAAAAACACAAACAAAATAAAGCCAAGAATATTTAGCCAAAATTAAACTTTTACACAGTAAACAATATTAAAGATATTTTTCGAAATTTAAAACTATAAATTCTTCAATACTAAACAGTAAGTATAAACTTGAAATTTACTTTACAAGCTAATCCAATTAAGTTCTAACAAGGGCTTGCAACAAGTTCTTTAATTAGAAGCTTTGCTTGGTTTTAAGTTATTTTTCTAGTAATTTAATCAAGTAATAATGTCTCTTTCTAAGCTGGAGACGGTCCAAGATTCTTAGTGGAACACGATCTAATAAAGTCCAGAGATTATTATTAAGTTTGTTACAATATCCTTGAACGTGCGCTGCTGAGAAAATGAAATGCTTTTGATTAAGATCCGGTTAAGATTAAATTAGATTTATAAAAGTTTTTATTAAAGGTTTGATATGAAAACTGTTTTGAAAAATTAACTATAAATTAAGTCAGCAAATTTCGTACAGACAATCTTACAGCCAACTCTTTACATACTGAGTTATTGGCAATTAGACCGGAATCTTTTTAGGTGACTTAAGTCATTTCCAATAATTTTAGCAAAAAAAATTAAAATATGGCACCACAAACTTTTTTATAAATAGTCGCTGTTGATGAACATACCTACTACTACGCGGCATTTCATTGATAATAATACGACGTAGTATTACAAGATGTTTTGTAGTAGCGCGTAGTAGTCTATTTAAATGGAATTCTTTCATAATTTAGAGTGACTATGCTTTGCATAACATGCAACCAAATATATTAATTTCCTTGTAAATAAAAAGATACCTTATTTTCAATTAACAAGATGATAAACCTAGTAAATTACATGAATCTTACCTTAATATTACATGAATCGAAGTGTCAACAGGGCTAAAATGATTCAGCAAGTGGAACGAAGAGTACTTAATTATAAAATAATAAGAAGGTTGGAAGCACCACACGTTATTTTGACATCTTAAATTAATTATAGTCATGGTCATCGTACTTACATTAAGGTTTATACTGGGTGAAATCTAAGTCGTAAACAGAACTTTTTGTTTCTACGTTAGTATTTTAAGGCGATTTCATTGCATTAACTCTACAGGACTAACGCATTGGAGAACGCATTTAAGACGCTCAGCTGGAACGGACGTGGCATCAACATCAACGGCGAACGCATCTCACATCTCCGCTTCGCGGACGATATTGTCGTTTTGGCAGAATCGCTGGAGGACCTCCAAGAAATGCTGCACGATTTAGCTGTGTCTTCTCGGCGGATTGGCTTTGGAATGAACTTAGATAAAACAAAAATCATGTTTAACAAACATATTACCCCAATGCCGATAACCGTCGCAGATATGCCTCACGAAGTTGTTTTCGAATACACCTATTTAGGGCAGATTATACATCTGGGTAAAAATAGCTTCGAGAGAGAAATCGACAGGAGGATACAGGTGGGGTGGGCAGCATTTCGGAAGTTACGTCACGTCTTCTCGTCGCCTATTCCGCAAAACCTAAAGACCAAAGTCTTCAATCAGTGCGTCCTGCTTGTGCTCACGTGTGGAGCCGAGATGTGGACCCTAACAGTAGAGCTAGTTCACCGACTTAAAGTCACACAGCGCGCTATGGAAAGAGCTATGTTAGGTGTTTCTCTGAGAGACCGGATCAGAAACGAGGTTATCCGACGGAGAACTAAAATAACCGACATAGCTCACCGGATTAGCACGCTAAAGTGGCAGTGGGCCGGCCATATATGTCGAAGAACTGACAATCGTTGGGGTCCAAAGGTTCTCGAATGGAGGCCACGTCAAGGCAAGCATAGTGTGGGACCGAATTCGGTGGCGCGCGTTGGGAGAGGCCTACGTCCAGCAGTGGACTAGCGCGGGCTGAGATGATGATGATGATGATAATGAACTCTACAGGATATCCCTCCAATCCTATATAATACCTTCACAAAAGTATTCTGATACCCATAAGGATTACAGATAAAAGATTAAACAATGAAAAATTCAAATATTATATAGAGTTGGCGGGACATAATGCTTATGCAAAAAATAAAACTGATATTCATTTTAAATAACAAAAACACCTGTGTTATGGTCGACTTAAAGTTGATAAATCTAAAGCCCCGGCTAGACTGTTTAAAACAAGGCTTCAAACCAATGTGACCTTTGTTTTTTACCAAAGCCGAGTTTCATCCCCACTGTTCTAAACGGCGTTTCAAACAAGCTTCCAACCAAAGACCAAGGTCGCACCAAACCACGCCCCTAACTTGTTATCAAGCAAAATTTAACAGACATTTTAAACATTTCTCATTTTAAACTGTGTAGCCGGTGTTTTAGTAGAAATGCGCGAAAGGTCTAAGATGGTTAAGGTTATCTTGAGGCTAAGAGAAAGCATTTTTAATTAAACGTAATATCAAATAACGTCTTCATGTTTTTATTTGTTGTCACCCTGTATGAATATAGGCTGCACTAAACCCTACTTAGCATAAACTTAGTTATGACATGCCTAAACTGCGTCACACAATCATTGACTTACTCTGCATTGTCTTAAGCATTTAGGCATTGACCTAAGTTTAGTGCTTCGCAATAATTGTTCCTAAGGACGTCCTTAACACTTAAGTATCAACTTAGGAGCTATCAAAGTTTAGTGTAAATGGGCATTAGTCTATCTACCTATTATGCCTTCTTCATATGACAAGTTATAATAAAGTTAGACAATATGATAAATTCAATGGGCCAACCAGTTTTTGTATAACTTATCCAGCAAACATTTTAAATCCGCTAAAAATTATTCAAAAAATGTGTTAAGCTCGTTTTTTATACACAAAAAACCTGCTTTCCTGTCATACTATTTGCGGCCTACATGTCAAACCGCAAAATGGTTGGACATTTAATTTCCGGCCTCCATTTCCAATTCGCACTCATTATTATAGAGGTTATTATTACCTTCTTGACATGAAGCTTATAAATTAGGTTGTTAGAACCGAGAGAAACAAAATGCGTTTATCTATATTTGTATTTTTACACTCTACGTTCCCCCTAGTTCGCTCCATGGTACCTCATAACACGGGCCTTGCTTACTTTAAGGCCATGTAGTAACTGTGATTATTTAAGGATTTTATTTTTTATGATTTATTTTTAAGAACCATAGAATGGATTTTATTTAGTAGAAGTCTCATCAGGCTCAGTTCGGTTGCAGTCAGACTATAAATTGTTGCTGTTATGATTTTCAAAGACGTCGCCAAGAACTGTGAAAGACAACTCGACTTGCAGTTGATGTAATGTAATGTTAAATAACCTCAAAAACTGCTCTTAGGTTGGTTTAAACTTAATAAAAATCTATGAACTATTTCCCAAGATTAGCCCGAACATACGGATGGACGATCTCTTTTATTCCTTTAGAGATATTGTCGTTTTACGTCTTAAGCACCGAAGGTGAAAATGCACCGAGATCGAGTTTAAATGGGTTTCATAAAACGTGATAGCTTCTATGCTGGACTGGGAGCGAAAGAAAAACATAGAATGTGCCAGCTGCTTCTTTTCCCGGGCATACTGTAAAAGTCAGTTAAGGGACCGAGGTGTTATGGGAGGCTTTTTTGTGGGCGATAGGCTGACCCCCTGTCACTGCAATAGTCTCTCTTCACTATTATAATGCCTCCAAATTTGTTAAACGTGACATGAGATGGTTTTATTACCTCTGGTGTTCTGCCTACCCCATACGGGATACAGGCGTGAAGTTATGTATGTATGTATGTATGATAATTTTCGGTTAAAAACTGCTTAAATAATACTGGAATATAAGTTTTTAAAGTTTATGATCATTAAAATTTAGTTTAACTTAGCAACGCTTGCAACAGTGCCGAAAGATCGAGAACTCAAAACAAACAATAAACATTGTAAATATCCCGTTTCTAAAGTTAATCTAACTACTGAAATAATCTAAATAAGGTTAGAAATTTGGAACTGAGCGGTATATCAATGTCAAAGCGCGGTACTGAAACAATGTAGTTTAATTAAGTGCATACGATACAATCAAAATTAGGAATAGAAAACTTTTCTGAGATAATACGCGTTTTCAGTTATTTTTGCATTTCACAAAAAAACCTTTTTCCTGTGCTTTGTACTTGTCTTTTAATTTATTTTGCTTTAATATAACTTTTAACCTAAAATAACAAAATAAAGTATAAAGTAAGTAAATAACTCCATTTTCTTTCGAAAGTCCAATTGGGCCTAGTTACGTTCATATTTACAATGGAGAATCGAGACTCCTTAATGCATTTTCAACCGAAAAGGAGGAGGTTCTCAATTCGTCTGTATGTTTTTTTGTGTCTTTGTTACACGATATTTCTGACAATTATGAATCGATTTTGAAAATTATTATTTTATATGATAGAGGATACTTCATAGTTGGTCCCATATAAATTTCATCGAAATCGGTTTAGTAATTCATCTACTAAACCGTATTTTTTTTGAAATTTTGAAAAAAAATTGAAAAAATATGTATGATTTCGGAGAATGTTTACATGGATGACATTATAACTCAGCCAAAGTTTTGACGTGAAGTAGGTGTTTTTAATGCTCTGCATTCGTTGTTGCTTGTTCTGTGTTCTATTTTGGGGTAAACCTATAAAATAATGTAAGCACATGTATCAAAATATGAAAAATGTGGACCGTAATATGTACATTTCCACAAAAGTTTAAATCAAGTAACATCCACAAGTTCCGCATGTGTATATCCTAAGAGAAACTGTGGTATCCATTTTCTATAAAACTTATGACTACGCAATGATGCATTTCTAATTTTTTTATCAAAATCACTATAAAATTAACTTTTACCATGGTATTTGACGTAATCAGCGCCTCTAGTGGAATAAGAAGGCAGTTTTCTACCCCATTACAAACCGGTATGACGATTGATCAAAAACCGTATCTTCTTAATAATATCTACAAAAACAGTATTTTTAATAAAACTTTATTTTACTAGTGTATCAGAGCGTTAAACGTCCGTAGTAAGACAGTAGTGACCCGGGTCAGCCGTAAAAAAACTAATTTCTCCTTAAATGGACCATTTAGCACGTTACTTCAAATGGCGATGGGCAATACTACAAGATGGCGACTAATTTAGCTTTGATGGTTTTTGTTGTATGAAAAACAAAATATAATACTTTTGTTCCAACGAAACGCCTTAAATAAATTTTGTTTAAAGTAATAAATGTTTTAAGATAGATTTTATTGCTTAATTACTTGATTAAATTGATATTATATTGATATCAAGTTGATCTTGTTGATCTTTTGTCACACACTACGACCTCTCTATGCATACCCACGTCCACTTTCGCCAAAAAATAGGCTCGGAGGCTACATATCTCCTAATTGTGCATGGTTTTGGCGCTAAGTAGGTAGGCCTCTTCCTCCACACTTCCGGGAGATATATAGCCTCATTACTGACGACCGAGGGTGATTTATTATTTATTATTATTATTTATTACCTTCGTATTAACAATAAATACAAATGTATGTTGTTGTCATCATTTAGGTAATGTAATTTTTCCTCTGTAACCATGATGCTACAATAAAGAGTTTATTATTATTATACAGGGTGACTGGTGACAAATTTTAGATATTAAAGGAGAGCACTCTGTACTTGATTCTGATCATAGTTATGTAATAAAACTAGGGACTTAATTTTTCACCTGAACTTCCTATCAAGAAATAAAGAGTTTATGACTGCTTCACGGCTCGACGACCGTTCGTGAGTCGTCTATACCTACCTATTCTGTGTCGATGTCGTCGTGCGTACGTCCGTAGTAAGTAGTTACCAGTGTAACTTCTTTGATGTCTTCTTTCGGCCAAGTTTACTCAGTAAATAATTAATATTTATTTTTTATTTTATTTTTTTCTCTTTGCGTATGATCTCAAACTATCACGTCTTCGAATTACAGAAGTGACCCACCAGTCACCCTGTATAGAACACCCAGACCAGGAACATTGATTTATTTATTTCCGTGCGGGATTGAGCCCGCGACCTCACAATTTACGTAATAAAGTCTTAGACCACAGCGCCAGGGAGGACGTCGATTTTTAAAAATTAAAGTGTAACACTCGTAGATTTCTATATTATATGATTAAGAATGAAAATCTAAGACAAAGTTTTCTAAGTAAATTGCATACGCCGGCGTAAAGAATACGTGTTCTTATTTATAGCCATCTTATATGAGGGCTGCGCAGCATAATAAAACTTCAAAGAAATCTCATTGCCGATATTAAACTCTCAGCAAAATGAATTACTTTTGCGTAAAATAAGTGTTACAGCACGACACAGGGCTATTCTTTAGTCACCGGAGAAATTTAAATATAATATTCTTTGATACAATAAAAACGTACCTGCATATTTATTTTAGTATAGCTCAGTAGAAAAAAATAATGATATGGCACCACCAACTTTTTTACAAATAGTCGCTGTTGACGAACACCCTACGCACGGTACTCACGACGCGGCATTTCTTTGAATACGTTTGATAATACTACGACAGATGATGTTTGTAGTAGCGCGTAGTCATCTTTATTCTTAATGGTATTCATTTATAATTTAGAGTGAACTAACCAACAATCTCAATAATTAAAAAAAAGTTAAATTAAAATTAAAGATATAAATTCATATACGACTTTATATTGACAACCACTTTGGCAATGGGGTAACAGTGTCTGCCTCAGACGCCAGTGGTCGCGGGAGCGATTCCCGCACGGAACAAGAAAAAAAATGTGCTGGGTCTATCTATATATTCATTTATCTTGACCTTATGTGACAGATTTGCCACAAAATAGTAAGGTAATTTCTATCTTTCCTTTTACGTTTAAATAAGTTATTGAGATCAGCCATAAGTCGCTTTTCAGCCCGCACTCAATTTAAGGCAGTCCATAAACTTCTATAGAACTTGGCATGAATTGGGATGTCAATACTTCAATCGCAGACGCCGACAATCTCGGACGTGGTCTGTAAGCAAATGAATTCCCTATTCACGTTTGATATTTCGGGAGAATCTCAGAGAATATGCAGAGTAATAATGGCTACAGGAGGAACATAAATTCTCATAAATATGTAAGAAAAGAAAATAAATAACCATCGTTGGTCATTTCACGCCGCTGATTTCCATACTAGAATATTAAGTACTTTTTGTTATCTTTTATAAAAAAAAAATCTTTCGATGTTTATTTATGACTCAAACCATTTAAAAATATCGTCAGATCTTACAAATATCTACTTTAGGATGAAAATGAGTCGCGAAATGAATATTTGCGCAATTCCAGCTTTACAACTCCTTATGAGAGTTAAATTGGGATAGCTTGAATATTCGAGTTAGATTATTGTTATCTATGTAGCCAAATATTCTCCTTTTCGGGTGTAGTCACAAGCAGTTACCTATTTACGAGAAGAGAGAAATTTCTTATTAATTAACTCATACTATGGTTTGATTTTTAATTTCATTTTCAGTCATTTTGATTTGACGCTGAAGCGAAATAAACCTGGTCACAACAAATGAATTTAAAGCAATCTGAGATAAGTTTAGTCTGTATTTCTTTAGATAAAGGTTTTTCCATAAATTCTATTATTTAAGCATGTTGCACACATTATTTTTAACTTATTAATAACAGCTTACAAGCTGCTATATATGTTAAAGAATAGCCATGACATTTATCAGCAATACGATGCGACGTCCTTACTACTCCTTACCTTGATAGAAGAAACTTTTCATGCAGAAAAATTTAAGAACTTATTCTTATAAATCTTGAATATCATTTGATGATAATTCGATAAAACATTATTGCAAATTTATTATAGACTGAGACATTTTCATATTTATACATTCACGTAAAAACTGTACTTTTTTATGCAATGAACGTGAAAATTTAAAACTACTAATGCGTGCGATATTTTCCCTCAGGCCGAAAAAATACACAGTCTTTTAGAGAACTTTTCACGTCGTCATCCCAAAGACTAACCGATCGTCCACCACCAACCAACCTAAGTTAGTTTAGCTTAGCTTGCATAGTTGAGCCAGTTTGTCATACATGTGCGTCCACTGCAAACTATGTCTATTTTACGCCAATGTATGAACTAAGCTAAAGCTAAGCTAAACTAAATTTTTCCATCCAGCGAAAAATAATCGTTTATGGTGGACGCAGATGTATGAAAAAGTTGTCAAACTATGCGAGCTAAGCTAAAGTAACTCAATTAAGTTGACCGTGGACGATCGGCTTAACAGCTGGAAATCAAAGCAAAGCTCTACTCTGAATCATACTAGCGACATCTATCGGCAACCCCAGCTAGATCATTAGTTTCTATATCTATAACTGTATAGATATTTATCAAATAATTAACGTGTCACATGAAGGTTAGCTCCATTGCTAAATTTCCGAAATGCCAGGCGTCTCCGTCATTATTGTAATGAATTGACAATCGCATAGGAAATTATTGCAGAGCTGAATTTCTGTATATTTAGGTAAAATAAACAACCTAAACTGTGCAATCTACCGCCTTATTCTTTATAAAATTACCTTCACGGATTTATGAATGGAATTTAGAATGAATACTTTTGTGTAACGCCCGAGTGCGACGTTTCGAGCCTTTCTACTTCCCGGTCCTATACATAGTATAATACGGGACCGAGGATAAGGGAAACATTTGTCGGGTTAAGAAAAAGGTTCTTCTACGCTTACTCTGTTGATTTAATATGAACGAGAGAAATAAGTAATACTGCTTTATATTGCCACTTATTTTCTTCGCATGTTAAAAGCGAAGAAAATAAATGGTGATAAATACAGAGTGATATGGCTTAATAATAAAATATATAAGTATGTCTATTTTTCACATTAAAAATCACTAAAAAATCGACGTCTTAGTTCACTCTGCGCGACATCGCCACTTGATTATATTGTTCACTGGTGTTCGGGCACGATTATTCCATTCGCTTACTGTTTTCCATCTCATTTCGCTTTTTTATTTCTTGTTATAAGAAAATATCTTAATGAGAGTGCTTTATTGATTTTGTTGTATATGTGGAGACATTTGAAAAATATTCTTGAATGTGTGGAGCGCAGTAGGCATAAAGTAAAAAAAAATCTGTTCAATTGATCACTTACTACAAAATAACTTACAACTATAAAAGCAGTTAACAAGAGTAGAAACTAACAATCATAATAAAACATTTTGTTTTTAAATATTAAATAAGCCACACTTCATAATTATTCTATTTTTAATACCATTTCAAAATCGTATTACTATCAGATAATTAATAATATGAAATGAATGCATTATTAATTCCACATTTCTGGGAACAATGGTAAATATTTAATATAACAGGAAAGGCAAATATGAGTATCGAATACAAATTCATAAAATATTTACATTTGCTTTAACAATGCCACATGACATGTTTCGAATAAATTACCTGAATATACTTTAGTATTAGATTTAAATGGCACATAGCATGGCTGCTAGACCTAAATATAATTTAATATAGTATAATATACGCAAGATATGTGTAATAGGTGTATTCGTAAGGTTAAATATCCCCTGTAAGAGATATCTTCTGGTTTTAGTCGTGAGGCATAATCTCTTAAGATCTCATAAGATCTTACTGGCCCGTTTTCTGATAAATTTCTGAAACATTGGTCAAACGCTCAAACATTTATTAGTTCTCAGATTATCCATAGGGAACTGTTTAAAAGTCTTTCATATAATAAACGAGGCTTAAGTAGGGTCCGTTTTTTTTGTTTTTTAACCCTAGATAGCTAACCTTCTGGCGAAACCTGTTTAAGCTAACCATCCGTCGAAACGACGGGTGTTTTAAAAAGGCTTATTTTTTTATGTAGTACTTATTTTTTTTTACTTTTATTTAACTATATGGTTAAAACTGGTTGTTTTAAATAAAACACTCGTTTTATTAATCAACTTTATTTATTTATTTATTAAAATATACCTACTTTTTCTAAACATCTAAAAAAAAGGAACTTTTTGTTATTTACAATTTAAATTTGCAAAATTAAAAAAATAATTCTAAGCACATGTACTTTTTTTGCCATAATTGGACACATAGGAACACAAGCAGTACTAATAACATAAAAAAATATATTTTTCTTGAGCACAAGTGACACAAAAGTCAACTTTACGTTCACTACCTACATATCGGTAACTTGCAGTTGGCACAGACACTTTTAGTCATACGCTTTTTCTTATGGTGGCATTTCCCACACGTTTTCTTTTGCGATTTTCATGAGAAAACGCCGGTGATTCCTCTTCAGGTATTACAGCAGTGGAAGTCGATGCCTGCAGGTCTGGTGGATGGATGCATCGGATGGACTGGCGCTTTGTGTCGCGGTCACAGTTTGATACAAACATCTTTTCACAGATATTTAAACGTTCGTCCATTTCACGATTTCTTCGCGAAATTTCGTTTGTGAAAAACTTTCCGAAACAAGATACTTCCTTCACCAATCCTCTACATGAACGGTTAGGTCCCCTTGCAGTGCGGACAATTTTCCTCGCCGACGTTCTGTTCGAGATGTTTCCTTTACTAGTAGCCCAAACATATCGATTTTTACCTCGAATATTCCTTTGAGGCAATTGAATGATGTTGTTCTCCAAAGTTTCAGAAGCAGGAGTATCAGGGCTTAAGTCTTGAGATGGAATCACACATGATTCTTCGGAATCAGACGGTTGATAATTTTCATCACTTTGTACCTCGTCTTCCACCACAATATCTTCGGTCTCACTGGCTGAACTATCATCCAGAGCATCATCACTAAGTCCTTGCCAAAGCAGGTTAAATATTGCATCATCTTGCAATGAAGACATGATAAAAATCTAAAAATAAATAACAGATTTTGTTACACACTCACACTAAAAACTAACAGTAAAGCTAACCACCCGTCGAAACGACGGGCAAAGGTCTTGTACCTTAGAACCTATGACACTTACCTTACCAACGCGTGCGCCACTACAACGCCAGTGGTGACTACTTAGTTGGCTAGGCTAAACAAAACCATTGAATGCACCGTTAAAAAGATATAGCGATATTATTTTACGCTGCCCGTCGAATCGACGGAGGTTAGCTATCTAGGGTTAATACTTTTACCACCGGCAGAACCGCTGATTTTGTTTTTCAGTGTCATTGAAACTGAGAAAATATAAACTACGTGCATAGCGCGAGTCATGAGTATTTTCATGACTCCGTTTGGGTCATCATGATTCGATAATTTTTAGAATACGTAATCACCATCTTGTCTGATCAGCATCTTACGTTTTGTTCGTTTTTCTTTCGATAATTCCATTCCGTCATTCATATCTTATGTCATTCGTATATCCTGTCATTGTTTGTTATATTTATCTTTATTTGTCTACTGTCTTTGGCACATGTTATTTTCAATATACTCAGTATATTTAAGAACATGTCTTTGCTTTTAACTTCTATTTGTTTTAACGGCTCTATTTGATATTTTTGTACAATATTCCATAAATATTTACTGTATTTGCTATCCATTATTATGGCAATGTTTTCCGTTTTCATCTCCAATTGAGTCTTCTGTTCAATAGAATGTCGCTCGGCTGCGTATATTGGGCACTCTGTGATGATATGTTGTATGGTTTCTTCCACGCCAGGTCCACACGGGCATGATGGGTTCTCCTTGCATTTAAAACGGAAGAGATACTCGGAGAAACCACCGTGTCCTGTCATAATCTGGGGGGTTATACCGGAAAGCCCCAATTTCCTTACAATCCTATACGCATTTATTGCTTCCGGAAAAAACAGTTTTTGTTATCCCAGTGGTTTTCCCCGATCTATAGCGAGCATTCCATTCGTCAAGCGTTTGCATGCGTATGCATCGCTTGACGAATGAAATGGGGCATTGGTCGTAGTTATACCGCTTTTAAGATTTTAGAGCCGCTTCCTTGGCCAATTGGTCTGCCCTTTCGTTACCTACCAAACCTGCGTGCGCCTTTATCCAAAATAAAGACACAGTTTTATCTCTGGGTAAGGCGATGAGGTTGGCTCTGGTTTTTACGGCGAGGGGGTGTAGACATTTTGGACCAATGACCGTCTGGAGAGCGGCTCTCGAATCGCTATAGATCGCGAAAGTTTGCTCACTTTTCCGTTTGATTACCTCGGTTGCTTCAGCTATAGCAAGTAGTTCAGCCTGGTAGACCGTGCAATATGACGGCAGACTAAGTTTGACGGCCTTGGTTTCGGTCTCGCTATTCCATAAGGATAGGGAGGCACCGACCCGGCCGTCAACCTTACTGCCGTCAGTAAAAATGCGGATCTCAAAGTTGCTGTGCAAGTCTAGTTGGTTTTAGTCTACCAGGGTATCGAAGTTGAGGTTAGGGTAATCAGCTGGATGAGGGCCTTCGAGTGCAGAGCCCCTTCTTTCTACGTCCCTGTCTCCTATTTCTGGCCGCGACTTCACCCTATAGAGGGATGCACATTCCTGGACTCGGGGGTCTAGGGGGAGAATCCCGGTCAGAATCAAAGTTGAGTTTAGGGACACGGTTCGATTGGCTTTACTATTTTTTTGTAGAAAGCCCCTCTGCACGGCATTCAATTGATTCTGGACGCAAATTTTTGTAACGGCAGGAGCCCAGACACTGGCTGCATACAAGATAATAGGCTCGATTGTGGCGGTATAAATCAGGCGTATGATTTCAGGTTGTAATCCCCAACTGATTTTCGCCGCTCTTGAGAGCTGCTTGTATGCAGCCACTGCCTTCGAGCAGACATTTTTAACCTGGTTATTAAAGGTGAGCTTTTCATCTATGGTTACGCCGATGATCTTTATTTCTTTTGTAGTTTGGATGTCGATTCCAGACATCGCTAAGCATGGTGTGTCGTATTTCAGCTTACGTGTGATAACCATTGAGTTGGTTTTTTGAGGAGCAAATTTAAGTTTGTTATCAACACCCCACGCCTGAACGACTTCCAGTATTCTGTTAGCACTGGTTTCGATTTCCATCGCTGTGTCTCCCGTAAATGCCAGCACGATATCATCCGCGAAGGCCTGGACGTGCACCCCTTTTTCGTCTAAATCCTTATGGAGTGGGTCTAGTAAAAGATTCCATAAAATGGGCCCACCTATCGATCCCTGAACGGGATGCCCTTCTCTGTTTTGGCTCTGTGCTCCGCTCCCGCGTAGCGCACATTTACTGTTCGGTCTCTGAGATAGCTATCGATGACCCTTCTCAAATTTTTCGGACATCCTTCCTCAGCCAGACGGACTCGGATCTTTGGCCACCAGGCGCTGTCGAAGGCTCCCTCTATGTCCAATGAAACCAGTGTGATAATTCGTTTTCGTTCGAGATTCGATCTTATGTAACTCATTAGGACATAAAGGGAGTCCTCGGTGCTTCTCTGTGGCATGAATCCGTACTGGCGAGTACTCATTTTTGGAAAAAGGTGATATTTTATACGGGCCATCAATAGCTTCTCGCACATTTTTCCGAAGATGGGAAGCAATCCTATGGGACGATGTGCCTTGGGTGTCGTATAGTCTGGCTTACCTGGTTTTTTGAGAATAACTACCGTGGCATTCTTCCAGATTTTCGGGAAGTAATTTAGCTGAAAGCATCTGTTGAGGATATTTAGGAAGAGCTGAGGGTCGTTTTGTATGGCATGCTCACAGATGTCAGCGGTAAAACCATCCAACCCAGGGGCTTTTTTAGGATTGAAGGAAGAGGTCACCATAAACAAATCAGTGAGTGTGAATGGAGGGTCAGCATGATCCTCCGTTCCGTTGCTTATATTGACCTCTTCCGCCATTTTCCTGACGTTTTTGTGATGTTTATTGTCGTCCTGTGTTAAGTCCCTGGAGTAGAAGGTCTCCGCTAACACCCGCGCCGAACCTTGAGCGTCGAGGGACTGACCATTGATTACTAACGGTAAGTCCTCCTCTCTTTTCTTCGTTCTTCCAATAACCCTATAAATTCCATCCCAGATGCTTTTACGGTCTTGTTTTCCACAGAAGTCTTTCCAGCTGGAAATCTGGGCTTTAGAGGCAGCTGTTTCATATTCGGCTTTCTTTTCCAGGTACTCCTGGACAACTTTAGCCCGACGGACTGGAGCGGCGCGATGGATCCGGATTTTGTGCGTGGAGACGGCTCTTTTGAGTTGCTGGAGTTCCTCGGACCACCATGGTAAGGTAAGTATTTGTTTGTTTTGCTTTTTTGGAATCGCTTCATTGCATGCTGTTGTAATTGCTTTTGTAAAATCTATAACTAGTGTTCTAATGCTTGGGTGTCTTTGACTTGATCTATTTTCTCTGTTGTAATGTTACTTTCTCGCTTTAATTGTTTCAATTTCATGTGAAATTGAGCCCAGTTTGCTTTCTTTGTGTTATATGTTCGTGTCGTTCTGGTTATATGTGTACCTTTGGAGCTTTCTAGGTTAATTTTGAATGCGATACCATTGTGGTCCGAGCTTGTAAGATTCTCATCAACTCGCCATTCGTCGTACAGATTTTCCAAATATGAACTGAGAGTAATAGCGTCGAAGGATAAAGATGTAACGGGAGAGAAGGTTTTGGAGAAGGTAAGGGAGGCTGTGGACGCCAAGGAGGGATGGGTCAAGGTAGAGCGAGTAAGGAAAGCGAAGGACAGAAAAATAATAATGAGTTGCAGGACGGAAGAGGACAGAAAGAAAATCAAGGAAAGAATTGAAAGCTCGGGAAAACGATTAACATGCGAGGAAGTGCAGAACAAAGACCCACTCCTCATTCTTAGGGACGTACTTCTCATCCACAGTGACGCAGAGGTACTGAAGGCATTGCAAAATCAAAATAAACAACTCTTTCAAAATCTTGATCCTAAAGACCCCCGAATTGAGGTTGAATACCGTAGAAAAACTCGGAACCATCTTACTGGGCATATTGTACTAACCACATCTCCGACATTGTGGCGGAGGGCGACTGAAGCCGGAACACTCCATATTGACCTCAAAGGGTCCGAGTGGAGGACCAGTCGCCCTTGGTCCAATGTACTAGGTGCCTAGACTACGGCCACGGAAAACTTTTTGTAAGCAATCCGTGGACCTATGCAGTCACTGTGGTGGCCCTCATTTACGGGGAGAATTTCCCGAGTGGTCAGCAGGCTTGCCTCCGTCTTGCGAAAACTGCAGAGCAGGAAAGTACGACCTGAACGACCACAACGCCTTTAGCCAGGTATGCCCAGTACGCCAGAAGTGGGATGCACTGGCCAGGTCGTCAGTGGCGTACTGCTAAGGGCGTTGAAGGCAAACCGTACCAAATCTTTCAGGCAAACCTGCAGCAGAAACGACTGGCAACTGACGAATTAATTATTGAGGCAGGAAAACGTCGAGCGACCCTAGCTCTTATTCAAGAACCATACGTCGGAGCGGGAACACTTATGAAGAACTATCGGGGAGTACGGGTTTACCAGGACACGGGAGCGAGTACCGTCAAGGCAGCCATAGCCGTTTTTGACGACCAACTCAATATCACACAATATCCACAGCTCACAACCCCAAACATCGTGGTTATTGGAGCACAAACAAACGCCTGGAAGACCACCTTTGTTTCCCTTTACTTTGAAGTAGTGTCCGTTAGAACCTATTCACTTTTCAAAATTCGTTATTCGAATAGAACATCTCTAATTTAAACAGTATAGTATGTTTTTACAACACAGCGTTTAAAACATGTGGCTTTTTTTTGGTCATCAGCAGATGAAGAACTTTGTTTTTACCACTTTATCGGGGGTTCGTAGAGGCTGTAAGGTATCGATATTGAATCAAAAATTTACTTTCCATATCTTAATAACTCTTATATTAACTCTCTGTTAATCTTTTTGCCGAAAACTTGAAAAATAATTAAAATACGGGCAGTATTTTAATAAATAAATAAAATACACTTGAAGAGTTCGAATCAACTAAGGGCCAATTGGCACTAAGTTCATTACATCTGCCCGGAGTGCCAAGTATTCTTTTAAGTCATTTTAATAAAATTTTAAATACTTAGTGTTTTATAAAAATAACGCTCTTTCACTGGAAACGTGTTAAAGTTGCACGAATAAATTTCCTTTTTGCAAGCGACGACGTGATAAAAATAGGTGCTAAGACGTTGATTTACCAACAAGTAGTTAATGGGACTTTAATGAATGAAGAGCTTTAGTTAATGGCTCGAGCTTACAAAGTATTAGCAAAGTTCTATATTTAAAAAAGTAAGAAGTAGTGCTAATTATACAGCGTGTAATGAAAAGATACTAACTACTAGATCTAAGTAAGACGACTTCTGTGGTGCAATGGTCAAGTGTTGTGAAAAGACTCGAGTCCCAGCGGGGCAGTTTATAGGTCTTCCAGAATCTGATGGCAAAAAGGGAAAAAAAATTGACGCTAGCAATACTGGGGAAGTTTTTAAAGGAAAGGACAATGGCCAAAAAAATCCAGGCTCAGTGGCAATGAAATGTATCTCTGGTTCTCAACAAAAATGTTTTAATTAAATATTGTATAGTTGGAATAGCCGAAATATATTTCTTCAAGTGTGAAATTGCTTCCGAAGTTAGGCAGGGGTTATATTAATGTTTCAGTAAAATGGTATATATCGGACTAGTTTCCGCCTTTGTTTTCATGTTATCTATATCAGAATGTACCAAGTTTCATTCGAATCAATTATTCAGTCGTTCAAGTGAAAAAGCGGAGAAACGTTAAAAAAGATTATTATATAATGGACATTTAGAAAAATATTTTAGTATTTTGAGATACATTTCTTTTGCACCGGGCCTGGGTTAAATTTTCATACTACGTGGCCATTGTCCTTTGAAGCCAAACTAAAAACAATTCCTCGAAATTTCAGTTGACAGATGACATATTTTGTTTCCATAGAAAATCGCTATTTTCAAACCCTTTTTGCCATCAGATCCTGGGTGACCTATAGAAATCGGCATTTTTGAAACAGACTCGGCTCTACTGATATACATATACCTGAATAACTTTTACCTCCGCTGCGTGATCTCCAGAACACAAGCTTATAAAAGGTTTTTTGAGAGACCATATACTTTATGTGTCATAAAAAATACTAACCGATTTTTAAACCGGATTTTAACAATGGTCCCTTGTTACCACAGTGCCTTTAAATACACCAGAATAAGAGTTAAAATGTAAAATGCCTTAAAAAAATTGTGAATACTTAAGAAAATACTTTGTGGGTCAGTTTGAGTGATGAGCAAAAATGGATGGTGCTGTCGGAAGGCGCCGCACTAGACGAACGTACGCCGATCAAATTGGCGAAGTTCTTTAAAAGGGCCAAGTTAAAGTACCCGTAACCGACGATCATGTATGAAAAGATTAATGAACGTGGAGGAAGCGAAAGAGTAGTCTTGATCGTAGCAATTGGTGTTCCCTTGTCTCTGCCTACCCCAAAGGGAGACAGGCGTGATTTTTGCTACTCTGATTTAAAAAAGTATTATATCTTTGTTTTTTTAAAACATTTAAACAACAAAATCACCATCATATTTATTTAAGAGAATCATAATATTTTATATCACACTAGCTTTATCCCGCAACTTCGTATGCGCTTAACTACATTTCTCGTGAAAGTTTCAGAAACTATACAACCAGACACCCACTGCAAAGAACCTTTATACCAAGTATCACACCCATGCACTCAAGGAATACGTTTTTTTCACAGAAACTAAAAATCATATATTTCCCATGCCCGTGGGAATTTATGGATTTTTTTTCGTAACACAACCAGTCACTCTTTGAAGAACCTTCATGCCAAGTATCACATCCGTACACTCAAGGAATAAGATTTTTCATACAAACTAAAAAGTCCCACCCCTTCCCGTGGGAATTTCGGAAATTCCTTTCATAATACAAACAGACACTTATTGAGGAACCTTTATATCAAGTATCACATCCGTGCACTCAAGGGATGGGATTTTTTCATACAAACTAAAACATCATATATTTCCGTTCCCGTGGGAATTTTGGGAATTCCTTTCATAACACAACCAGACACATATTGAAAAACCTTTACACCAAGTTTCACATCGGTGCACTCAAGGAATAAGATTTTTCATACAAACTAAAAAGTCCTATATTTCCCGTTCCCGTGGGAATTTCGGGAACTTTTTTCGTAACACAACCAGTCACTTTTTGAAGAACCTTCATGCCAAGTATCACATGCGTACACTCAAGGAATAAGATTATTCATACAAACTAAAAAGTCCAACCCCTTGCCGTGGGAATTTCGGGAATTCCTTCCATAATGCAAACAGACACTTATTGAGGAACCTTTATATCAAGTATCACATCCGTGCACTCAAGGGATGGGATTTTTTCATACAAACTAAAACATCAAATATTTCCCGTTCCCGTGGGAATTTCGGGAATTCCTTTCATAACACAACCAGACACATATTGACAAACCTTTACACAAAGTTTCACATCGGTGCACTCAATGAATAAGATTTTTCATACAAACTAAAAAGTCCTGTATTTCCCGTTCCCGTGGGAATTTCGGGAATTTCTTCCTTAGTGCACCCCTACATCCCCTAAAGAATGTATGTTCCAAATTTCAGCTCTCTAAGCTTAGTAGTTACGGCTGTACGTTGTCTGTCAGTCACTCAGTCACTCAGTACCTCAGTACCTCAGTCACTCAGTCAGTAACGGAACAGTTTTATATATATTGATTTCCGAGAAGCCAGTATACAATAAAACGATAAATTCAGCATATATCGGTTTCGCATATGTTCCACGTTAGTATTCTAACCACGCAGGGCGCGGTTTGTGAACGGTTTCTGTATTGGTTTTTATTGATTTTGCTTTTTGAAAGCCCTGAATTAAAATGAATAACGAATTTTCCTTACATAGCAATGATAGAAAGAAAATAAGGAAAAGAGAAAGATTAGTAAGAAAGTATACATTTTTTATAAACAACCATTACGGTACGTACTTTCGAACAATAATATCAACAATTAAAAACTTAACTGCGTAGGGTATACAGAGTGACTGGTGACAAATTTTAGATATTGAAGGTAAACACTCTGTACTCGATTCTGATCATAGTTATGTAATAAAAGTAGGTACTTAATTTTCAGCAGAGTTCCCTATGAAAATTATTGAGGAACCTTTATATCAAGTATCACATCCGTGCACTCAAGGGATGGGATTTTTTCATACAAACTAAAACATCAAATATTTCCCGTTCCCGTGGGAATTTCGGGAATTCCTTTCATAACACAACCAGACACATATTGACAAACCTTTACACAAAGTTTCACATCGGTGCACTCAATGAATAAGATTTTTCATACAAACTAAAAAGTCCTGTATTTCCCGTTCCCGTGGGAATTTCGGGAATTTCTTCCTTAGTGCACCCCTACATCCCCTAAAGAATGTATGTTCCAAATTTCAGCTCTCTAAGCTTAGTAGTTACGGCTGTACGTTGTCTGTCAGTCACTCAGTCACTCAGTACCTCAGTACCTCAGTCACTCAGTCAGTAACGGAACAGTTTTATATATATTGATTTCCGAGAAGCCAGTATACAATAAAACGATAAATTCAGCATATATCGGTTTCGCATATGTTCCACGTTAGTATTCTAACCACGCAGGGCGCGGTTTGTGAACGGTTTCTGTATTGGTTTTTATTGATTTTGCTTTTTGAAAGCCCTGAATTAAAATGAATAACGAATTTTCCTTACATAGCAATGATAGAAAGAAAATAAGGAAAAGAGAAAGATTAGTAAGAAAGTATACATTTTTTATAAACAACCATTACGGTACGTACTTTCGAACAATAATATCAACAATTAAAAACTTAACTGCGTAGGGTATACAGAGTGACTGGTGACAAATTTTAGATATTGAAGGTAAACACTCTGTACTCGATTCTGATCATAGTTATGTAATAAAAGTAGGTACTTAATTTTCAGCAGAGTTCCCTATGAATAATTAAAGAGTTTTACTAGGTCGACGACCGTACGTGAAGCCGTCTATGCCAACTTACCCACATAATATGCTGTGTTGATAGCGCCGTGCGTACGTCCGTACCAGTGTAACCATGCGTTGCGTAATGAATTCTTTAACTTTTATATTTTTCTTCAGGTATGATCTAAAACTATCATATCCACGAATTTCAAAAGTCAATAAAAGTAAAATAAAAGTCACCCTGTATAAATATTAAAAAATGGTAACCAACTCAGCAAATAGGCGGAAACCTAAGAGTTTATAATAGGGTTAGTAACTAAAAACATTGAATGCAATTTCTACGAACATACGAATGTTTTTAACCTCCATTTCAGTCTAGTGTAGTGCATAAAAACAAAAATATCATGAAATCAAAAATCGTCCGTACTAGTGTAACCATGCGTTGTGTAATGAATACTTGAACTTTCGGTAAATTTTTAGGAGTAAATAAATAATAATACTTTATATTTCTCTTCATGTATAATCTAAAGCTATCATATCCACGAATTTCAAAAGTCACCCTGTTTTTTATCATAAATATAATAAAAAAATGGTACCCAACTCAGCAAATAGGCGAAAACCTAAGAGTTTATAATAGGGTTAGTAACTAAAAACATTGAATGCAATTTCTACGAACATACGAATGTTTTCAATCTCCATTTCAGTCTCGTCTAGTGCATAAAATAAAAAATACCATGAAATCAAAAATCACAATTGCAGTCGGAGTATCACTCTGGAGTATTCTGAGTATATGAAAACAAAGCAAAAGAAATTTCCCAGGTCCCAGGTTCGAATCCTGGTCGGGTAATTTTTATTTATCACATTTTTCATTAATTTAAAGCAAAAGAAATTTGAAACATAAAATAACTGAACCATAAAACACATTATACATTACAAAGCACAAGGAATTTAAAAGAAAATCAGCCAAATGCGATTTGGCATCGTTCACCGAAGAAACGATAATATATGGAATTGCGTTATCAACCGCATAAATTGACTTTCTTTCATAAACTTCGGTTCTTTTAGCTTAGAATTAGAGTAAGTATATAATTTTCATCATTTTCCAATTCTTAACAGCAAGATTTATTTCTTACAAAATACTCCCAAATTTACTGCCACCAGGTAATAACATTATTTTTTATACGATAAATAACATACATGACAGAAGTAAATGATAATTTAGGTTGACAAATGTTGTTATAAAAAAATTATGGAATAAATTTATAACTAAAAACATTAACTTTAGAGTCTGTAATATTAAATTAATGAACTAAGACATGCTATGATTCTAACGCTCCACAATTTTTATCTTTTATTTTTCCTTCTACATCGTGACGATTAACGGCCGGACGAAATAGCATATCTTTGACTGACTGGTTAAATGATCTATTAGTCCGGTCAATTTAGAAATTTAAAGTTACATAAATTCCCATCATCATCATCACGACTCTTTGTAATGAGCCCACTGCAGGGCATGAGTCTCTCCCCTGGGTGACGAGGAGGTATAGGCCTTAATCCACCAAGCTGGCTCAGTGCTCGGTGGTGGATGTCAAAATTTTTAGGGCGCCGGAAATGGCTTCTGACAAACCCTAACGACTACTGTATACAAGTACACAGCACCCGGGACCGACTGCTTATCGTGCCCTCCGAAGCACGGAAGTCGCCGTGAGAAATGAATGTTCGGCGGTCACCCATCCAAGTACCGACCGCGACGAACGTTGCTTGATCTGTGATATCGTTTGATACACACAGTAATCACGGCGCCACGACGAGTTCATAACATAAATTCCCACCAAGCTGAAAACTACCTCATAGGTGGCGTGGAAACGTGTGCCTATTATGAACAACTTTTTGAATCGATTTATCTTTAAAACCGTGTCTTGTAGGAAAAAAGTATTCACATATTTTTTGTAGATAATTTTATGATCTACAGTTTTTGTCAAAGGTATTGTTATGATAAAACTTACCGTTTTGCCAAAAAACTCATAATTTTGACGTTTGACCTTGAATATAAAAAAATACATTGAGGAGAAAGATGAGGGACTTTCAAATTTTATTTGTTATCATATTTTAAATTATCTAACTGATGTTCACCTACATGTTGCTTTATTCTTATTTTTCTTATCTAAGTATATTGAACATGCGGAAATGTTCGTTATGAAGAGAAGTAAAATGATTTTAAGTATTTTGCATACATATTCTATAAAGTTCAAATATTGATCTTCTTAACACTATTCAAGTCACGGAATGTTCATTAAATGTACCCAGCATTAATCGAAGTGGTTGATCTTATGGACCTTTAATAAAAAAGATAAATAGAAAGGACATGATCATATTATTATTAACTTTATATGGAAAACGGGCAGTGTCTATAGTATTGTGTTAAGACTGCGTATTCCATAAATTTTTCCTACTAACGCTGCAGCCCTCTCTCTGTTTGAAATCAAAAACCAAAAACAAAGTATTGTATATTATTGCTTTGTCTTGGCAACATTTAAGATTTTTGGTAGTAGGAGTAGTAATAAAATTTATTTTGAATGTAATGATGCCCGATAAAACTTCACATTTTATCTAAAATAATTAATCTAATAAGAAAATATTAAAGTTATGACCAATAATCGTAGTTTTTTTTTTGTCATTTATTTAAAATAAATTATTTTTATGCATACAACGGTCTGTATGAATTCACATTCCAAAACTTTATCTTTTACATATTTTATACTGAATGTTATATTTCATTAGCTTAATTTCTTTAGGAAAATATCATGGGTCTAACCAAACATGACAACCTAGACGGGAAGCTGTGAGAAATCATTGTGAATAATACCTCAATGTGGTAAATGGCATTGTTTTATGGCAGTCACTGAGTTGGTCTAAGGGTACATTCTACATGGTAGAAATTCAATGCTCCAAAATTTGATATATTTTTTAACAAAAATTCAAAATTTTCGTAACAAAGGACAGTGGTAGCGGGCCATACATGCTTTTAGTTGATGATGTTTTGTGGCGTTTAAAAAACAAAAACATATTATAATATTCGGAATTCATTGCTGATTAACTCAGCGCAAAAAATACTCGTAGACGAACGTTACCGCCTTTGTTCTTTCGGAGACACACTTGGTAGAGTTTTCTTTACACAAACATACGTTATACGTGTAGTATAACAATTGTTTCATCGAACATTTACATGTTCGAGTTTCAAATGGCATATGATCTACATGGCAGAGTTTAACTTGGCATGACTACGTTAAACCAAGCCTTTGAGGTGTCTTCATCATCGTTCAGCCAGGAGACGTCCACTGCTGGACATAGGCCTTCCCCAAGGTTCTCCATACAGATCGGTCCTGCCTCATCCAGCGCTTTCCGGCGACTTGTACTAGATCGTCGGTCCAAGTTTATTTGAAATAAGGGTAGTAAGAAGAGATTAAAATTTATCACAGAACCAAATTGGCCAACCTTTAAACCAAGCGGTACTTTCCTGTCCCAACCTAGAGTGTCGCATGCCTGCTTGCATTCTAGACGGTTGCTTGAATGTTACATGCTTGTTGCCTCCAAGATATAGGTACGCTTGTTTGCAAGGTTTTACCCTTGGCTATTAAATTAAAAATTTAAGGGGGCTACAGACATGCTTTATAAATAACCCCAAATAAATAACGTTGTAATACAAAGTGGTCATTTTATTAGGAATCAACTGTTGAAATAGTGATTTGCAAATAAATGCATATCATTTTTCTGAATGTTTTCTAGCACTGGTTACAAAGCTAATAAGTGAGACCATAAAAGACAATGTTATTAGGGAAGAGTCACATTGTGTTTATTGTTAAATACGTGCGATAAATGCGCAAGTGTTTTCATTATACAAAAAACTTATTAGTACTTTATTTGTGCTTTATTATAAATATAAAAACTAGCCTTTTCGCGCAGATTTTAATGCTCATATCTCCATTTCACAGGAACATCAGAGTTAATTTTTTATTTTAGAATATTATAGTGGTATAACATACAGGGTGACAGGTGACAAATTTTAGATATTGAAGGAGAGCACCCTGTACCCGATTCTGATCAAAATGATGTAATAAAAGTAGGTACTTAATTTTTCACCAGAAGTCCCTATGAATAAATAAAGAGACATTACTACACTTTTCCCCATCAAGTTTAACTAGACGCTACTTTACATAGATAAATCATTTATTCACTAAGCTCAAACACAGTTTTTCCACAGTTATTACATTAAAAATAAGTTACATATAAACAAAACACAAATACTTATACAGGGTGAGTGGTGACAAAGAAGGAAGGCTAAATTTTAGTTCAAAATTTTGAGTGTCCCTAAACTTCAAAATAACCATTTGGAATAAAATAATATAGTACATTTTTTTCAAACTATGTTCGCATTTCTTTGAGGCCAAGCAAAATAAACATAATTTATAAGGAATATATCATTTTGTATATTATTTAAGTACGCAACAGATTTATTATTTTTTCAAATAAGTTATATTTACCATTCTTGCAATCTGTAGATATTTTGTTTTAGAAGATTAAAAAAATAAAGTGGCAACACTGAAAGCACTGAACGACTTGTAACTTGCGATAATTCTGCCAATATCAGGCGTCAAGTCAAAAGAGTGATTTTTTTTATATATAAAATATGGATGGGACGTTTATCTTCCATGACACCTGATCTTAAGTGAATATGAAGACTAAGGTGGTACACGTCCATCCACGAGAAACCTATTCACTCGACGCTTAAAAGTACGAGGACTATACTGGTCAGGGAAAATAGACAAAGGCAGTTCATTCCTAACATTGGCGACCCGTCTCAAAAAGGAACTGTCAGAGCGCTTAGTTCGACTTTTAGGAATATCTACCACATACGGATGGAATGTCTGTCCGCGTCTAGAAGTTTGATGGTAAAAGGGTGAGGGTTCAATTTGTTCAAACAGAGCACTCGCGCACTCAGCAAAATGTATCCTGTAGTACACGGTTAAACAAGCAACTTTACGACGATGCTCTAGGGTCTGCAGTGTTTTAGTCGTAAGGTCGACGTTGTTAATTAGTTTACGGGCTCTTCGGTCAACGGAGTCCAGCGCTTCTAGTGGATATTTGGCTGAACCATCCCAAAGATGACTGCAGTACTCCATGCATGATCGCACTTAAGCTGTGTATAAGTTAAGAAGCTGTGCAGGGCTGAAGTACCGCCGTACCTTCGAGATGATTCCCAACTTTTTTGAAGCTACTTGACAACTGAATGGCTGAACAGTCGTGCAGTAGGTCTGTGTTCTCTATGTATACTAAAAGGTTTGAAATTGACAAAATCTATAAGAATTCAAATCGAAATAACTTAAAATCCTGGCCATTTTGAACCATAACTCTTTGAGTGTCAGGTTTAGGACTGGGCTCTGTGCTTGTTTAATTTTTTTCATCAAGGGACTCTTCTCCGAAGAGTCAATTAAAATCATTTATGGGAGGGAACCAATGTTCTTTTAGATATTGAAAAAGAGCACTCTGTACTCGATTCTGATCTTAATTATGTAATAAAAGCAGGCCTGGCTCACTCCGCGCGGTACATCCGTTATTTACCTACAGCGAAGCGCTCCGCCGGCGCATCTCGAATGGGTCGTGTGTCACGCGCGCGCCCGTCGGGACGTTGTACCTACCTAATAGCACTCACAGTAATTCTATGATCGAGGTCGCAAATAGTATTTAAAAATGGACATGAAAAGAAACAAATATTCAATTAGATTATGTTTAGATTTGATTATGTTCAATTTAGCAAACAAAACATAGGTAGTATTACTAATTATTCGTCGTAACTTTTTTTTCATTTTGTACTTTAGGTAAGTTGAAACAATATTTTTTACAAAGGTAGAATAACAGTAATACCTGCATCGGTAGATACTTAATTACAAATAAGGAGATTAATTATTCTTCACTAGGCAGCAACCCTAACAGCGTAAGAAAAGATAAGAGGCATGCGATAGAAAGAGACAAAACTTCTAGGTATATAAATTTGCAGGTACGTAATGCTGTGCGAGCCGAATTCCACCGTATCGCGTCGTAGCAAGACTCGAATTTATTTAGATCTTCTTGCGGAGTAATTCTTCTGTACCAACTATTACTTATTCTGTGATAAAAGTAGGTACTACTTATTTTTTTCAGCAGAATTCCCCATGAATAAATAAAGAGTTTTACTAGGTATTCTTTGTTGATAGCGCTGTGCGTACGTGCGCACTAGACTTAATAATCTTTCTTAATATGTAAAACTGTTGTGTTACTGACGAAGTGACTGACAGACAACGTATAGCCAAAAGTACTGGGCGAAGAGCGCTGAAATTTGGAACAGAAATTTTTATAAGAGTGTAGGGGAGCACTAAGTAAGGAATTTCCAAAATTCCCACAGGAACAGGAAATATGGGACTTTTTAATTTGTATGAAAAATCTTATTTACTGAGTGCAACGAGATTTGATACTTAGTATAAAGGTTCTTCAATAGGTATCTGGTTGTATCATGGAAGGGATTCCTGAAATTCCTACGAGAACGGTAAATATAGGACTATTTAGTTTGTTTGATTAAATTTTATTCCTTAAGTGCTCCGATGTGAAACTCGGTATATAGGTTCTTTCAATGGATGTCTGGTTGTATTTTGGAAGTTGTTTCTAAAATTGACTGACGACCGGCTGGTGTAGTGGTAACATACATTGCCTTCTATGCCAGAGGTCCTGGGTTCAAATCCCGGCGGCGGCTGATATTTATGTGATGAACACAGATATTAGTCGTCAAGTCATGGGTGCTTATATGTTTATTTAAGTTTATTCTAATAAAAAATGTGTATTTATTCAATATGTATGTTTATATATTTCTTCAGTATAAATCAGTTAATATTGTCTTAAGTTTTCGCGATTCATTCTATTAAATAAAACACTTTTTAACCGGATTTATCGCGTATATTTACATTTTAAATTTTGACTCGACGTTTCGGTGTCTTTGCAGACCCCGTGGTCACGAGCGACTGAGGTGTCAAGCGTCGGATTGATAGATTGAAAAAGTTATACATCATCTCCATCTGTTTCTCAGTCTTCGAGCGTAGCGTTCTGGATCGACACAAAACGAGCTGACAGTATCTTGAGTTTGAGGTCGTGCAGCTTGCTGGATGTTAGATTTAATATTTTTCAGGATAGGGTCCCATGTCGGTGATAGTTTCCAACCATCTTCTCTATTGAAATTAGGGTGTTTTTCTCTGATCATTCCTAGAATGATCAGAGAAGCGATTGAAATTAAAAAAACCTGTCACCTGTATATTTAGAACGAACGTAGATTGAGGACCTCCTTTTAAGCATATTACCTTTGCTAAGAAAGAAGGATAAAATGATTCAATGTGCTATGTTTTACCTGCATGCAAAATTTCAACTCAATTTTATTTCACAGCGGGAAAAGTTACAAAAATCCAACCATCCGTTATCTCATTTTACATACTACATTGGTTGAAAAGTTCGCGGCCTGGCCATTAAAAAAAAACTTTTGTTATTTTTTCTGCCGCCATTTTGAACTGTCATTATTCAATTGTCAGCCCACGAATTTTCAATTTGATATCTTGTTTAAATAAAATTTTACGAACAATATAAATACGTGTGTAGAACAAATTTTCACTAATGGAGAAATTTGAACAACGTGCTGTGATTAAATATTTGTTTAAAAAAAGATTAACACCAAAGGAGATCCATGATGACATGCAAACAACATTAGGGGAATCTGCCCCGTCTTATACCACTGTGAAAAAATGGGTTGCAGAATTTAAACGTGGACGAGAGAACATCGAAGATGACCCTCGCTCCGGCAGGCCAATGACGTCTACGACCGAAGAAAACATCAATAAAGTGTGTGATCTCATATTGAAAGACCGTAGATTAACTATCAGAGAAATTGCAGACACTATAGGCATCTCATATGAACGAACGCAAAACATCATTGTCCATGAACTCGGCTTTTCTAAGGTTTCGACTAGGTGGGTCCCCAGATTGCTTTCAGTAGAGCAAAAGCGAATTCGACTCACGATTTCTCGCGACTGTTTGGAGATGTTCGAGGCTGATCCACAAGGTTTTCTTGACAGATTTGTGACAATGGATGAAACCTGGGTTCACCACTATACCCCAGAATCAAAACAACAATCCAAACAATGGAAAAAATCAGGTGAACCAACTCCGAAAAAAGCAAAGGCAATTCTGTCGGCTTGCAAGGTGATGGCATCGGTTTTTTGGGATGCTAAGGGTGTCATTATGGTGGACTACCTTCCAAAAGGCGAAACAATAAACTCTGCGTACTATAGCACCCTTCTGCGCCGTTTACGTGAATAAATTAAACAGAAACGCCCAGGATTACTGAGAAAGAAAGTGTTGTTTCACCAGGACAACGCCCAAGTCCACACGTCTGTCGAGTCTATGGCTCAAATTCGTGATTGTGGTTTCGAATTGTTGCCACATCCAGCTTATTCTCCTGATTTGGCACTTTCGGACTTTCATCTGTTTCCAAACCTGAAAAAACACCTCGGTGGGCAGAAATTTTTAACGAATGAAGAGGTCGAAGCCGCTGTTAACCTGTATTTTGAAGACCTTGAGGAATCTTTGTTTAAAACAGGTATGGAAGCTCTGGAAAGCAGATGGAAGAAGTGCATAGAGCTAAATGGAGATTACGTCGAAAAATAAAAATATTTTTGTATGTACTTTATTCTGTTTTCTTGACTAGGCCGCGAACTTTTCAATCCACCCTTGTACATACATACATAATTTCACGCCTGTATCCCTTATGGGGTAGGCAGAACACCAGTAGTTATAAGATCATCTGATGTCACGTTTGACAAATGAGGTATTATAATGATGGAAAGAGGCTATTGCAGTGACAGGGGGTCAGCCTATCGCCCACAAAAATGCCAATAATACCTCTGTCCCTTAACTGACTTTTACAGTATGCCCGTGAAGAAAAGCAGCTGGTACATTCTATGTTTTTCTTTCGCTCCCAGTCCAGCATGTTAGGTATCTCATTTTAGATTTGTATAAAATGACTAGGATATATTACAAAAAGTAACGAACGCAAATTTTCTGGATTTGAAAAGTTTTAATTTGGTACGGGCAGATTTCTGAGCTCCACAGTAACTGAGGCTTTTTAGTTTTTGTTTGCGCGCCCTTTAGTAAATGACTGTCAGTTATTTTTCAATAATAGTCAAAATATTATATTAAAACAAGCTCATTGATTTTTTATCCATAACTAATCAAATCGGCAAAAATTTATCGAAAAATAACGGATGTTTGCTTTATCATATTCGGAAATTTCTCAAATTCCTGATTTGAAACTTTTGTAAATAATAAACTAGGGCACAAATACATATATGCACAATGGGCACAAAAATGCGTACTGGTGCGCAAAATTAAATTCGAATCAGAATGACGACCCTAAAAATAAATTAAAACCAATGACTGGAAAAGGTCCATTATAGGTGATATTATCACTGAAATTGAAACGTAATAATCTGGTTTCGGATTCACATATTAATTTTTACTTTTTATTAAACGGTTCTAGAAATAAAAAAGTTAATTGTATTTTGTCTAAATACAACAAACTTTTATATTACGTCTTAACTTGCATTTTGGGACAATATTATCAAAAAATATAGATTAACTTCATAATCTAAATGACTCTTTTTCCTCAAGTCTAAGAAAAGGTAAAATTCAAAGCGTTAAATTCAATTCAAACGAAAATAGATATTTAATAGAAAATAACACCGAGAAATAGATGAATCCATTCACGTAGTTGTTTGTTCAAAGTATGAAATTATACGAACCGCTAACCCTCGCGATAACTTTTTATTTCTCAACGCTCGGCTTGCTTATAGCTCATATTGAATTCCTGTGAGTTTACGGCATGATTCAGCCACGAAATAAAAGCAATACGAAACGTATAAACGCAAAAATTGGTAAGTATGAAATTACGAATTTATAGAAATATCGAAAATGCTATAAAGAAAGAGACTTTAAAATCATAAAGCCATATCGCTGGTTTGAGTTATATTGAGTTGTAAAGTTTTAATGTACGTTTTTACCGGTGACTTAACCGGGTTTGACCTTAAATCTACCTCACAATTGATGAAAAAGTCGAAAACAAATGACAAATCATGTATTCAAAAAAGAAGTTGATTCATTTATAAAAAAGAGAAAACAAACATTTTTATATAGGTACTAGCCACCGCGCGCGGTTTCACCCGCGTAACTTTTGATCCCGTGGGAATTTCGGAATAAAATATAGCCTATAACCTTCCTCAAGAGTTGGGCTATCAAATGCAAAAAGAATTGTAGTTTCTGAGATTAGCGCGTTCAAACAAACAAAGAAACTCTTCAGCTTTATATATTAGTATAGATTCCTGAAGGAAATATTTAAAAGACATTAGTTTTTTTTTATATTTTTTTTTTGTGTCGCCCATGGAATATTTCTCCAACTGCACCCAAAGTGAGTAACTTCAAATAAATAGGATTATTTACTTTAAAATAGGTTCAGAGACATACTTGTCGAATCAAGTGTAGGACTCTTCCGTTACTCTCTTAAGAACTAACTGAAAAAGAAAATTTAAAAGAGCAAAGAAAATACACGTAATATATGTAGCTACAACAGAATGTCGATCTATAATTCAATAACATGTTAATTTCAGAAGACGTGTAATATTGCTGTGAGAATATTATGTTAGCGTAACATGTGGCTTAATCGATTTAAAGCTAAACATAAGTGTTCAACTAAAGTAACACTTTAACCATTTCGTGGTGTTTTCTGTTAAATGGATTATGTCTTTTATCAAGCAAGCCCTAAACGAACGGTCTCGATTCTTCCAACTTTATACAGGGTTGATAAATGTTAAATGGTACCCGCATATTTATTTTAGCGTCGCTGAGTACAAAAAAGTAGAAATATGGAACCACTAATATTTAAAAAAAATAGTCGCTGTTGATGAACATAGCTACTACGACGCGGCATTTCCTTGATAATACTACGACGTAGTACTACAAAATGTTTCTTATTTTACTGGTATTTAGAGTGACCATGCCTTGTTGAGGATAAATTAATTTCCTTGCAAAAAAAGTAAATACTTTTATTTTGCAAAAATCGTTTCTATAAATGATACTTATTGTGTAAAAAAAATTTGGCCGGTGACTACAAATCAACCCTGTATCTATTAGCTAAACATTGCAGGAAAAAAACATATATTACTTAATACAATAATTAGCATTTAAGTTTTTAGCTTATGTCAACCTTTATTTTAACGACTGTATGTATGATGACTGTAAATAAATGTTGTTATTAAATTCACGAGAAAGAAACTGTAGGTGAAAACGAAGTTGTTAAATCCAATTTCAAAAATCAAATTCAAAATCTTTATTTTTAATACAGTTGCTCAAAAAGTGGCGTATTGCAGGGACGTTTAGCGTTCGGGCACACTTGTGCTTTTTCTTTACCTTTTCCGCACTCGTGCGTTCTCTTTCCCAAATGTCAAAATAATGGCTATTAAAAAGAAAAAACCAACCACGAAGTTTTTACTAAAAAAAAAATCATAGAAGTTTTTACGATTCATGCAAATATTTCTGAAAAGAAGCTACTAATTTGTTTCAATATCAGATATAATGATTTGATGCAATGAGTTAGGTTAGGTTTCATTTCATTTTCCCCCCCAAGTGGAGTGTGCCTTGTCGTGGCGGGGGGGCTCAGTAGCCCGTCGCAGTCCAGCGACTGGGTGAAGCCAAATCACTCCTACGATGGTGGCGCGCTGCGTCTGTCCCGTATCGGGCGGCAGTGTGCCCCTCCTGTACCTTGCGTCTGACCCGTAGCGGGCGGCAGTGGTATCGGGGTGAGGGGGTGGTAGGCGTGGCGAGCACTTACACTGCCGTCGCGTAGGCATTAAATTGTCACTGCCACCAAAACCGTAACCCGTCGAAGTGTCGTGGATCATGTCTCGCGGCTTTGATGGAACGGGGGTCTTGGCTTAACCGCCCGGACCGTGAGGAGACATCCTCTATAAAAAACCCCGAAAGACCGATTGCTGGGAAACGCGGCGATCGGTTGCCTCTTCGGAGGTGGCAGAGTGGGTTAATTCTGCCAATTAGCGACCAACCCTGGGTACCTCCCGACCCCCAGGTGTAAGTAGGGTTGACCTTGGCACCGCGTCACTGCCTCGACTAAGTCAATATCACAAACGCGGTACTCGTGGGTTTTGTTATGGATGCTAAACTTTCACAAGACGTTGAGCCTGAGACGGGCGGAGTTGACGATGGGCCTGTGAAAGGCGGAGTTGACGGTAGGCCTGTGAAGGGCGGAGTTGGTGTTGTGCCCGAGAAGGGTGGTGTCGGAGGAAATGTCTGTGAAGACAGACTTTTTGTAGTTGGACGCTGTGACAGCGTGGAAGAAGGGTTTGCTTTGCCCGGCAAGGGTAGAAGCCGCGGTAAAAGCCGCAATGCCGGAGAAGGGAGAAGTGTGGGCTGCGACGGAGTTAAGACCCGGTCGCAGAGGAGGTCCTCCTCAATTTTGAGTGGACTAGCGATGGAGGTCGTCGATAGCAGCGGTTCGGAGCTCGGAAGCTCCTGTGCTCGTCAGAAGAGGATTTCGGAGTTTGGCGGAATCCTATCTGACACGGAGTTTTCGGGCCTGGAGACGGATGCAGACGCTAATGCGAGGCCTGCAAAAAAAGGGAAGAAGGGTTCCTCCAAAAAGGGCAAAAATAGTAAGCCAGACAAGTCGGGAGAAGGCAGTGAGGGTCTGACTGTTACCTTCCGCAAAGAAAGCCCAACTCTTTCTGTAATGGAAGAGTTGGACATTGAGAGGCTGGCAGCTGACCAGATCAGAGAGAGGGCAGGCATGAGGGTGGCAAGAATTCTCTCACTGGCTACAACTTCAAATAATTTGAAGGGTAGGTACCTATGTGAGAGAATTAAAAGACAGTGCCGGTGAACTTAGCGACATTGTCGAATGTCTCTCTAGGAGAACTGAAGCGGACGAGATCCGTAATCTCCGTCGGGATAATGTCCGTCTCAGGAGGCATGTGGAGGATCTTAAGTCCGAGATCTATGCCCTGAGACGGGAGTTCCAGGAGGGACGAGAGCGCCAAGCTTCCCAGCCTGCCGAACCGGTCTCAACCAATCTGGTTGCAGACCTTAAGGCCGCTCTTTTGCCGGATTTCATGGCCTCGGTGGGATCAATGATGGATGCCAAGCTCTCGGACATCCGATCGTTGCTCCCGGTCGAAAAATTGCGCCCCCCTCTGGCGCATGAATCGCGCGAGACATTGCCCCCAGTCAGTGCACCGGTGCAAACTAGTGCGCCGGTGCAAAGCGGTGTGCCCTCCTCGGCCGAGCAACTTGTGGCGTCCTGGGCCACGGTGGCCAGGGGGAAGAAAAAGAAGAAGGCCTCTACCCCGGCGGTCCCGACGGTGGCAGCTCCTGCCCCAAGCAAGCCGACAACGCAGTCCCAGCGGCTGTTGGCAGCTGTGGCATCCGCGCGTCCTGCCCCACCGGCAGCTAAGCCGAAGCTCACCCCTCCAAGGTCCTCTGCAGTGGTAATCACACTGCTTCCAGAGGCCATCCAAAGAGGGGTGAGCTACAAAGACGCAATCCTGACTGCGCGTCAGAGTATCAAGCTGGCTGATCTGGGGATTGCCACAGTGAAGATCCGGGAGTCGGCAACGGGAGCCCGCATGCTGGAGGTCCCAGGCACCCAATGTGGGGATAAGGCGGATCAGCTTGCGGATAAGCTGCGAGCTGTTCTTGCCGAGGTCGCAAGGGTGGACCGGCCGGAAAAGCTGGCCGAGCTGCGGATTGGGGGGCTGGACGACTCCGTCACCGCTGAGGATGTGGTGGCGGCAGTTGCGTCTAGGGGAGAATGTGCACCCGAGCAAGTCAAGGCGAGTGCACTTCTGGCGTCGGTCCGGGGAATGGCCGCAATTTTTGTCCGGTGCCCTGTCACCGCGGCAAAAAAGATAGTGGGAGCGGGTCGCCTGCTTGTCGGCTGGAGTTCCGAATCCGTGACGGCACTCGAGGCGCGCCCCATGGGCTGTTATAGGTGCATGGGGATCGGGCACGTCCGCGCCACGTGCCCGTCAGCGGTCGACCGATCGGACCTGTGTCACTGGTGTGGACAGCCGGGACACATGGCCGCCGCCTGCACTGCCGTCACACGATGCGCAGTATGTGCTGAAGTTGGGTGCCCGTCGGCACACGTGATGGGGAGGAGGAGTTGCAACCCTCCCCCCGTCAAAAAGAGAGGGGTCCGCGGTGTCGGGCTTCCTCAAATGGCGGTGCCCCAACAGGCGGCTGAGGAAATTGAAATGGCCGAGTAATGGGTAGGTCCTTCAATTTCCTCCAGGGGAACCTCAACCACTGCGCCGCTGCTCAGGATTTATTCCTGCAGGCTATGGCGCAGTGGGAAATCGAAGTGGCGGTCGTGGCGGAGCCTTACTATGTGGCTCCACGACCGCATTGGGCCTGCTCCTTAGACGGCACGGTGGCCATCGTCGTGCGGCTGGAGGGGTGTCACCCACTGATTGTCAGGGAGAGGGGTCCAGGATACGTGGCGGTCAGGTGGGGGGAGTACACCATTATTGGTGTTTACTTTTCCCCTAATAGGCCGCTACGTGAGTACGACTCCCTCCACGCATTGGTTGGGCGTATGGGGCCCGACCAACTGCTTCTGATGGGCGACCTTAATGCGAGGTCGCTTCAGTGGGGTGACACCATCACCAACTGTTTCGGCGTGGCCCTCGGGGAATGGGCTGTGGAGGCTGGACTGTCCCTCTTGAATACAGGGACAGTGCCGACTTGTGTGCGACCGCAGGGATCGTCCAGGGTGGACGTTACGTTCTGCTCCCCTGCGATCGCACACAGGATGTGCAATTGGCGGGTGCTGGTGGACCCGGTGACCCTATCGGACCATCGGTATATCCGGTTCGAGGTCGCCGTCCAACAGCACCTAGCTGAGCCTCCACGGCATCCCCCTGCCTTCCCGCGCTGGGCGATCGCCCGACTCGACCGCGAAAAAGCGGCTGAGGCGGCCGTCGTCCAGGCGTGGTGTGCGCCGAGCACTGCCCCGGCCTCGGTGGACGAGGGCGCAGGCCGCGTCCGCGCCGCTTTGACTGCGGTGTGTGATGCGGCAATGCCCAGGGCGAGGGTCCACTGCGGTCGCAAGGCCGTGTACTGGTGGTCTCCGGAGATTGCTGAACTCCGGGACGCCCACGGTCGGGCTTGGCGGGAGTGTTCGCACTACCGCCGGCGGCGCCACCGCGACGAAGCGGAGGAGGCGCGGCTGGTGGCCGCTTGCAAGGCCACTAAGAAGGCATTGCAAGCGGCGATCTGCGCCGCTAAGGAGCGGGCCAGGGAGTAACTCCTGGAGGTTCTCAACAGGGAACGTGGGGGCGTCCCTATAAGATGGCTCGGAACAAACTCCGGGCCATGGGACGGCCCCTCACTGAGACTCTCCAGCCTGGGTTCCTGAGGGTGGTCGTGGGAGAGCTGTTTCCTAACAGCCCCGACCACTCCTTGCCTCCCCCAGCGGGAGTGGCATGGGAGATTGAGGTTCCCCCCATCTCGGACGCCGAGATGGAGAATGCCATCTCCCGCTTGGGGAGGAAGAGGACGGCCCCCGGACCGGACGGAGTGCCCGGACGGATCCTAGAGGTAGCGGTGGAAACCCTGGGATCCGAGCTTCGGAAATTGTTCGACCTCTCTCTGAGAACCGGACGGTTTCCGAAGCTCTGGAAGGACGGGAGGCTCTGCCTCCTCGGGAAAGAGGGCCGGTCGCCTGACAGTCCGTCGGCGTTCCGGCCTTTAGTTCTGCTGGATGACACGGCCAAGATGCTGGAATTTATTTTGGCATCCCGGCTTGTCCAGCACCTCGAGGGGGTAGGGCCTGACCTGTCCGAGGCGCAGTTCGGGTTCCGACGGGGGCGGTCGACGTTGGACGCCGTCTCTGCCCTGAAGGCCCTCACCGCGGAAGGTGCCGCGAGGGGGAGAGGTCGTTGGCGGTGTCTTTGGACATTGCCAACGCCTTCAACAGCCTGCCGTTCGGTGCAATACTCGAGGCTCTCCGATTTCACGGGGTGCCTCTGTACCTGCGGCGACTGTTGGAGGACTACCTCCGGGACAGGGACGTCATCTACGTCGACGGGAGGGGGTCACTGACGCGGCGAACCATGAGGTGTGGGGTTCCGCAAGGGTCGGTGCTCGGTCCGCTCTTGTGGAACTTGGGCTACGACGGGGTGTTGAGGGGCGTTCTGCCGCCCCACGTCAGCGTATTCTGCTACGCTGACGATACCCTCATAGTGGCCCAGGGGAGGACGTTCGCCGAGTCAGTGACCCGGATGGAGGAGGGTGCGGCCCTAGTAGTGGGCCGCATAAGGACGTTGGGCCTCAGGGTCGCGCTGGAGAAGACCGAGGCCCTTTTGTTTCACGGGCCCCGGCAGGGTCCCCCTCCAGGTGCGACGCTGATGGTGGATGGGACCCGGATACCCCTGAAGAGGGAAATGCGGTATCTGGGCCTCATCCTAGATGGGCGCTGGGCCTTCGGTCAGCATTTTAAGGTGCTGGCCGAACGGCTCATCAAGGCAGTGGCTGCACTGGGGCGGCTGCTGCCGAACGTGGGGGGGCCTGGTTCCCCATGCCGTAGGCTCTACCTCGGCATTGTGGGAAGCATGGCCCTCTACGGAGCGCCCATCTGGGAGGATGCCCTCAACCGCCAAAATAGGGCCCTGCTGCGGAAGCCGCAGAGGGTCATGGCGGTGAGGGCATCGCGAGGATACCGCTCGATTTCCCATGGGGCTGCCTGCGTCCTGGCAAGCGCCCCCCCGTGGGAACTCGAGGCGGTAGTGCTCGGTGCCGTTTACCGGTACCGAGCCGGGAGGAGGGATGCGGGCGAGCGCCCCTGTCCCGAGGAGGTGGCGCGCGTCCGCACTAGTGCCACTCCTTAGGGGGTGGGAAGAGTCCCTCGTCGCGCCCGCTTACGGGGCCTGGACGATCGATGCGATTCGTCCGGTCCTCGTTGAGTGGGTGCAGCGAAGGTGGGGGAATCTGACCTTCCGCCTTGTGCAGGTATTGACCGGACATGGTTGTTTCGGTCACTACCTGCACAGGGTCGCCCGGAGGGAGGTGACGACAGAGTGTCACCATTGTGGGGCGGCCGACGACACGGCGGAACACACCTTAGTGGTGTGTCCGGCGTGGGGTCGGCTGCGGCATGAGTTGACGTCTGTCGTCGGAGAGGACCTCTCGCTCCCTAGCGTGGTTAAAGCCATGTTAGGGAGTCGAGAGGCTTGGGCGGCCATGACCTCCTTCTGCGAGGACGTAATGTCGCAGAAGGAGGCGGCGGAGCGGTGCCGGGAGGATGATGCCTCTTCGGCACCGATCCGCCGTAGGCGGAGGGGGGGACGGAGAAGGAGATACGCTCACCTTCTCCCTCCCGATAGCCAGCCGTAGCGGGTGAGGGGACCTGCTGCGGCTATTAGGGCTATGTGTGGGGAAATGGTTTCGTGTGCTGGACCATTTCCCACGTGGGGGGCGCTCGGCTAAGGCTGAGCGTAATCTGCCGGGGCTCGCGGGTAATGCCAATGGCGGTACCGTGGGCTCCATCTATGGCAGATGAGGTACACCTTGAGGTTTTTAGTGGGTAGGTCTGGCCTTCTGCCGGATCATCCCCACATACCCCGTCGCTCCCCCTTGGGCGGTCGGGGACGTGATAGCACGTTTTCCTCAAGTTAAAAAAAAAAAAAAAAAAAGGTTTCATTTCATTTTATCTCATTAAATTCATTTTCATTTCATGTCAATACAAAAATCTACTAAAAGCGGCTACACACGACCCTAAAATCACTGGCGATATCGGGACAGCGGTAGTGGGGATGAAATCGGCTACTACTCTACACACGTCTCTGCCAGTCAGTACGAAACCGACCGTGCAACAGACTGCTCGTTGTTCCGAGATGCCGCCGACACTCACAAAACAGCAGAAAATAGGCATTGTTTTGGCACTTACTACGGTGCCACCTAACCAGAGACGAAAAAGGAAGACCTGGGTTAAAAACTGGTTGATGAAACGTCATTAACTTAGCCACATGAACGTGATGAGATATTTAGAAGTAGATGATTTTAGAAACTTTTTAAGAATGGATTTTGTGTGTTTTGAAGAGCTCCTTTTTTCTTTTCTGTAGTAATGTGCTTTCTTCTTGAATTATTACGCCGCTCCATTATCAACAACTTCTTCAAATACATTAATTCCATGACAATAATTACTTCCTCGAATAACATCTTCTCAAACTTCATAAACTCTCCAGTATCACCTTCTCGAACTTCATTTACTTCCAGTACTAATACTTCTTCCATTTTCTGCCGTTCGACCTTCCTCAATTTCTATGTTTTTTATCCCACAAATATGGTAAATCGTTGAATAGATCGATAGCTTTGATCCACGCTTCTCGATCTTTCTCCTTCGCCATGTTTCCGCGCGAAATAAACAATTATAGCCGCAAGCACGTCGTCGTATCGTCGCGGCACTCAAGCGCAGACTGCGTAGAAATCAATCCTGATTTCGCTACACACGTACTGACAACGCTCCCTAGACGATAATTGTCCCTAAATCGTGAGCTCGCTCGGTACGATTTAGGGACGATAAAAATCGGGTAGGATTTGCCTACACACGAGACGATTTATGATACGATCTAGGGTCCTCCCCACCACTGTCCCGATATTGCCAGTGATTTTAGGGTCGTGTGTAGCCGCTTTAAAGACTTGGCTGTATGGGCATAGTTCCCTTTGCCTGCCCAGAATGGGTAAACAAAAAAAAATCTCTGTTTATAATCTTTCACGGCTGGCGCCATTTTGTATATTTTATAAAATTGTTTAATTTTTTCGCAACTGTATTAAAAATAGTCGTTCAGTACACGTGCGGAACCGTCATTGCAACGGAAAGCAATGACAGGCTTTCCGCACTAGTAATGAAATATACTATTAGCGCAACGTATTACAAATATTGTTAGTAAAATATACATCTAGTAACATATCCATCTATACTGTTAAATTCTACCAAACACCAAGTGTGCAATTATTATCTCTACCACAGACTTACATCTACATAGACATCGCAAGTGTCACGATTTGTATTGAAACCAAGCGTGCCAACTTTTTAACACCTTCTGTGACGTCACAGCTGATATTTATTGCTGTAAAAACCAGTTCAAAGACACCGATGCCGCCGATGAAATCGATTATTTGGAACGAAATCGATATTGTGATATCGATTTTCTAACAGACATACCTACATACGCGCGGACTGAATCTAGAGGCGAATTATACATACATACATACATAACTTCACGCCTGTATCCCTAATGGGGTAGGCAGAACACCAGAGGCTATAAAAACCATCTCATGTCCCGTTTGACAAATTTGGAGGTATTATTATGATGGAGAGAGACTATAGCAGTGACAGGGGGTCAGCCTGTCGCCCGCAAAATCGCCAATAAATCCTCCGTCCCTTCACTGACTTTTCAGTTTGCTTGGGAAGAGAAGCCACTGGCACATTCTATGTTTTTCTTTCGCTCCCAGTCCAGCATGGAAGCGACTTATTTCTACATTATAAAATTTTCTACATTCTTACATCAACGAGATACAGATCAACAGACTTAAATTTGACCAATTTCAATTGTATACTTAAATTATGTACCTACTTCTTTGAGATTGGGTGTGAGTTTGACTTATTGGCACAGCATTAGCGTTCGCAAGGGTAAGTTTCATTAAATTTTAATTTTAACTCATTACGCAATTTCTATGACTTGAATGTCCTATTATAACTCAGCCCTTTCATAACAGAATCATGCTCCCACAGATCTATTAGTAAAGGTTAATCTTTCACAAAACAACAGATCAGGTGGCTAGGAGCAGCTGACGCAACAAAAACGACGATTAAACGTAATTGCTGACGTTACTTCACCCCACGCATTTTGAGGGAGTACGGACAGCAAACAAAATGGTTCGTTACAACTTTAATTGAAATTTCACGTTAAGTTATTAAACTGGGTCAAATGACACTATTCATTTCTGGCTGGTTTTGTGACACTAATCATATGATAATGATGTAAATGTTAATATTTGTGAGAATGATTTTTTATATGATTTAGTTTATAATATTTTTCATATAATACAAATAAGAAAACTTTAATAGATTGGAATCGATTTGGATGAAGACACTGAAACGACGAGATAAATTAAAAATATACGCGATAAATCTAGTTAAAAAGTATTTATTTATGATTATTATTTATACCTAAAGCTACACGCCTTTCGGCGGAAAGACCCGACAATTTGACCAGTCGGTCGGGGATCAGGGCAAGAGGGACAGAAACCGGCGAACTATTCGGGCAGTATCTAGCAAAACCGCTTTTTGCATGCGTGCTGGAAGCGAACCGCCGCCGAATCCCAGCCTTTCAAGGTTTCTGACCAAAGTGGCTGGGGTCAAACCATTATTATTATTATTATTTTTTTAACTAAAAGCCATATTATAATATTTTTAATTTGCGAACCCTACAATTCCAACGAAATGAGCTCTTTTAGGCATCACAAAAAACTGTGATACAGTTTTTATGGTACAGCAAATACGCAAAAAGTTCGTTAGTATTATCAGAATAAGGAAAAAGTTTTTTTTATTGTAAATTATATTTCGATTTTGGCTTAGAAATGACGTGGCCGTTAGTGATTATAAAAAGATCGCTACCAAGAATTAACTAATTAACTAAGTGTATAAGCCAGAATGCATTATTTTATGTTATAAAAGATAAGATAGATAAGATAAGATAACATTTATTGTCCAAAAAGTTATTACATTTAAGTTCACGACAATTTTTTACAATTTTTGTAGCTACAACATAAAAATTAAAATTAAATTTTTTTTTGAAGTTATTCTTAAGAGACTACAACAATAAAATACAAAATAGCATGAGTAAACATAATAACAAAAGGCAAAAGGTACATACTCAGCATGTGCAGCACTTACAACAGAGTTGTAAGGCCACGCTGATTTTCAATATTATATTATATTATATTATATTATATTCTCATTCAACATTTACCATTTTGTGTTTGGGGTTTTAATATAAAAACTTAATATAAATTTACAAACAAAAACAGACCAACTTTGACAAACAAAAACATGTGAAGACAAAACCTCAATTACCTACCAAAATTATTAGTTAATTTACTATGGTAAAAATGTAAATATAAATAAAAAATATTATACCACATATATATATATATATATATAAACATACATATACATACATTCATATATATACCCATATACTTAACCAACACTGCATATTCTTATATTAGAATATACAATAATAACATACCTACAAAAAGTTATGCATAGCATACATTCAATACTCATACACAGATTATATAATCTACGCAAAATGATCATGGTCTCTTCATAGAATTATTTTACCTAAATTAGCCGGGTTTGTTAAGCAATATCTTTTTATACTTCAGTTTAAATGTATATTGGGACATATCTTGTCGCATGGGGGGTGGTAAATCATTCCATATTTTGGAAGCAGCGAATTTAAGCTACCTCGAAAGCCCACAGTCCTGTGTACTGGTACCGACATAGTTTTTGTTACCTTGCTACGAGTATTAAAAGCATGCTGGTCTTTCGCCCATGTAAATTTGGAATAAAGATAATGCGGCGTCTGTTCATGTACAAGTTTATGGACAAAACTAGCTAAGTGGGACATTCTACGTGTTGCCATATCAAGTGATACTTGGAGATAATTGCAGAAATATGGGTGCGCTTCGGTATATTTTAGCAGAAACGCATGCAGGCATTTTGGACTTCCTGAATGTATTTAGATGTTTTGTGGTACAAACGAGGCCCATACACTGTATCACAATAATTAAAATGAGAAAGTTTTTAGAGTTTCATGTCTCTAAATAAAAGGGGTGTCTTTATTTTCCTTTTGTGTGTCCATCTATCTGTTTGTATATCAGGGCACTTGTTCTTAAATACGCGGGAAGGTATCGAGTATGGTTGCTAATGCTGTATACCCACAACCAAGTTGACGTCAAAAAGCTAATCAAGAAAAAAAACAAGAAATTTGACGAGACGTGATAATTTAATAATAATACAGCTCGCATTGGTGTTCCATCTTCAACCTAAGGAGAACATAAACACATAATAATGATAATAAATATTCTTTATTGCCACAGAACTTAAAAATAAACATTTTAACAATATTATTAATGACAATGTGGGCGGCCTTATCGCTTAAAGCGATTTCTACCAGGCAACCGGAAAATGTATACTGTAAATACAGAAAAAAAAATCTTTCATCATTCATTCATCAAAAACCCTTTATAACCACTGCAGGGCTATAAGTTACTTCTCTGGATGACGAAGACGTTTAAGGCTGGGCAATCTGGCCCAGTGCTGGTTGGTCGATGTCAGAAATTTCGGTCGCCACAATCTATTCAGACAAACCCTAAACGTATACTGTACACAAGTGTCGTTACTCATGTTATTACCCATCCAATGTACATCTTGTTTGAAAACAAATAACTTCCATTGCAGCATTTAATAAAAACTAAATTCAAAACACATTTTTAAAAACATCAAGTCAGTTCTTATTTTCATAAACTCTATGGTATAAACTTTATATAGAAGTGAGTTTTTCTTTTCAAGGACCTTCGGAGACATTAACTTCAGGTACTTATAATTATGCTGAGCTAAGGGGTAGTCATTAAGCTGCAGACTTCGTGCCACGTCTGGTTTTTAACATCTTAAATGGGTTATCTCATAACCGCGTGCTTTCTTAATATATTCAAACGTAGAACTTGCTTAAAATAAAATACATTTTTATAAAAAAAGACGTGTGGCACTCGAGTTATTCTGATCTAATCCCACCAACAAATCCCACATCGAATTTAATTTCTTAACGGATCCCTATGCCTTTTGTTATTCCTAACCGATCCCCGTTTACCTACAACGTTAGATTGACGGTACAGTCAAGCAAAAAAGGACTTGCTTTGTAATAAATTATTTTAGGTAGAATTCATGCAATGCAATGGAATTAAAAACTTATAAGTGAAAAGGGGCATTGATAAATTAAGTGATTGTAAGTAGGTATAGCGCAATAGGTTAGGGAAATTAAATATTATACACTTTTTAGTAAAAATCAGTCTTTAATTATTATTTTTTAATATTACATAAATTTTTATTTTGTTAAATTAACGACTTAAGAGGATAAAATTATCACAGAATCAACAAATAAAATGGTCAGATTTAGTGCTTTCTAAATGTCTAACTTATACTTAATTATCCACCAAACTATCAAATAAATCAACAACGTTAAACAAAAACCTTTGATTGGGGGTGATTTTAACTAATTTAACTGATGTATATAAAATTATTATAAAATCAACAAATGAAAAAACCCTTTGATTGGGTGCTTATAAAATCAACAAATGAATAAACCCTTTGATTGGGTGCATATTTATGTCAAAATTTGTCTTCAAACTTTTATTAACTGTCAAAGTTTTAAATTTTATAAACAGTGGCCTACAGTAATTTCGCCATTCAGAAGTTGGTTAGTGACATAATTGATCCATTGATCTCTGTTCGTTTCGTCCGTTGTTCTACGTTTCAAAGGTGGCGCTTTGATTTTCTGATGCTCAATTATTGTTTTTTGGTAATTGGAGTCGTCTTTCAAAGTTCTTAACAGCTGATATAAGTTGTTCTTTTTGGAAGTGCTTCGATTCAGTTTTGCGAGTAGGCAGGTAACAAATTCTTAGAATATTGTTCAAGCTTAGCAGATTTGCTAAGGCCTTACGATTACTACCATCGGCTAACTAATATGCTTCTTAGGTAAGAGAGAAAATTAAAACATAAAATGAAAATTCTTGAAGAATTATTAACATTTTGAGAATGTCTGTACCAAATTACTACCTAAAATTCACCTGGGATCGGTTAGGAACAATAAATTTATAAAAAATGTCAATTCCCGTCTGATCTCACATTCCTGGGATCAGTTAGGAATAAAAAATAAATTAAAATTAAAACTGATCCCCGGTGGGATTTCTTTTTGGGATCAGTTCGGAACAACTCTGGCACTCGGAGACTGCCGCGGTAAAGCTATTGCATAGCATTTTTTATCAGCTTATGCAATTATAATTATTTATTTATTTTATTAATGCAGTAATGTTTGATCTAATATGAAGTTCCACAAGTTCCTAGGAGATGGCGCTGATTGTTTATTAAAGCCCGCATGTAAAGTTATGAAATCAAAGTATCACCGCTGTGCCGGTCAGAGTGGGGGTGTTAGGTTTTTTTCGTTACGGAATTTCTAGATTCGGTCCCCACGCTCAAGGCCCGCGATAGAAGCTATGCAATAGCTTAAAAAGAATTTTTCAATGTCTAATCACTAGTTAGACCTAACTCACCTGATAGGTTACATTTTAGACTTAGGTCGAAAATTATTCCTGTAAGGAAGGGCTGTTTTTGAGCGCTAGCACAATAGTGGTGCAGCTCTTCTTATTTATCAATTGACACTTCATCTGTCATTTGTTTTCTTTCTGAGGTCGTTTCTAGGAATTTTGTTTACGATTTATTCCACATGGTTTCGCCTGTACAATCGCGATCCATCGCAAATGTCAGAATAAAACGCATGTAAAATTGCAGCTCATTCCGTCATAGAATTTCAGCGGGAAAAGTACCAAATATCCAACTTCACTTAATATCACATTAACTATGATACATAACCAAAGAATGCAGAGCATTAAAAAAACCGACTACATGTCAAAACGTTGGCTGAATTATAATGTCGTCAAGGTAAACATTCTCTGACTTCATTCATATTTTAAAAAAAAATTGAAATTTTCCTTGAAGTAGTCAATCGATTTCAATTAAATTCAATGGGACCAACTGTGAAGTATCTTCCATCATATGAAATGAAAAGAATTTTCGAAGTCGATTCAGAATTGTCCGAAATATCGAGTAACAAAGACACAAAAAAAGACGTGTGGCACTCGGAGACTGCCGCGGTAAAGCTATTGCATAGCATTTTTTATCAACTTATACAATTATAATTATTTATTTATTTTATTAATGCAGTAATGTTTGATCTAATATGAAGTTCCACAAGTTCCTAGTAGATGGCGCTGATTGTTTATTAAAGCCCGCATGTAAAGTTATGAAATCAAAGTATCACCGCTGTGCAGGTCGGAGTGGGGGTGTTAGGTTTTTGTCGTTACGGAATTTCTGGATTCGGTCCCTACGCTCAAGGCCCGCGATAGAAGCTATGCAATAGCTTAAAAACATGCAGACGAATTGAGAACCTCCTCCTTTTGGAAGTCGGTTGAAAACTGTCTTATTCCGTGCTTCTAAAGCGGCAGAGGTTCGAAGCTGATTTCCAGTCATAACAGTTTAGGTTAGATCTCTTATTCTAAAACGGTTACTGATACGGATTTGTAAATGTTCTTTTAGGAGAGAGCTTTTAAGCTATTGCATAGTTCTATCGCGGGCCTTGAGCGTGGGGACCGAATCCAGAAATTCCGTAACGAAAAAAACCTAACACCCCCCACTCCGACCGGCACAGCGGTGATACTTTGATTTCATAACTTTACATGCGGGCTTTAATTAATAATCAGCGCCATCTACTAGGAACTTGTGGAACTTCATATTAGATCAAACATTACTGCTTTAATGAAATAAATAAATAATTATAATTGCATAAGTTGATAAAAAATGCTATGCAATAGCTTTACCGCGGCAGTCTCCGAGTGCCACACGTCTTTTTTATTTACTAATCTAAAGGTATTAAACCCATTCTCATGATAACTGACTGTTTATTATGCTAAATCTGATCGTTGTTATTCAAACTCTAATTAATCTGTAAATTTAATTTGCCAGTCTTTAAGGTCCGTTGAGAAAATTTATGTAAACGTTGTTGTAAATAAAGTCAGCCAAGTTGTACAATCAGTTTTCTGTAGCAAATACGAGTACCTACAACCAAGACAAAAAACAAACAGACCGTCCTCTTCCCTGAGGTTATAAATATTTTATTTTATCGTTTATTGCTCGACAAACATCCGAAGCTTTTGTAGAAAATATTGCCTCGGAGGAGCTTTTGAAGGCTTGTTTTTATATACTTGATGTGCTCAAGTTTATTGAATTTGTGCTGTTTTACACAAATATACAGAATCAGAAATTGGTGTTAGTGCTTTCTAGATCAAAAACTCTGGGAAAACTGTAGCAATACAAAAAATACCTTTTTGTGTAAAAAAATATACTAAACGCTCGATATCTTACAATCAGCTCGTAGCAAACTGAGAGTTGCTTCCCCCAAAAGGATTGTTTTAGGTAAAGTTCCCTTAAGAGTAAACAAGGTTTCTTGGTTCAAACAAGGGTTACGGTTCATTCATATATTAATTTTCCGTTTGTTCACAGTCCCTTTAGTAAACAAAGGGTTGTTACTTTCTGATTATTTATTCTTTGTTTGTTTAAACTTGCCATTTGAAGTTTAAGCTGTTAAACCTTGGCATCATGGTCAAGATCCCTAGACAATGTGGACTAAGGTGTATCCTCTTAAACTTAAGAAACACGTTAAAGTAAAGGTGAGGATTGAAAACTGTAAGTTTATAAGCTCAAAAACCACGATGTTAAATTGAATTGGCCAAATAACATAAGCTTAACAAAAGTCAAATATGGACTCTTGTTCATAGTTAATTTATATCGTATGTTTGTTTTAGAGTTAGTCTTTTGTTACATTGGTATCTTACTTGCACAACAAAAAATATTTCTTTAAATTACACAATAGAAAACAGTGGAACTAATTCCAATTGACAAATAAATTCCATTCGAAAGATACTGTTGTGAAATATTTGTTTTCAAAGTAAAGAACAAGGGCATTAGTCGTAGTCTGAGCAGATCAATATCCAACTTTTTGGCCTTATATAAACTAAGCAGATATTAGATTACATTTTTTTATTCTCAACTAGCTGCTGCCCGCGACGTCGTCTGCGTGAACGCTATGTAGCACCAAACGCACCTACGATTATAACACTGCTAGCGTGATAATATGTAGCCTATATGTTGACCCGACTTCTTAACTATCTTCATGCCAAATTTGAAGTAAATCCATGCAGTACTTTTTGAGTTTATCCCGGAAAGACAAACAGACAAACAGACAAAAATTCTAAAAACTATATTTTTTGTTTCTGTTTCGATTGTAGATTAAAAAAATATCCAATGTACAGTTTTGACTCTCCTACCATTTTATTATATGTATAGATTTCGACTAAAAATCGCTAAGAGCTTTTGGTCATACCGAAAGTCGTTTCTGAAATCGAGAATAGTCCATTTTTATATTCAAATCATGGATTTTTAATGAAGGTTAGACTGTAGAAAATTGGGATCACGTTAATATTAACTTAAGGAGCGGTTTTCCATTGTTTTATCCTTAGATCGTGGCGATAAAGTTATTTAAAAAGACAAAGAAAAGAGTTATTTGTAATTGTTATAAAAAAATAAAACCGTTTGTATTAAGTCTTTATATAGTTAAAATATTTTTTATGTAAAAACCGATCAGATTATTTGAGAAAATTAATATTAAACTGTAAAGTAAACATAAAATTACCGAAGTATGCTATTTACTCAATTCTAAGTATAACCGTTGTTTGAAATGAGCCTGGATGAAATCTACTTACCTTATTAGCAGTTTCCTTTGAACTGGCAATAAATTTGACTGACATGTTTAGTGAGAGCTAATGCTGAGGAAACTGGAAATATGAAGCATAAACAGGATTATTCTTACTCGGCCGTGTAAGGTCAGCTCAGAATAGCTTGACGCTTTGCATGAAATGGTAGCAAGGACTAATCCGAGTGATCCTTGGGCTTCCGGCTCCGGAGTGAAGAAGATCCTGTGTTTTCCCGAATCTGTATCCTTCACCATTGACGACATCTTGAGAACCAACTCAAGTTCAATTATGGTGAATGCCACAAAAAGTTAGAAACCAAACTTGCTTAGCCTGATTCCTGTCGAATACAGGAATCAGGCTAAGCATAGCAAATCAAAAGTCAAAACCCGATTTAATTTCGAATGAAATGACTATCAGCTTAAATGCTTATTCAATAGATGTTTCGACAAGATTATAATAAAATTAAAATTAAATTTATGAAAGTCCAGAATACCTGAGCACCAGATAACTCACAAAAAATGTCTGCTATACAGGAAAACTTTTTTCATGCATCTTTTCATTATTTTTGTTCAATGTATTTGTAACGAATATTAAAAAAAAAATAACAGCGAAAACGTGTAGATTTTTTTTATTCAAGAATTTCAATCTTGAAACTAAGCTGTTGTAAAAAAAATATAACAAGCTAATAGATGTTTATTTTAAAAACATTTACACCTCATACAGATTCAAAAAGGTATAACAATCTGCAATAAAATATTTAAAATGTATTTTTATCATTACTCAGAAATGGATCAGAGACCTAATTGTCGAGGTAAAATAAAATGAAAGAAGTGAAGTAATCGAACTTTTAATATTTATTAAGCCTTATTTTATTACATTAAATGCTCGAAGTATCTTCCTCTTGCTGGTACACATAGTCAGCATCTCTTTGAGAAATTTGTTTTCAGTCTTCTAAGAGCAACTCCGTTATTTTACACCTATACATCATGGTTCAATTTTTCACGTAACGCTCTCTCATTGTCATTTACTGTTTCATACACGGCTTCTATCAAGTGGATTTAAATTCTGGACTGGGAGCGAAAGAAAAACATAGAATGTGCCAGCTGCTTCTCTTCCCGGGCAAACTGTAAAAGTCAGTTAAGGGACGGAGGATTTATTGGCGATTTTGCGGGCGACAGGCTGACCCCTTGTCACTGCGACAGTCTCTCTCCATCATAATAATACCTCCAAATTTGTCAAACGTGACATCAGATGGTTTTTATAGCCTCTGGTGTTCTGCCTATCCCATTAGGGATACTGGCGTGAAGCTATGTATGTATGTTTGTATTTAAATCCGGCAAGCGTGGTGGACATGCAATTGTACCACCGCGTCCTATCCATCGCTTCGGGTACGTGGTTTTTATGTAAATTAAGAAAAATATAAATACCTAACTAAGTTAAGCAAAAGTATTTCATGAAATGAAGAGAATAAGAGACAATGACACAGCATTAACATAATTTAAAACTATATCAACTTGATACTCTATCTTATGCACTTCTAAAGAATTAACGTTACACTTACCTTGTAAACTATTGATCGACGTAATTACAAAATACTTTGGTACAATGCTTATTTAGTGTAATAACAAAACTTTGAGGTATGGGGAAACTTCAACATAGAACCAGGGTGCTCGGCAAACGTAGGTAGTTGTGAAAGTATTAAGTTGGTGCTTGTGAAATTGGGGTATCGAACTTACTCGACTGAACTTTAAACCCGCTTTTTTATAAGTTGACAAACTATTTGACCTAAATTTACTTGATGGTAACATTGAGGTTCTGTCGAGTTAGGTTTTTAGGGACCGGCTTGAAAAAATATTATTATAAATATTAAATGAACTATACAAACTTACATATAGGTATGCCATGAGCCGATTTTCATTAGATATCTAACAGCTTAGTTTAAAACAAAAAAAATTGAAATCATAAATTATTAAATATCTTAGCAAATAACAGAATATCTTAGTGCAGTTTGAATAAAGTCGAACAAAACTAAAAAAAAACTTATCACGGACAGAATAACTACAATCTTTATGCAATAGATGCAGGTAAGATTCATTGGTAATTAAAATCAATCAGATTTAGGACATACATTGATTAACAGGATTAGATACTTTATAGATTAAATTGTGATACTTCAATACAAAATGCTGGACTGGGAGCGAAAGAAAAACATAGATTGTACCCGCTGCTTCTCTTCTCGGGCATACTGTAAAAGTCAGTTAAGGGACAGAGGTTTCGTTGGCGTTTGTGTGGGCAACAGAAACCAACCCCCTGTCACTGCAATAGTCGCTATCCATCATTATAATACCTCCAAAGTCTAACGTGACATCAGATGGTCTTACAACCTCTGGTGTTCTATCTACCCCATAAAGGATACAGGCATGAAGTTATATGTATATATACATACATACATATATGTATAAAATACTATAATCAAATATTGAGCACACTATAAAATAAAATGTATTATTTAGCCATATTAGGAACTGTTCAAATTACAACAAATTTTTATGTAAGCTGAAATAGCTCTGAAAGTATTAACCGTAGAGTGCAAATTGATATGACCATATCAGTAAAAAAAAATATGTAAAAACTTTTGTCACAAGCAATAATTATGCTATTTGTAAAGATTTTCCACGCTGGACTGGGTGCGAAAGAAAAACATAGAATGTGCCAGCTGCTTCTCTTCCCGGGCAAACTGTAAAAGTCAGTTAAGGGACGGAGGTTTTATTGGCGTTTTTGCGGGCGACAGGCTGACCCCCTGGCACTGCTATAGTCTCTCTCCATCATAATAATACCTCCAAATTTGTCAAACTTGACATCAGGTGGTTTTTATAGCCTCTGGTGTTCTGCCTACCCCATTAGGGATACAGGCTGGAAGTTATGTATGTATGTATGTATTGTACAGATTTCCGAGATATGGGCAAAACCCTGAAAATAGAGACTTTAACCCCCCCCCGCACACCGTTAGCACACACACCCCCACCCTCGAGGACTTTTAGTATGTTCATTTGGACCCCACAACGTATAACTGTGTCAATTCTTCAAATTACACGAAATTGTCAAGGCTAATTACTTGACGGCCTTGTATCACAACGATACACAAAAGGTTACGGGATCAACCTTTTTATTAAATAAAATATTATAATGAGTTTTTTTAAGCCTATATTAACAATAAATATTATTTCTTTAGTTGGTATCCAAAAAAAAAAATTACAAGCTATCCTTAAATTGGGGCCTGAAGGGGCATTATTTATTTCTTTTTACTTAATAATGTACCAGCAGATCTATATTTTTAGAAGCGGCTAGAAGCGGAGTGCTACGAACAACGCCTTTAAAATGAAATATAAGGTTTTGAATTAAGTGAACATTGCAGAAAAAAAGTGGAGATGACTAAGAAATTATTTGCATAATTCAAGATCAATAGTATACGGAAATCATAATAAAAATGGAAAAACTCATGCTTTTAAATTAACTTTAGAAACGGGATATTTACCATGTTTTTCATTTATTTTGAGTTCTCGATATTTCGGCACTGTTACAAGCGCCATGATCACGACGGTACCGTAAATATCCCGTTTCTAAAGTTAATTTAAATGTTAATGACCATGCCAGTTTAAGAACTTAAACTCATGCTTATTTAGTTGCAGTAGGGAGTAGGGGTACTTTGACTGGACCCTACGCGGCAAAAGTACAATCTAAGGTAAGTTAATGTCACCTTTTTACATTGTTTCTTTTTGCATAATTTATTACAAAATTTATATTTTGATTATTTCATATAAATCAAAATTATTCTGAATGAGAGAGCAAACAATCTTATCTCATGTATCAACAAATTATCGGAACTTCAGTAAATTTAATATAATTGATTTAATTTAACTTTAATTTGTTACTGTTTGTATCTCGAATAAATTGACGACCACTTAGGCGGTGGGGTAAAACTGTCTGCCTCAGACGCCAGTGGTCGCGGGTTCGATTCCCGCACAGAACTAGAAAAAAGAATGTTCGGGGTCTGGGCGTCTATCTATTATGTGTATTTATATTCTAGGTTCCCCCAAGTTCGCTACATCGTATTCCATATCACAAGCTGTGCTTAGTTTGGGGCCATGTAGTTGGTGTGATTGTCTGGGGATTTTATTATCAATATATATAAAACTGTTCCGTTACTGACTGAGTGACTGACAGACAACATACAGCCGTAACTACTGGGCGTAGAGAGCTGAAATTTGGAACATACATTCTTTAGGGGATGTATATTCCGCGTTCCCGAAATTCCCACGGGAACGCGAAATATAGGACATTTTAGTTTGTATGAAAAATCTTATTCCTTGAGTGCACCGATGTGAAACTTGGTGTAAAGGTTTTTCAATGTGTGTCTGGTTGTGTTGTGAAAGGAATTCCCGAAATTCCCACGAGAACGGTAAATATAAGATGTTTTAGTTTGTATGAAAAATCTTATTCCTCGAGTGCAGGGATGTGATACTTAGTACACAGGTTCCTCAGTGAGTGACTGTGTTTTGAAAGGAATTCCCGACGAGAACACGAAATAATGGATTTTTTAGTCTGTATAAAAATCTTATTCCTTGTGTGCGCAGATAATATGATACTTGGCATAAAGGTTCTTTAATGAGTGACTGGTTGTGTTAAATATAAACAATGTTTATGCGCGTACAAGGTTGCGGGCAAAAGCTAGTTATTATTATAAATAAATAATAATAAACTGCTTTTTTTAACTCACGCTTAACCTTAATCTCACCTGATGGTAAGTGCAGATGACTTCACGGGTTTACGGGAATGGTTGAATCAGATTTTTAACATGAAGGGTGGTCGCCAGGTGTACTCTGACGGGGTCCAACCACCAAGCGGGGGTCACTCAGATTCTTCGCTTTTTACTACATGCTTATCGAGAGGTGGAAGGGCTACTGTAAGTTAGAATGAGACACTTGAAGAACACTCGAGGTTGGAGCTTTGGTCAAAATACCAAAATAATACGTATTAATTGCCATTATTTTCTCTTAGTTCGAATCGTACAGATTTGAGAAATATTAAGAGTTGATAATTAAAAAAAGTCGAGAAATTTTGCTTGGTGGTAGGATCCCTTCTGGGTCCGCCTGGCTAGCGACCACCCTTTATATAAAGTCTGCCGCCAAATGTTACCGCTCCGGCGGTAATGTGTTCCGGCAATATTGTATAAAGAGCCAGTTCCTTCCTAAACCCGTGTGCTTTCATCTTCGACCTCATCGTCACTTACCATCAGGTGAGATTGAGGTCAAACGCGGGGTTAGTCACTTATAAAAAAAAAAATTAAAAACTCTATTCGTATAGTATACCTATATGAATACGTATTTTTATCAAAATAAACCAAAATTATATAATATTATTGGAACGAAAGCATGTTAAAGTTTAATTCTGCGGTCAGCTTCATTGGCGATCCTTTTTTAATCTATAATGCTACATATTTATAAAGCTAAAGAAATGGGTTTATGTTAACCGACCTGACATTCCAAACACATTTCGTCAGCAAATCTGAATCACACAATACAAAATCAATACATTCACCTTGTAACAGCAACATTGTTTATTAAAAACAAAATATTTATCTCAATATCAATAACAAATAATCCCAAACTCGTGTTTTCATTGTTATCATCAACTTCATTAACTAAAGAAAAATATCTGAGCAGTCTTTCCGGCGAAACAGTCGCGTGCGCACCAATAAAATGAATTGGAACCAACTCCGGGACAATGTATTCGTAGTTCTAATTATCAAAGCAAATTTACTGGAAAATCTCGAAAACAGCCTTAATAATAACAGTCAAATACAACGTCGAAATTCCGAAAAATTCGAAGTAGAAAGTAACAATTCGGTAATAAAAGGTATCGTAGATAAACTCGGTATTTCTGCCGATGTCGATAATCGGATCGATACTGGTTATGAACCTTCAACTACGCAAACTGTGAATACTACGTCGAGTGAAAAACCTCGCTTTCCTTGTCGTTATATGAAAAACATTCCTGAGTTCGACATCAAGAACATGCTTGATGTTTGGCAGATCGCGTACTATAAAATGCCGAAGGAATTGTCATGTTTCAAGCTGTATATCAAAGAAATTACTGTACCGGTAAGTTTTTCTCAAGACTTTGTAAGGATGGTTATTTTTTTATACGAAACAGATTTTTTAACTTTTATTTATACATACAATAAACTATTAATTTACATTACTAGAATTGCATACATATTTTTCAAAATGTAGGTATTTATACTCTTTTGTTCGCTGCAGTTAAAGAATTGCAAGCGTTTTACTTTTTTCTCAGTAACAGCCCGTTCACAAATAGTCTCCGTTTTACTGTTCCAATTACCGGATACGTTTTGTACCGTAAATACGTATACTGAATACCTACTATGGCATATGTGAAGTCGCTCTTACAATTCCATGCGCCATCGATGAAAAAAAACGTATCCAGTAAAACGGAGACCATGTGTGAACGGGCTGTAAAAATAATGTTTTTAAGTTTTTTGCATTTAAAATGCTCAATTATTCTTAAATAGATGAAAAATGTGATAAATAAAATAGCTCAGTGGGATTTAAATGAATCAGGCCCCGATAGCTCAGTTGGAAGAGCACTCGTCCGGCAAACGAGAGGTCCCAGATTCGAATCCGGGCTGTAAGAGTTATCGTATCGAAAAACTTGGAATTTTCTGAAGTCGACGTTTTACTTAAGCTATCGTAGTTAAGAAATGTAGCTAAATGGTTTTAATTATACTGAAGTATTTTTATGGTGCCCTTATATTTTAATGCGTCTTTGTAATCTAAATGTTTCACGATATGTTTGTAGTACTTGACTCGGGTAGAATATAAAAAGAGCGTCTAGTAGACCTCTTTAATTGTGTGGGATTTAAATGAATCACGTAATAAAGTAGAAAAGTAAACATTTTATATACTTTTGATGAAAAATCTAGTAAGAAAGGCGGTTTGCCGACCATCTGGTATACTGGAAACATACATTGCCTTTTATGCCAGAGATTCTGGGTTCGAATCCCGGTGGCGGTGGATATTTTTGTGTTAAAAACAGATATTAGCTGTCAAGGATAGATGTTTACATAAGTTGATTTTAGCGAAAAAAATGTACCTATAATTTTTTTTTTTTAATTTATTTATCCGTTATCTAGTATCTATAGCACGAATTCTTTAAGATTCGTAATTTGGCATAGATAATGGTGTGTTTGATAGAAATATTTATTTATTATTACAAATTACAATTACAATGTTGCTTCCATGCTGGACTGGGAGCGAAAGAAAACAAGAATGTTAAAAAAATGTACCTATGTTTATGTTTTTTAAATTTATTTATCCGTTATCCTGTATCTATAGCACGAATTCTTTAAGATTCTTAATTTGGCATTGATAATGTGGTGTGTTTGACAGAAATATTTATTTATTATTACAACTTACAATTACAATGTTGCTTCCATGCTGGACTGGGGGCGAATGAAAAACATAGAATGTACCGGCTGCTTCTCTTACCGGGCATACTGTAAAAGTGAGTTAAAGGACAGAGGTTTTATTGGCGTGTTTTGTGGGCGATAGGCTGACTCCTGTGACTGCAATAGTCTCTATCCATCATGATAATACCTCCAAAGTCTATCGTGACATCATGATCTTATAACCTCTGTTGTTCTGCTTACCCCATAAGGGATACAGGCGTGAAGTCATGTACATATGTATTACAATGTACCCGAATTCAAAGACATAAAATATTAATGTATCATATATAATCTTGAATACTTACACAACGTAGATAAAGTTAAAAGAGTCAGTTCATACTACAGCTACAACGTTAATTGTTTTCCCAGAATCTAGCACTTAGTGCTTTTTAAAACTCGTTTCGGCGCAGCGTTTGTTGCTTTTGTTGTGGAAGAATGTTATTCCAGCACTTTGTAGCTAAGTAACGAAAACTCTCAAGAAAAGTTGCACTTTTACGTAGGTGAGTTTTTAGGAAGATCTTAGAAGCTGTCTTTTATACATTACTTATTTATAAGACTTCATTAATTTACAAGATGGTCGTAATCAAAGTTAAAATCACATTTTTCAAATAAATGCTATCCAATGAACTTATCACAAGGAATTTATTTGCGAATTACATTATTTTATTATATCTATTTATTAATTTCCTGGAAACACTGTAATCATTCAACTGTATCAAATAGTCATTGTGTTCGTTGCAATGTATGTATGGAATTTCGAAAGGATCGTATTGCAATTGAATATGAGATATGAAATGTGCGGCGGTCGGAACTATTAAAATATTGATTCGAATAATAATTTTAACAAGAGTAAGTTATTTTTACTTATTTTAAGGTGACTTGCGTTGTGTAATAAAATTGACGTCTGTCTTAATTATTTAAACTTGCGAATTTCTTGCATATAAATGTGGCGTATTGTATTCCGGATAACAAATATAAAAATGTAATTTATGAATAAGAATAGTTTCCAGCGTGATTCTAGTAATATTTTCTGTAGCCCTATATTAATTGTTCCATGCAAGTATTAAAAAAATACATTAAATTGGCGGTCAATTTTCGAATTTACTCCAATCATGCCTTCAGAGTCGAGTGGCGTAGAAATAAAATTGTGATCGCCGCTCGACGGTTGCGCTTGCGATTTGATCTGGGACAGGCCGTTGAGACCGAAATTCACAGATGTAGAGACCATGTCAGATTTACCAGAGTTTTCTCTTTAAATCTCATGATAGTATTTATATTATTATATACTAATTTATATAAGATAAAGAAAGAACAATCCCTTGATGGCACAAGGATACAAGTCAAATATACTTTTTTATCGTTAGTCAACGTTAAAAACGCAACCTAATAAGAAGAAACTCTGATAATAAGTAAAGATGAGACCTAAGGATGACGGCACAAGTGTTAAGGTCGGAACTTCCAGAACGACCAATTTGGCGAAGGGGTAAACCTATCTGCCTCAGACGCTAGTGGTTGCGAGTTCGATTCCCGCCCGGAACAAGAATAAAAAATGTTCCGGGTCTGGGTGTTTATCTATATATGTATTTATATTCTAGGTTCCCCCCTTATTCGCTACATGGTATCTCATAACACAAGCTTTGCTTACTTTGAGGCCATGTAGTTGGTGTGATTGTCTGGGGATTTTATTTATTTATTAATTTAATTTCCTTTATAACTTTCAGTATGCTCATTAATTTGTTTTTGTTACAGGAACAAAGACGCTACGCTGAATTTCTCGGGAACTTCAATAACTCAGTGAGCTGGAAAAACTGCATTCTGGAGATTCAGTCAAACGGCAACTTGAAGATGAGGATGCACTTCCTCCGAGATATGTGGAGGGAGAAAGGCATTTTCGAAAACATTATCATCGATGAAGAGATTAAAAGTAGTAAGTAAAGAAGCATTGAGCATTACTCTAGATTAGAGTTATATCACTTGCACACTGGATCTCTCAGGGACTGGGACAAGGCGCTACAGGTACCGATGCGCAGATATCCCGTCCACGTTTCAGTGAGCGCTAAAGTTATGTGCCGCTACCTATAGCTCCACGGCTACACCAGAACGTCATTTCTCGGATTCAGATCGGATAAGAATCGGTTGTAGTGTGTAACCGCTATGTCTATTCTTCATAGAGAGCCGTCGGAAAAATCTACACTTAGATATAGTTCAAGCCTGACTAAACTTTCATAATTTAGATTACCTAACTATCCTCAAGATAAACGTGTGATATGAAAGTGAATAATCGAAGTAACATCTCGGATGTCCCGCGACTAGCAGCTTGTCGCTCCGCTAAAACCCGCGTATGTCCAGCGACGTGGAGCTAGTCGCTTGCAATAACCACTTCTTTTCGCTTAATATAATAGAATACATTATTTTTATCTCACTTTGACATATTTCATTGCAATGACGAGGGACAATTATAGCTAGGAAACCATAGACTGAGATTTACGATACATAAATTTGCTTACTAATCTGTCATATCTTTGTAGTCGCTACAATACGGAAACACAAATTTTTATTAAGAAAATAGAAACACGTTTAAAAGTCTATACTGGTTTCCGACATGTCATTCATTTTATCGTTCGAAAAATCATGATAGCTTTTAAATTGAGATAACTTAAAGCTTTTTTCACGCAAAATTGATGTACGGCGGCTTTCGATATTCAACGGACTGTCATGAGTAAAAGATACGGCCAACGAATGGTAAAAAAATGCGTTTCACAATCCCTACCCGTTATGAATATCCGTACGCAGTTTGGTTACTGAGAGATATTGAAACACTAAAGAAGATATTGTTCAAACCAAATTGTTACGAATTGTTAATAGTAGTACTGTAACCCTCCCATTTGTATGTAGTTGTATAAATGACAGAATTTGATTATTGAAACGCTTTATAGCCCAACCTTGTAGCTAAAGATCTGTGCTTTTATATTAAAACGCAACATTAACATATATGTATCGTATGAATGTCATGGAACCACGCATTCATTGCAGTGTTCGAAATCTAATATCACGAATTGAGATCTTATATTGAAATCCACTGTCATTGTCCTATATCTTTCATAACCGTGCCAACAGTGCACGCTCGGCCATACTGTTATTTATTCGCATTAGGGACAACAATAACTTCTATTATTCTTGCCGCAATATTGATCTAATATCCCTTCAATATTGCTGCGCTAACATGATATATTGGGGTAAGAGTGTTTAGAAAACATGGTCTCAATAATATTACGGTAAGGTTTAATATCCTTATTACTTTTAACGCAATTCAATTTACTTAAATACGTTTCCAATCGAATTTTCTCGCGTATAATGATAAAATTATTTATTTGTAAACAGTGCAACTTTCTTCCCTGCCACCTTGTGGCAAGTGTGCACGAACACGATTGGTGGTGTGGTGGACTGCAGTGGTTCCGTGAGAAACCTATTCACTCGACTTTTGAAAGTACCAGGGGCCCGATTCTGTAACTTTTAACATTATATACGGTGACGTACATGTTGTTCATTGACATTGTATTGGACATTGACATTTACAGAATATTGACATTTTAAGAATTGGCAGAATACTGAAATAATGGCACATGTAAACATAATCCATCTTTTAGGCATATTAAGCTATTGCATAGCTTCTATCGCGGACCTTGAGCGTGGGGACCGAATCCAGAAATTCCGTAACGAAAAAAACCTAACACCACCCACTCCGACCGGCACAGCGTTGATACTTTGATTTCATAACTTTCCATGCGGGCTTTAATAAACAATCATCGCCATCTACTAGGAACTTGTGGAACTTCATATTAGATCAAACATTACTGCACTAATAAAATAAATAAATAATTATAATTGCATAAGTTGATAAAAAATGCTATGCAATAGCTTTACCGCGGCAGTCTCCGAGTGCCACACGTCTCTTTTTATTTTTACATGTGGTAATTACAGAATCGGGGCCCAGGACTGTAGAGCCGATCGTCCACTGCCAACTAAACTAAGTTAGTTTAGCATAGCTCGCATAGTTGAGCCAGTTATTCATACATATGCGTCCACCGCAAACTTAGCTTATTTTTTGCTGGTCGAACAAGTTTAGATAAGCTAAACTTACTTAGTTTACCTAGTTGGCGGTGGTGGACGATCGGCTTAATGGTCAGGGAAAGCAGTCGTTGGCAATTTATTCCGCACCTAGGCGACCCCTTTTGTAGATGCTGTGGTTACCTTTGTGTACACTGAACTCGATTCGACATTGAATTCTCTTATTTTAAGTGTTTCTTAATGCCGTGACAGAAAGAGACAAAAATATATTTTGTATGAGGCTGTCACGTAACACGTCGTAAAATTTGACACTGACATAAGAAAATGCAATGTCGAATAAGACCCTTTTAAACGAATGTCATTTAATACTATGAATTGTGAAACTTAAACGTGAATCTTAATATTAAGATAGACGTCAAACGAGATCTGGATTATTGTTAACGATTAATCTTTTGTCTCATTAATCTTGTTTTTTGAAATTAATTAAAGTATACAAATTTTATAACAGGCACAAGAAAAACATACACGCTGAACGAGAAGACGAATAACCAATGGTTTACGTACAAGAACCTTCTTCTGATGAGGGACTGTGACACCGGGTACGTCGTAGTCTTCTCAAAAGTGCCCAAGAAGCCTTATAGAAGAGAAGTAGAAGAGGCTCTGCTTGCGTTCGGATTTGAAGATCTTCATGAGTTAAGAGCTTGCATTGAATTTTAGGTTTTATTGTAATTGGCCTAAGGTGCCATTGTTATTGTTATTCAAATTACTAATGTTACTTTGAGATCTTTTCGCCTATTCTTTGTTTATATCTGGTACTTGAGTTTTGAATTGACTAGAACCCAAACCTACTATTTAGTAAGTGAAAGTGGTTCAAAAACGGCTTATAAGGAACTCTCATTCTTGCTTCATTTAATATTCGATCCAAATCTATTGAAAAGTATTTATTATACTTAAAAAAAAAAACTATTTCTTACAGCCTTTACCATCAAATCGGTAAGAATAAACACATTTAAATTCCAGTGAGATCAAAGCGATGTAAATCCGAAGATGTTAAAGATATCAAATGTACAATTATGTAAGCGCCACTTACCTAAGTTTGTTAACTTAGATTGTAAGTTTTGGCCAGAAAGAGTTAACTCAATTCAAATTTAGTAGGCTATTGAAATAAAGTTTACAAAGTAAATTTTAGCGTTAAATTTAAATTTTAAAGTTAAATTTAAATTGCATTGGACAGTCCTTTTGAAAGAACTATGAGAATATGTATGAGAACTATAGAAAATCATCTGCATGGAATAAAAGAGTTGAAAATAAACAATATTGCACGTATTAAAGTTGAGAATGGGATTGTAGATCGGTTCTAAGTTTTGTTCTAGTAGAAATTGTTCATAAATTATGGACATGTGTGCAGATAACTTTAAAATTAATTAGTGAAGGTATCAAAACGTTTCAAATTGTTTTAACGATAAAAAATAAGCAATTGCACCGCACAGTTATACCTGTATAAAGATCTTGTTAATAATAGATGCGTTTTGATACCGTGTGAGGATAGGCAAAATTTGTTTCTGCTCATCAGCGAGTGTAATACAGTGATGGTTAAGTGACATTACGTCTTTATTGTCCCTCACCATCACATTTTTAGTTGCAAATCATATTATTCAAAGACTATTTTTACATTAAAGTATGCTGTGAAATACAAGAGAACAGATTACCCAACAAATATTAATTTTAAACGTTACAAATTGTCTACGATTAAAATACTTTCAGTGCTGCGTTTAAGCTAAAAGTTTCTGTACAACTTTAAATTAACCTCGGTGTGTTACAGTTATTAATTTTTGTTACAACAAAATAAATGAAAATTCACTTGCCAGTGTTGTTTTATTTTAGTAGCATTATAGTAAACCTCCTCGTCACCCAGAGGAGAGACTCATGCCCTGCAATGGGCCCATTACACGGAGTTGTGATGATGATGATGATGATAGTAAAATTGTTGTTTTTTATCGATGTCTCAACCCGCGCTTAACCTCAATATCATCTGCTGGTCAGTGAAGATGAGGTCGAAGTATTTACACACGGGTTTACGAAACAACTGGCTGTTCACAAAATGTAATGGGAATATATCTTTTTATCTATGGAATTATTATGGTTATGAATAAAGATTTTTCTACATTTTTTATTTATTCTCGGCAATAGCCGGTTATAACTGTGTTTACGGGCTGACGCCAAGTAAATCACAGTAAGGTTGCTTGGTGGTAGGATCCCTTCTGGGTCCGCCTGGCTAGCGACCACCCTTTATATAAAGTCTGCCGCCAAATGTTACCGCTCCGACGGTAATGTGTTCCGGCAATATTGTATAAAGAGCCAGTTCCTTCCTAAACCCGTGTGCTTTCATCTTCGACCTCATCGTCACTTACCATCAGGTGAGATTGAGGTCAAACGCGGGTTTAGTCACTTATAAAAAAGAAAAAAAAAAAAAAGGTGGTTGATGAGGATGGGATTATTATTATTATAAAAGATTACTTCATTTGGCATAAAAACGAGTGAAACTTCCGTATATTGATGGTGCTAAATTGAAAGCTGTAAAAGTTACGACTCATGCTTTATTTTGTCTCAAAAGTGAACGCTGCATGTGTGCTAATTAATGACTCTACATTTTTCAACCTTATTCGACTTGCCAGCTTCTGTAGGGCTGTCACTAATTAGCATGCTTTATTTAAAGTATTATAAATGAAAAATTTTTGTTGGTTGTTCGTAGGCTTAATATTAAATGAACACAAATAAATATTACTGACGAAATATTTTATTTATCTTAATTCTATACACTGAATAATTTTTGTAACAATCGTGTCTTAGCTTCTCAAATTACAGGGATAAAAAGTAAAACTGGAATGATTATAATTAACTAATACAGGATCCGTCTATAATAGTCAATTATATTTTAACAAAAAATTAGGAATGATAAGTGGGTCTAAATTTCGAAAAAATAATATTTATTTTTAAATAGTTTTCATAAATTAAAATTTCTAAATTCTTCTCTTTGAGTAAAATTTCAGATAATCTATATTTTATGACTACATACAATTAGATGGAAAAGTTTTGACTACTTAATGTGTAGTCATAAACTTCAGATCAAACTTAAATTTTGATCACTTAGATGAATTTCGAAATTTCTGTTTTTGAAAAAAAAGTTAAAAATTTTTTTTTTCGTAATTATGACACACTCATCAGTCTTAATCTACTAAAATTTTATTAAACTTTAAAATAAATAAAGAATTCGAATGAAAAAAGGTTACTTCGATTAAGAACATTATACAATCATCCATTAAAATGAGGAACAATCTTTCAGTACAAAACGCAAACAAGCTGCAATTCCCACACTAAATTCATGGCAACTGCAGTTTAAACCACAGTTGTTGATTTAGGGGCAGCCCTGGATCGCAATAAACACGGACTTAGGGTTGCACTGCTCCATTCAGCTATTGCGAAATGGGGCGCATTTGTCCTGCGTAGTAGATCGGTGCAAGTGAAAGAATTTAATAAAAATAAGTATGATATTATATCATATTCGTTGACCTTGTAGAGTCGGCTAAGGGTGTTACCACAGCAATTGATCAACGTCAATCGAGGGTTGGCTTTTTTGACCTGGTAAAAACTATCGATCGACGTCGACTAATCCATTCTAGCATCGATCATTGAGATAACAGAACCCTTAGAATGGCGTGATTCATTCTCGGTCCGACTGGCTAGCCTTCTAGGTGATGTGTCTCGGCAGTATTTAAGTAAGAACCAGTTCTTTCCTAAGCCCATGTGCTGTCATCTTTGACCTCATTTTGAATTACCATCAGGAGTTTGAGGTCAAACGCGAGCTTCGCCTCGACTAGAAAAAGTGTAAGTAATTCTTAGTCTGATGACCGTTGTGGTGATGGAGTTAAACATGTGCCTAATATATAAGTGGATACCCACATATGTTCAGTTATTCTGAGTATGAATCATGTCAATTTTCAATCTTGTGGTAATAAATAAATAAATAATATAAATAAATATTTCTGACACTCACACAACATTATCTAGCACAAATTAAGTTTCTTAAAGAACTTGTGTTATGGATACTAGTTAACTAATATACTCAAGAAATATATAAACATATCGAATAAATACATATTTTTTAATAGATAATAAACTTAAATAAACATATAAACGTCCATGACTTGACGACTAATATCTGTGTTCATCACACAAATATCCGTCGCCGCCGGGATTCGAACCCAGGACCTCTGGCATGTACAATGTACGTTACCCCTACACCAGCTGGTCGTCATAAATGCATACAAACACACAACCTGTGTGCTTATAATAGGGTACGATGGCAATAAGATATTCACGTTTCTTATTAGTAGGTACTAAAATTCACATTTTGCTCAGATTAATATTATTATATTTATGCACACTTGATTTTGTAGTGTCTACCAAAATTAATGGCATAATAACTTTTCTAGTGAACTGAAATTTAATCGCATACTTTGCTCAAGAAAAATTCCGAGAAAAAATATCTGAAGTGCCATCCTGGAAGAAGATTAAATTTCAAAAGAATATCGCAAACATCTTTACTGCTATTAAATGGAGAGTAATTTTATAAATATTTTAATATTATCTTTTCAAACAACTTCTACTTTGTGTTGCTAGCAGTTGGATATTTTTTCCAGAATAATTTATCCTATGTGATAATTGGATTACTAAAATTTCTACATATTATATACATAATTTCACGTCTGTATACCTTATGGGGTAGGCAGAACACCAGAGTTATAAAACCATCTGATGTCACATTTGACAAATTTGGAGGTATTATTATGATGGAGAGAGGCTATTGCAGTGACAGGTGGTCAGCCTATCGCCCGCAAAAACGCCAATAAAACCTCTTTCCATTAACTAAATTTGACAGTATGCCCGGGAACAGAAGCAGCTGGCAAATTCTATGTTTTTCTTTCACTCCCAGTCCAGCATGGAAGATTCTCAGAGCGTTTTATCCAACTTTAACATATTTTTTTGTTGATATCAGAAAGAAAGAAAGAAAGAAAGAAAGAAAATATTTATTTAAGTAACTATCGCAATTTCCACAATTAAAACATATCTTATATATATAGCCTAGTTCTTATTATACATAAAAAAGAACGATAGTTAAAAAAAAAGGAATCAGACTCAGCTTAATGTCGATTGATCCAGTAGGAACATCGACGCTGGTTTTCAGTCCGTCCCTCTGTCCCCTAGGTGTTCGGGGAGAGGAAAAATGTACTGGGATAGTCCCACCCTAAAACACTATTTATACAAAACACAAAAAAAAAAAAATGAAAAAGCATTATAAGCTGGGATACAAAAAAAAAATATATATAGTATGTGGCACGGCAGAAAAATAGTAATATACATGGGTACCTATAAAAATAATAATATCTACATATTAATATTAAACATATAAGCAGATATAAAATAAATATACAATACAAACATATTACCAAACTAGATATTAACGGAGTCATTGTAATGTCTGAAGATATTTTTTAAATTTAATTTTAAAAGTTTGACGACTTTTTGAATGTCTAATGGGGGGTGGCAGATCGTTCCAGCATTTGCTAGCTTGGTAACGGAAACTACCTCTAAACGCCATGGTCCTGTGGCGTGGTATAGCTAATCTGTACAGAGAGGCTCTCGTGTTAAAACGGTTTTGTGATGAGAACCAGTCCAATTTAGAAAAAAGATAGTCGGGTGACTTGTAAGTCACAACGTCATATAAAAGACAGGCGAGATGTAACAGCTGCCGATTTTTTATGCGAAGTGACCCTGCTTGATTTATAAAAGGTGTAACATGTGATCTAGGTGGAATTTTATAGCAGAACCTAGCACATGCATTTTGTACTCTCTGTAATATTTTTTGGGTTTTGCTGTACAGTCGTGGCCCAGTAACAACATCGGCGTAATTTAACTTAGACAGTACAAGAGTTTCACAAAGACGTTCACGCAGCTTTACACTTAGGAGATCTCGAACTTTGTAGAGTATTCTTAGACGGTAAAAACAGTTTTTCGCTATACCAGCCACATGTTTCTCAAATCTAAGTTGTGAGTCGACTCTTACTCCCAGATTCCGAGCTTCTTCTACTGTATCGATCGGGTTCCCTTGAACAGATATGATTGGCTTACAACTGTGAATTTCATAGAGTTGTTTTTGAGAACCCAATATCAGAAGTTTTGATTTTGATGGGTTCAAAACCAAACAATTTCTCTGGGCCCAACAATTAATATTAAGGAGGTCCAGATTGAGATGATTTACTTTTTCTGCGATGTTGGTAGAGTTGCAGCAGGTGTAAATTTGTAAATCATCAGCATACATATGATAATTGCAAAAACGTATTTCTTTTGTAATGTCAGTACTATATAGTATGAACAATATTGGTCCAAGAATTGAGCCCTGAGGAATACCGCGCGTAACATGCCTCCTCTCTGACCTCCTCACACCTCCGCCTTCACATGTTACTTCGACTAATTGAGATCGATCTGTAAGGTAGCTAGCAAACCACCTGCAAGTTCTGTTATCAAATCCGTAGAATGCTAACTTAGAAATCAATAAGTCAATATTGATCGAGTCAAAAGCGCGGGAAAAATCTAAGAGAGCAAGAAGAGTCCCTGAACCTTGATCTTGTGCACATAGGATGTTATCTATCACATCTAACAATGCTGTGGTCGTGCTTCGACCCTTCCGAAATCCAGATTGTAAGGAAGGAAGTATTTTGTTACACTCCAGGTAGGTTATGAGTTGTAAGTAAACTACCTTTTCGAGTATCTTGGACAGGAAACATAACATGTTAATAGGTCTTATATCTTGCAAATTCATGGGATTGGTAACCTTAGGAAGTGATATTACTTTAGCGGTTTTCCAAACCAGTGGAAATGTACCACTATCTATAGACCGATTTATAATTTTAGTGATGACGCCTAATGTTCTTGGCAGTGTCAAAAGGACCATATTCCTAGATATTTCATCTATCCCTTGGGCATTGGATGTAATCTGGGTAACAATTTTGCCAATTAACATTTCTGATACCGTATGCAATGTAAAAGTCGAGGTGCTATATCTATGAAATTCATAATAGGTTAACTGCGATAAGGAGACCTCTGTATTGCCAGGGATATTGAGAAAGTGGTTATTTAAAATATCAGGATCATTTAAACCAGCAGGCAAATCGTTATTACGTGCCTGACCTCTCAAGATGGTATTACGCAGACCCGTCCACAAAGCCTTAGAATTATTAATATTTTGATTGAATTTTGCGTCAAAGTATGCTCGTTTTTCACTTAATAGTGAAGTTGAAACTAATTGTTTTAATTCTTTGTAGTAAAGTTTGTGCGCGTCGTTTCTAGTTCTACGATACTTTGTTAATGCGTTGTCTCGGAGCTTCATCATAAAACGAACGTTACTGGTAATCCATGGGTCAGAGAGCTTTTTTCGGTACATGGACTTTTTCGGTGCTAGTGTATCGAAAATGTGAAGAATTAAAAAATTAAAGTTACTTACCATTCTATTCACGTCAGTCTCAGTTGTCAAAACCTCCCAATCGAATCCCTCCACAGCATTGTCAAGCACTTCCAAATCGATATTTTTAAGCGGCCTGCTCACAATCCAACGCGGCTTACATTTCTCTATTTTCAAATTTATTGTAACGTCCAAGATAGCATGTCTAGAGCCAGATATAAATGTGTTTTGAACATAGGATATGTTTGCATCTGTGCAAATAACATCAATTAATGATTCGCTCTGATCAGTGTAGTGGGTGTGATCCTTTACAATTTGTTTGAGATTAAAACACGCCAAAAACAGTTCAAATTTTTTAAAAGCTCCGCTATGTTGGTTAAGAAGGTTAATGTTGAAATCACCTAGAATCATAATATTATCGTAATTTTTAAAAGTCGATATAGTTTTAGTCAGATCTTCGAAAAAATCCTCGACATCCAACCATTGTGGACGATAAGCCGTACCTATTATTAAACGTTTAGCATTAGCATTAATTTGGATCCAAAATTGTTCAGTTGTGGTTTTAAAATGGTTTATCTTTCGAAATTTTAGCTCTCGTTTAATCAAAAACCCTACACCTCCTCCCCGTCCATTTAGGATATGTGAGTCGCGTGGTATATGAATAAGTTTATAATCGGGTATTATCGGCGCTAGGTCATCTTCACCAGGTCTCAGCCACGTCTCATTTAATGCCATAACGTCAGGACCCCGTTGTAAAACGGCAGCACTGAAGTTGTCACAATTAGTTTTGATCGACCCCACATTCATAAAACTAACATTAAAGAATTTATTTTTACCTGTCATTTTTTATATATGATATTCCAATTAAAAAACTTCTGAATATAGATTGCACACATATATGTATATATCAATAAGCGAATAAATAAAATTTCAATATGTAATGTCAATGTTTGAAATATAAAAATAAAATCAGGTAAATAATAAATAAAAAATAAGAATTCAAATATAAAATTGATGAAATAAATTAAAAACGATCGTGCCACTAAACTATTTCCAAAATTAATAAAATAACCATATCTACAAAAGAAGGAACATAATCTTACAAACAAATTAAAAATTACAAAATATAAAATCATTAGCGCATCGTATAAACTTATACAGAAACAAGAGAGCCGCGCAAAAGAATGCATTAGATTATATATTAGAGCTATCACGATTAGCCTTACTAAAAACACGATCTATGTCTTGGTCATTTCTGATTCGAAAGACTGTCTGTGCTTCGGATTTCCTGATATATATCGAGCCATCTCGAGACCAAACGAATTTCCACTGTGCAGCTCTCGCCCGCTCCCGCGTCTTTTGAAATAGCTTGCGATTAAACGATGTTAGCCTTTCATTAATATAAATACTTTTGATTTCACTTCGTAACTCAAGATCTTTAGTTGTGAGATTACGGCGCACACGGGCATTCTTTAGGATTTCGTCTCGGTTACGTTTTCTTAACAGCCGTACTGAAATGATTCGAGGAATCTTGTCTCCTTCTTGCTGATTTCTACGCGGCAAACCGCAACGCTTAATAGTAACAATATCTTGATCGCTAATATTACACCCAAGTTTATTGGTAAGGGTTAAAAATAGGTGACTAATGTTTTCACCCTGTGTTTCGGGAATACCTGATATATCAAGATCGTTTGATAAGGTGTCCTGCTCTCTGTCATTAAGCTCAGACTTTAAATTCAAAATCGTATTCTGTAATGATGTTACATCTATGTTGTTAGTATCATCATCCCGTGATTCTAATTTTAAAATCCTTTCCTCCATATTATCAATTTTTTCATTGCATTTCATTAAATTATTTCTTATATCTGATATTTCTGATCGGAAATCTCGAATAACTTCCTTAGTTTCTAGAAGTTCATTTTTAAACAATTGCAATTCTTTTGTAAGTTCATTTTTAAACAATTGTAATTTTGATACAAGATCTGTAAGGTCTACACATTTAAATGACGATTCGACTAAGGGCTCTCTCTCTACGCAAACATCCTTTGTTATGCCTTTTACTGGAGTCTCAGAATTAGTGCCATGGCGAGGGACCTTAACCCTACAAGCTGGACACGTCCAATCTTTCGGTACATTGGCGGCGCTTGCCGTCGGCAAATTAACACAAATGCGATGATAATTAATCTTACATTCCATGCAACTAGTGCCACCAGCCGTGGCAGACAGAAACTTTCCGCAAGCTCCACATTTATTCGAAGGTGCCATGATTGTTCTTATATTTTTATTTAGAGGTTTTATATAAAAGTTTAAAACGATGACTAAACAGTAAAAACGAAAAATAAACTATACTCGTTCTGGGTTTCGAACTCGTAACATTCGACTCAGATCCCAACTTCGTGTCCAATAGACCACCAAGACAACTACTGTTTGTAGTGAAATAGTTGAATAGTATTCAAGTTGTGATAGCCGTGAATGACGTATTACAGCCTGTTCACCCGATTGGTTGAACGATCTTCGCTTTGCACTGATATTTTTGAGCACTGTTTTATATTGAAATTGAAGGAACGGTTGCTTCACTGATTTAACACTTATTGTACACTATGTAAACTGTCATTTAATGACTTTCCTTAATGGAAAATATTATATTTCTGCTACGACTGGATTAAAACTTGAAGAGCGGAAAAAAACACGTCTTATATTAACAAATGTGGGAATTCACATAAATAGAATAGTGTGTCTTCCACATCACCTAATAGAAAGTGATTATAGCGAAGCCTACGTCCAATGATATTATATAAAACAAAAGCAGATATGTTATAAGCACGCGCGTTATGAAGACTCAAATACGAGCCAAATGGTAGGTCTTGTAATTAGTCTGCGTCGAGCGCAATCACAAGCGTGACGCACTTTAGGTTCCTGTGTCCTCACCAAAATAAATATAAAATGCCGTCGTGTGTGTTTCGGAAGTGTACCAATAAACTCTAAAGTAAACAAAATGCAAGGGATCTCATACCACATGTTAGTATGTAAAAGTACTTAGATTTTTTAGTATTTGTAAATTATTTTTTCAAACAATCTAATAACTGATGCAGGTGAAGAAAGAGATAGCGATCTAGTTTTGACGCGAGAGCGATAGGTGCGTGCTCTGCGGACATAGATTAATTAGTGCAGAACGAATATTGATAGTGAATAAAATGCCTACAATTAAAGTTCAGGTGTTCTTTATTTTTACTTTGTTTTGATCCCCATTTTCAGTCATCGAGTACATCTGACTAAAGTCATAATTGATAAATACACAAATATTCGTCTCCATTCCGCACATAAAAATAACCCCGAAATACAAAAACTTTCAAAAAGACAAAAAAGAAATAAATTAAAAAAGACATCTTTTTGAAGATATATAATATTCATTGTATTTCTATTTTTAATTATTATTTCAATATTAAAATTTTCAATAAATGTTATTTTCTATTATTTCTTACTATGTAATTACTTTTCAATCAAGTGTCCACTCTACGACTGTAAATATTAATCTATGACACAAGAAAACATTGAAGTGCAATCATTAAAACTATAGGTATCTCTTTCATTTGCGTGCTTTTTCTTATCTTTTGTTATACTTATCAGTGAAACTTGTCAATGCATGCAGTTTTTGATTGCTCGGAACAGTTTAGAACGCAAATTACTATGAACGTAACATATCTATAGTTTATAATATCATTGCCTACGTCTATTTCCACAAAAAATCAATGCACTCGACACTTGTCCAGAAATATTTACACAGGCAGTTGCTAGCATACCTGGAACTTGTAAATTGATTGTGGAATTGCAACAACAGTCATACATCTACATAGACAACGCAAATGCATGTACTTCGCGTGTCCGAACCCAGACCAAGCGTCAAGGTGTGTCGCAGCTAGATTCAGTCGCGCGTATGTATGTACTGTTAGAAAATCGATATCACAATATCGATATCGTCCATAATAATTGATTTCATCAACGGCATCGGTGTATGTGAATTGGTTTGTATTTTATATAACAAAATATCAGCTGTGACGTCACAGTATGTGTTAAAAAGTTGGCACGCTTGGTTTCAATTCAAATCGTGACACTTGCATCATGTATGTTGATGTATATCTGTGGTTGCAACATTAAAAATTTTGAAATCTCATAGGGTTGACTGAGAATAGCCCTAGCACCTCTGGCCGTAAAAAATGTGACTATTCCGAGTGGGCCCCGCTTGGTGGCAGAATCCCGTCAGGGTCCAACTGGCTAGCGACCACCCTTCATATCAAATCTGCCGCCAAATATAACCACCCGGCTGCGATGTGTTCCACCCACAATATTTTATGAAGAGCCATTTCAAGAGGCTTCCATGCTGGACTGGGAGCGAAAGAAAAACATAGAATGTACCAGCTGCTTCTCTTCCCGGGCATACTGTAAAAGTCAGTTAAGGGACGGAGGTTTTATTGGCGTTTTTTGCGGGCGATAGGCTGACCCCCTGTCACTGCAATAGCCTCTCTCCATCATTATAATACCTCTAAATTGCAAACGTGACATCAGATGGTTGTATAGCCTCTGGTGTTCTGCCTGCCCCTATTAGGGATATGGGCGTGAAGTTATGTATTTCTTTCCTAGGCCCGTGTGCTTTCATCTCGACCTCATCATCACTTACCACCAGGTGATGGTGAGGTAAAACGTGGGCTTAGGTTAAATTAAAATATAAATACATTTTAATATTGTCTTAAGTTTTCGCGATTCATACTATTAAATAAAACACTTTTTAACCGGATTTATCGCGTATATTTACATTCTAAATTTTGACTCGACGTTTCGGTGTCTTTGCAGACCCCGTGGTCACGAGCGACAGAGGTGTCAAGCGTCTCGGATTGATAGATTGAAAAAGTTATACATCATCATCTCCATCTGTTTTACAGTCTCCGAGCGTAGCGTTCTGGATTGACACAAAACGAAGCTTGCTGGATGTTGGATTTAATGTCAACGAAACGTCGAGTTAAAATTTAAAATGTAAATATACGCGATAAATCCGGTTAAAAAGTGTTTTATAAATACATTTATGAAAGACTTAGCTGATGTCATAAAGAATTGTCATTATACGTAAAATTTACAAAACTTGTAAATTGTTTCTACACTTATTAAAATAAATAAATATACTTGAAAAGTAAGGGTGTTTTACAGCTTGTTATAAAAATTCTATTCCCAAACCGAGTGGATGGATAGAAATCGAATTTAACCTAGAATGCTGCAGTCGTACTTAAACGAATTGGGTCACAAAGATTTTAAAATATAATAGTATAAATAGAATGATTGTGCATTGTTTGAATTGCCTTTGTTAAATAAATTAACAGAAATTGTATATCTTAAAACTCTGCAAGCAATACAAAGTTACAATAGGTAGCAACTGAGTTACTTGCTAATTATCGTAAGAATAATTTTTAGTACTTACTTATCAGTAAGTACTATTAATTAGCTATCATGATAAAAGTAACTTACACAATTGGAAAAAAAAATTAAAATACAAAAAGCACGAAAAATATTTAATTTTTTTTTCCGGCGCAGTGTAGCCTTAGAATAGCTGTACCACCCCTGGATAAGCATGTCATAAAAGGCGACTAATCCGAAAGGCCCCAACTTGGTGGTAAGACTCCGCCTAAGTAGGTTCCGCCTAGCTAGCAACCAATCTTCATATAAAAGGTTCCGTTGCATTCCTGGCCGCAACCTGTGCCAAATTTTAGGATCGTGGAAATTATTCACAAATCAAACAAAAATACAATATTAAAAGTTGAATCAGTAATTTAGGTGTACAAACGAAAAAACAAAACGACGGTATTGCCATAAATCTCCACCGTTATCCAAAATGACCGGAAGTACTTAGTATATGTACGTACTCAATCTGTCAATAAAATGTGTTCCAAACTTATAGAGATTTGTCTTTTGTTCTTAGAATGTATAAAAAAATATCAAAAACTTAAAAATATATTATTACTTCGAAGCATACGAAAACAAAAAGTTAGAAAACGCTTACTGAGAGATGATCTTGAAAGGTCAACACACTTAATGTACGGAAGTGACATATCACCATTACTAATATCTATCAAAAATACACAATATTTTATGAATTCAATTTGCTTTTCTAGTTTTTTTTATTGAAATCATATTTTACGTGCAGGCAGAAATCAAAAATATAGGAATTTCAGTAAAAATATGACTTCAATATGGCGTCGTCAGATACCTGTGGTCATTTTCGATTCAAGTAGTTTTTCTTAATGTACACGAAAAGTAACTAACTATTTAATGAACAGTTATTTTAAGTGTTTTCATAATGGTATTCCACAACTATTTTCTTTGGTACAGGTGCTGGCCAGACGTCCATACTAAAAATGAAACGTGTTATTTGGCGCAGGAGCTGTGATATATACTACTATAGGGTCTTTCAATAAGGACGGGTCGATTTCAAAATGGAATAAAACAGGCTGTGTATGAGATATTAACGATTTTTTTCTTTTATTTGAAAGATCCATTCATGTTTGAATATGACATCATTCAACTGTCCGCCGCGTCTTTGAATGGTGGCACAAATCTGAGAGGTTCAATTTTCAACAGACAGACAACAATCAACAGGCAGATCCATTTTAATCCCTTTTTGAGCCTAAATTGAACCATATAGATATTATATTTTGTTGTGGGGGCTTTCGAAGTCTCCAGTGACCAATTGAAATAACCTAGGCCATCACTCAGTTTCAGTAGAACTGATGCAGCGGAGTCCTTGAAAATTGGACTTCCCGGATCCGTGCGAAACTGCGGCGGACATTAGAATTATGTAGAATTATGTTATATACAAAACAAAATGGCGTGAATTGGCCTTTCATATAAAAGAATAATTTCATTAATATCTCACACATAGCCTGTTTTATTCCATCTTGAAATCGACCCGTCGTTATTGAAAGACCCTCTAATTACACTGATGAAACCATAGCAAAATCTCTTCAGTACTTCCAAAGATTGCTGCAAACATACAAACAGGCAGACGTTCCATATTTAAGAACAAGAAAATATGAACATTAATAAACAATTCAGAATCAATTATTAGTAAAGCCTATTTCAATGTTCTATATTCAAATTCCAGCGATGATTTACATAAGTTCCCCGATACAAGCGAGCAGAGATTCAATTTTATTTAATTTAAGACATGAATAATTGATGCTGTTTGAGTCACGAGGAGAATAGAACTGAAGCGAGTTTAATCGATACCCGGGGATGTCGGTCGTAGGCTGCTATAAGTGTATCATGATGTATTACTGTTTCATGTAGTAATATTGGCACGGAATCACACTTACTTCCCAACTACGGGTCTCAAAAAAACAAATAAAAAATATTGACAGGAAAATTATGATTAAAATGACGAAAACTTTAGGTAAAACTAAGCTAACCCGGGTATTTCCAATACATAATTGCATAACTTCACGCCTGTATCCCTAATGGGATAGGCAGAACACCAGAAGCTGTAAAACTATCTGATGTCACGTTTGGCAAATTTGGAGGTATTATTATGATGGAGAGAGGCTATTGCAGTGACAGGGAGTCAGCTTCATCATTATCATCACGACTCTTTGTAATGAGCCCACTGCGGGGCATGAGTCTCTCTCCTGGGTGACAAGGAGGTATAGGCCATAATCCACCAAGCTGGCCCAGTGCTGGGTGGTAGATGTCAGAATTTTCAGGGCGCCGAAAATGGCTTCTGACAAACCCTAACGACTACTGTATACAAGTATACAGCACCCGGGACCGACTGCTTAACGTGCCCTCCGAAGCACGGAAGTCGCCGTGAGAAATGAATGGTCGGCGGTCACCCATCCAAGTACCGGCCGCGCCCAACGTTGCTTGATCTGTGATATCGTTTGATACACACAGTAACCACGGCGCCACGACGACTTCCGCCCGGAATCAGCTTGTCGCCCGCAAAAACGCCAATAAAACCTCCGTCCCGTAACCAACTTTTACAGTATGCCCGGGAAGAGAAGCAGCTGCCACATTCTATGTTTTTCTTTCGCTCCCAGTCCAGCATGGAAGAACTAACTTTATTTCAAAATCCATTCCCGCTTCAGGTGGGTATATCTTGGAGTCATATTTTTTAGTCTAAACGTGTTTACCATTTTATGTACCTAGTGTCAGCCTAGTAGAATCGTATTTTGAGTTAAAGACTATAAAAGCTTTGTTTATAGTGTTCTGCAGGGCTAGCATGCAATCATAGATAAATAGTCGAATCTACAAGATAAATATTATTTTGTTATTTTATCCTATTATGTAAGCTAATACGTGCACCATAATAGATAGAATTACTCGATTGAATACCATGATTAAGACCACAGAACCAAATATGTCATAATCTTAATAAATTACATACACTAAATACCATATTCTAATAAAATATCGATAAAAGGCCCGATTTATCGTTGTCGACGGTAGCATGCTAGCCCCGCTGAACAAAGTCGAATATAAGCCTGTAAGGTCTGTTGTTTAGGGTGACGTCAGACTGAAGGCACTACTTTTGGTCCCCTTTTAACCGCCATAATATTCCTGTGTTAAGGGCAGGGACTGCATATCGGTATCAATTTTTTAAATAGTACTAGTAAAATTTCAGTACCCTTATTAGTGTACTGCTTCATCAAACACAATAACTTTACAAGTTATTAAAATCTAAATTAATTATATCAGTAACCAAATAATGTATTCCGGATTCATTTCTGTAGATGTTTTTAGTACAGAAATATTTTAACCTATTTAGTTTCTGTACCGAAATGTATAGATCAGCATATGTACCTACGCTTCATAGGCTTCAACTAAACTATCGAACATTCTACAGTTACTTAAAAATAAAATTTTAATATCAATATTATTATTAATACCGGAAAATTTCAGTTAACTGAAAAAAAATCAGTTATGCTACAATAATAAAAAAGGTACAAGAATTATTTCAGTATGAATTCCTGTACTGTTATTTTAAATACACCTAATTTAACGGTGTGACGTCATACAGAAATTCATACCGGTATACAGTCCTTGGTTAAGAGTAGGTAATATTCCGATTGAATTAATGAATGATCAGCCAGAAAAACAGGAATAAGACATTTCCAATGCCTAATCAATTGTACCATTTTGTAATTCTTCCATTAGTAGATAATAAATTAAGTTTGTGAGCCCGAACACCGCTTACCATTTAATGGATCCACAGCGCGTTTGGAAAGTTTTTTAACATTAAAAACTTTTAAATAATTTAATTCGATAGATTATAGTAAACTCAAAAAACTATCTACCGATGGTATCTACATTAACAACTCTTGCCCCTATGGCCCTCTTGTACTAAAGCCTGTTTTTATGTAACATACTTTGATTTTTAATTGGATTAATCTTGTTTTGAAGTAAAATGTCTAAAGTAGGAATTCGTCATATCTTAATTTTTTCTCTGTAAGTCATTAAATAAAGCAGGTTGGGCAACGTTCACCGTGGCCTGTACAAGGATGTGTGTGAGCGCCGACCATTCATTTATTAAAAGGTATACAATAGTCGTTACAATTTTTCAGAGGCTCTTTTTGGCACCTTGAAAATTCTGATATCTATCAAATAGCAACAGACCAGCTGGTAGGTCTCTCTCTCGTAAAACTAATTGGCCAACGCTTTTATTTTACTTGCACGCCATTTTAATAATCCCATTTTAATAATACCATCCAGAGTTATTAATTTGATTTACTCTTAAATCAATGAATGGGTAGCCTCCTACAGTCAAATAAAAAAAGCTTGTATTGAAAGTTTTATACAAATATACCTGCCAAAAAGTCTACGCGACCTACCCGCGCTACGTTCAATTTAAATACTACTACGACGAAAAGTACTACGAGAGTAGAAATATTTCGTAGCGCTCTCTACAAGCCATTGTGCCTCTCAAACAAAGTATTTGGCAAAGCGCCATTCGTTAATTCGATGTTTAAAAATGAAGTAAGCTTCAAAGAAACATTGTTATTAAATTGATTTTGAGTTTATATTTTTGTTTGTGTGTACATAGTTTCTACTGGAGTGGTAATTGATAGCAAATGGTGAATGACAATCTCGTTGTAGCGATGAGGAGTAACACGCTTTGATTCGATCCCAATATCAAGAGATTTGTTCCTGTGATCTGAAGATGTTTATCTTGGACTTGGGCCAATCCAGGGATTTCAGTCTCTATCTTCTTATAAGTTTGAACCAAAATACGCTAGACAGCGCATGCCATACCTCAAGATAATATTTTCTCCATTTTATTTTCCTTTTTATATTCTTTTATAAAAGCGATGAGAAGTTTGCTTAATATCTTAATATGCTTAATATCTTGTCGTCGTCATGGCGCCGTGGTTAATGTGTGTATAATACAATATCGCAGGTTAAGCAACGTTCGGCGCGGTCGGTACTTAGATGGGTGACCGCCGACCATTCATATCTCACGACAACTTCCGTGCTTTGGAGGGCACGTTAAGCAGTCGGTTCCGGGTGCTGTATACTTGTATACAGTAGTCGTTAGGGTTTGTCAGAAGCCATTTCGGCGCCCTGAAAATTCTCCCATCCACCAGCCAGCACTGGGCCAGCTTGGTGGATTATGGCCTATGCCTCCTCGTCCATGCCGTGCAGTGGGTTAATTACAAAGAGTTGTGATAATGATGATGATCATGATCATTTGATGGAAAATGAACATAAGAACATACACGGGGAAGCTTTTCGCCCAAAACTTCAAAATATCAGAGGTATAGTCGTCAGGGGAAAACAAATGCAGGCAGTTCGTTACCACACGCAATTTTTATTTCTAAACTCATCTCTTAGTAGTAGAGCATATAACAGTATTTATTTGCGTCTACAACACATTTACAGGAAATAAAAATTAAACATATTCACAAACAAAAATAAATTCAAATAACTAAAAGGAATATAAATTACATTATCAAATACAGAACAGTTGTGTTGCAGCAGCACAAAAACGCCATGGTTCAGTGCGTTGGTTTGCTCTGTAGAGCAAGGCACTGATAATTCTGCCACCACCTAACAAAGGTTTCGGTAGCTTTTAAAAATCAGTCTACGACATAGACAAAATAAACGCGTACGCGTAACATATAGCATATAGTGAGTTTGAAGTATATTAATAATTTGTGTAGCTGTTTAGTTATGTTAGTTTGGTTTAGTTAAGTTATGTTTATGGTTGGTGTGAATGTGTATGTTAGTGAGATATTTTAGCGTACTTAGCGTTAATGTTCAGAGCGCTGTTAAGCCTCAGAACTTAAGCAAGGATCTATTCTCGTTACACCACAAAGTCCGCTGAGGATAGCCATTTGGAACACCTAAAACTTGTTTGTTCAAAAGGAACATTTTTAAATGTTATTCAAACGTAAATTTTGATGTTAATTGGCGCAGATGTACATTGTTACATATGGTGGCTAGATAGCGGAAAACCCCACCATTTTATATGATTAATCTGACCCGGCCTGCATTAATCTTTAAGCTCATAGTTACTTATCAGGTGATATTGAGATCAAATAAGGGTTTATTCACCGTTAAAAAGACTTACCTATGCAGTGCAGGGCTATTCTTAGCCCGATATACTATATGTAGTGTTTGTATTCGCATTTTACTGAACTAAAAAACTAAAGATTGATATTTATTAGTCTGTAACACAGAAACACGTGAATTGGGTTGAACCACAGAGTGGGGCAGAGCCTGTAATACAAAAATAATACTTTTTATCCTTTTTATTTTACATTCCCACAGAGTAGAACTATACCTACACGGATAAGGGCGCAAGAAATCTTGAAAGCCTTAGAATATTTTTGAGGGCTTTGTGATGCATTGGTCGATTTGTCGACTTCGGCATGAGAGGCAGGTACTGGCGACGAGTCCCAACTACCTCGGTCTGGGTGTATATAAGGATACTCCTAGTTCCACTGTGTGGACCAATCACAAGCTTGTATAAAAAGCTTACTTTAGCCACATAGGGGTAAGGGCCACATAGAGCAAGAGTGTCTAGAAGAAATTGCTCGTCACCGAAAAGACCGCCTACATATACCTACATGTTATTCTTTAATTCTTTTAATTTTACTTTTTTACTATTAAATGAAGTGTAAAATAAAATAAAATAAATTGTTTGTGTGTCTATTATCATTTCTTTTTCTGCCCCCTACATAACTCTCACGACTGATTAACAGTTGCAACTTTAAAGAAAGAACGAATGAAATGAGTCCGTCATCTTTAACAAATAGCGAACCTGCAAAGCCCCACAATGCGCATATTCCCTTCATTCGGTCGCGGAGGCTGTTCGCATTAGTGCACAGTAATGACAGGCCGCCCACCACCGTTGAGATACAGCTGTTCTAAGCGGGGCTTGAGTGTAGTCTTACTGTTAGCGGTTATCTAATGTGAACTATATTACGAAGAAAAACAACATTTTTTACTGCATTTATTGCGTTAAAAATATATTTAACCATAGGTATAAATCTGGTAAAATTTATTTATGTATATAAGTATGTTATTTGTATGTGTATATATGTTTATATATATATATATATATTAGATTATATATTATATGATATTTATATTTAGTACGTTTATTGTTGAAAATATAAACTTATGCTTTGCTCGTAACTCGTGTTATAGTTTTTTTTTTCTCTCAAACCATTTCAAGGTTGTCTGTAAGAGATCGCTTGACAGCGATAAGGCCACCTGTTGTGCCTATCTTTATGTTTTTTTCTATTTTATAAGTTTTCTTTTTGTAAATGTGTGCAATAAAGTATAAATAAATAAATAAATATTAAATATCGTACAAACTCAAAATTTATATGATTTTTTTTTTGTAGCGTCAGCTTTGTACAGCCCTACCACCCTTAGATAAGTGTGTCGCAAGATACGACTCATCCGAGTGACCCCCGCTTTGTGCCATTTCCGTCGTTGTTCCTTTCTTCCAGCCTTCCTATCTCAGAGTGAGTCTCATCACTCTAGATAATCTCTTAGTTTTAGCTTTGTCATTTTTGCTAGTCTTAGCTTCGTTATCTTAGCTTTCAGTTCATCTATGGTGGCACCCTTTAGGATGCCGCTCGCTGCGCAGCCTCTAGCTATCGATCGCTCCGATCATATTCAATGGCTTTTTTTTAATTGGGGCAATCCTCCATGGATACGATGACGCACGGGGGTCAAAGTTATGCCTGGACTTTAACCGGCTAAAACCCCAATGTTTTCATCCTCCGCGCCTAGTGGCGGGATCACGGGCAAGCTGCAGCATTCAACCGCGAAACCGCCGGCGCCATCCGCTTCCGCGATACCCTCAACATGCAGCGTGCCGAGAACACCAGGCACGCCACACCTCAGCGAACTCCCTTGAGCAGGGCGGCAGATACCCCCGTATCCACCGCCCAGGGACTGGACTTCACTAAGACCGGAAAGGGTTAGGGACCGGTGAAATCACGTCGCGTTAGATCACTAGAATCTAACCCCCCCCCCCCAGCCGCGCCTCAATCTGGTGGAATCACGTCGCGTTACATCACCAGCATCCGGCTATCTGGCCTGCCATCATCCGGGGAAATCGCTGACGCGTTAGATCCCCAAGTAGGACTAAGGTGGATGGCCCTTTTGCTTCCCCTTCTCAGACGGACTGACCCCCACAGCCATCCATCCCACGGATGAGGAACCTTGGGCACCCGGAGATTGGGGTAATTTTTTACAGAAGTTTTCTTCCTCGCAGCCGTTAGGCCCCCGGTCCTGTTTCTGCCCAGGATTACGGGTTGGCCGACAGCTCGGACGCCAAAGCAATCCAAGCCTGCCGTCCCTCCGAGCTCAAACTGGAGGCTCAAACCAGCGCTCCCCTCCTCATGCCCTCGTCGATTCCCCAAAGTGAGCCGCTGATACTCCTTTAGGGAACCGACAAGGGCCCCGCAGCTGATTTTGGTCCGTGCCGCCGAAATGGGATCCCCCTATTTCTGGGGGGTATTCCCCTATCCGCCACCTGGGGACGCGCCCGATGGGAGAGTAGCAACTCCACACGGGATGATCAATGGCCTACACCAAGGCGGATCAATTAAGGGGGATGTTTAGTGGGTATACTCAAGCGTTCTGAGGAGTGTCGTGGCCGCTCTTGCGGTCCCCACACTGTCTGGGTACTCTATACCTGCTAGCCACTGGGGTTAGCAGCTCTATAAATTCCTTTTTGTCCGTGACAAGATTCATCCTCCACCTACTAGAGCTTGCTTTAGTAGGTGCCAAACCTTTCCTTGGCGGAAAAATAAAAAAAAAAATCTATCCGGTGGTAACGTGTTTCGACAATATGCTAGCGTTTATGTTCTTGTATAGGGCTGTCGCTAGCCAGGCGGACACTGAATGAGTCCTGTGACTCTCTCAGCTATCTCAGCTACTAAACGTTTATTCTGGGGTAGTACGTTTGACTATTATAAAATAACTTTACAAGGCCTCACAAAGTACATTTGATATAAGTAGATATATTTATTTTTCCGCTATCAGATAAACCGTAGCCCTATTTCTTTTGTGAAGTCGAAGCACACACGAATAATTCAAGATAACGACACGAGATAGCGCTAAGTTTTTTAACTCTTTTAGTTTCCTTTCTGAGACCGGAGTGCTGAAGATATTGGATTGAAGTTTTAACAAGCAGTAAGTCGGGTTAATCTGAATTTTATTTTATTGAGATGCAATGCGAAGCGTTGATAATTGCTTGAATGGATACTTTACTTAATGTTAACTTTTTTTAATGAAACATTGACATTATTATAGTGAACATGTAGGTATGTATTTTGTTTTTTTTTTAAACTCAGCGATGAGCTCGCGTGGGGTCGGCCTTGAATAGTCCTATCACCCCTGGATAAACTAAACTAAACTGAGTGGCCCCTGCGGGGAATTCTTTGATTTATACAAGGAGGGATTCATACCACTGGTATAAGCCGCCACATATCATTTTTGTTACATACCATTGGTATGAAACGCCAAAGCCTTATTTTGACTTCATCGATGCGAACCACTGTCAAACGCCTCCAAAACACAAGCATGTCTATTCTCCGCAAAAAAGAGCACCTTTACTTTTACGCCCACTTTCCAGAATGTATCTGTTCCCATCACCGACCAACTAGGGCTTTTGGGCGTCACTATAACGTCCAAATTAAACTTCGGACAACAAATTGAGTCTATGGCAAAAACGGCTTCAAAAAAATTGGGTATCATCTCGAAGGTCCAGCGGTACTTCAGCCCTGAACGGCTGCTCAATTTATACACAGCCCAAGTGAGGTCGTGCATGGAGTACTGTAGTCACCTTTGGGATGGTTCTGCCAAATACCAGCTCGAAGCGCTAGACTCTGTTGACCGAAGAGCCCGTAAAATCATAAACAACAACAACCTTACAAATAAAAAATTGCAGACGCTGGAGCATCGTCGTAAGGTTGCTTGTTTGACAGTATTTTATCGGCTACATTTTGGTGAGTGTGCGAGTGCTCTTTTTGACCAAATTGAACCCACCCCTTTTTACCACCGGACTACCAGACGCAGACAGAACTTCCATCCCTATATAGTGGATTTACCAAGAAGTCGAACAAAACGCTTCGATGGTTCCTTTTTGGTACGGATTGCCAAGGAGTGGAACAATCTGCCTGCGTCTGTTTTTCCTGACCACTACAGTCCTGGAACTTTTAAGTGTCGAGTGAATAGGTTTCTCGTGGATGGACGTGTAACACCATAGTCTTCATGCGCACTTTCCATCAGGTGGCATGGAAGACAAACGTCCTATCCTTACAATATAAAAAAAAAAATTGAAAAAAAAAACACGATTTTGGTGGCAGAATCCTTTCAGAGTCCTTCTGACTAGCAATCACCTCTCATATAAAATCTCTCGCCACGTATCACCGCTACTGCGGTAATGTGTTCTGGCAATATTTTATGAAGAGCCAGGTCTTTATTAAATCCGTGTGCGGTACTTGACCTCAATCTCACCTGATGGTGATTGTAGATTAGTCGTAGTAATTGTAGATTGCATGCTTAGTCATAATATTTTTTTTATCTTAGTTCACATGGGTAAGTATTAATGCTCTTTTGGTGATACCTTTTTTGGTGGCTGAGGTATTCTGGTTTTAGAATATAAATACATAAATAGATAAACACCCATACACGGAACTTTTTTTTTCTTGTTCCGTGCGGGAATCGAACCCGCAGCCACTGGGTTCTAAGGTAGACAGGTTTACCCCATCGCCAAAGTGGTCGTCGATGAACATAAATTATACGAGTTACACGGCAGTATTAAATACCAGTAGTTCTTTTCAGTTTGGAAGTAGGTGCTTCACCATTTTTCAAATATTTGTAGTACTACTAAGAAACTGTACTAAGTTATTTATGAAGATCTGTAACGTTTTTCATACGTATAAACTTTTGATAATTGTTTTATTAAGTTCAATGTCTTAAATGTGTAATATGAATCTTTACTATAATCTAAAGATTCTAAAATATTTCCTCTGTTTAGCTGAACAAGATTGTATCTTTATAACTCAGATTTATCTAAGAAAAAAGGTTGATATATGGACAAACAGAGGAACAATAAGAAGTCTGTTTTTATGAGGCACGGAACCCTCAAAAACTTTTAATATCGATCGCAAACGCTTCATTGAACACACGTTGCAATATCACCTTTTTGTAGCTCTTGAAGTTACATAACGTAATATCTAGTCGATTTTATTGTTACTTAAATCTATCTCTTGATATACAATTTCTACATAATTTCCCGTCGAGCGACCAACGTTCTACAGCTCATAGTTTACCAAGCAATCTAACCATGATCATTGATTGCGCCAAAATCGAAGATACATATATAATACTTAACTTCACGCCTGTATCCCTTAGGCTGCAAACTGGACGGGCAGCGACGCGGGGAATCTGGGCCGTTCTCGACGCCAGCGGGCATAAGAGCGATTTGTCGCGGTTTCATTAAAACTCAATGCTTTCTATCGTGTCGCTGCCGTCCAGTTTGCAGCATAATGGAGTAGGCAGAGCACCAGAGGCTATAAGCCCATCTGATGTCAAGTTTGACAAATTTGGAGGCATTATAATGATGGAGAGAGATTATTGGAGTGATAAGAGGTCAGCCTATCGCCCACAAAAAAACTCCATTAAAACCTCTGTCCCTTAACTGACTTTTACAGTATGCCCGGGAAGAGAAGCAGCTGGCACATTCTATGTTTTTCCCACAAAGCATATTTCCTCCGTGGTTTTTCCTTTGCTTTTCCTTTTGACTCCAGGTACATATGTGAATTATGCTTACAGGTTGCTTTTACAAATACTGAACCTGATTTTAACCAGTCGTAACTAAACTGGCACTATTCATAACTGCAAATACTGCGACTTCCAGAATAAAATTATTAATTTATAAAAAACTTTTTCAGGTTAATGCGAAGCATACAGCTTCGCATTAACCTGAAAAAACAGATGATTTGAATTTTTTATATTTCGGATTTTTGACGGTACTAAACTAGTATGGTGTCAATGAAAACCTTCAACAATAACAACAACGAAAACACTCCTAACAGTTTTCATACTAAAATAAAAGAGAATCGAATATTGCAAACTGGTATTTAATATCAAGCCTCGAACAACGGCTTGTTTGTTCATACACCAGGCTGTCAATCTACGTGGTAAGCCCGAGGGCTGATTCACTGATATCAATACTAGGATCTTGATTAACACATCTGTATTGAGTTCGTGAATGTATTTGAAATGGAAATGCCGTTGGAAATAAATACGAAAATGTCTAATAATAGTAGTGTTGTAGTAAAATGAGCGTTTTGAGCGCCGCGTCAACGCTTTTGAGCGTCAAGACTCGCGAGCATTAAAGACTCGGGCTACGACTCTCGAGTTGGGCGCTCAAGCGTCGAATCGTTAACAAGGCACAGCAAAGCATTTTAATGAATTTCAAGAATTTGGCTATAGCAAAATTTTAATGTTTGGTGGCGCCACCTATTACACTTATTACAGGAAATAACAACTTGGTATGAGCGATAGATAATGAATGGCTTCCGCCATTTCATCACAAAACGCTGCTGGCTTGTGAAAATCCTACGCATATCTGTTGTAAACTGCTCATATCTGCTCAGCAGTGCGATCACAGAACTTTATCGAATCGTTTGTTAACGAATGTTTGTATAGTATGGAGACGGTTTTTAAGAAAAAATTGAAATCTATCCATTGCCGCACGGCCAGTTTAAATAAATGTGTGCCTTGTTAATTTTGAATGTTTGTAAACATGTTGTACTCATAAATATATGTAAAATAAAAAATTACAACGTTACTCAAACCTTGCAACCGACTCCATACTATACGAGCATTCGTTAATATACGATTCGATAACGTTCTGTGATCGCACTACTGTTCAAATTATTTCCTGCAAAGTCACAAGTAACGTCAAGTGAACATTAGTTTATCATTTAGGTGACTGAATTCTTGTGATGCTTGATAGACTTCTCGATTCACATATTTCGTCGAATAACTTAATTATCAAACATGCGACAAGTGTTGGTTTTTGATTATTTTAGTTAATGGTTCGTTAGTTCTTTACTATTGTAATGTAGCACAAGGGTCTTTCACATATGAAAACCAATATTTATCAACGATAATAGTAAAAAAAACTAACGCTCCTACAGGAGTAGTTAGCATCAATAACACTAACGGCAACCAGATATTTTTTTTATTTATTTTTTATTTTAGATTTCAGATATATCGCAAAGATCTTTCAAGAACATAATTTACTCAATAGATGGTAAATCGGATATGAGCCTTTTGATTTATGTACGATAATGCACGTACGTACGTCGCTAATTTTGTAAATGAACAACTTTAAGACGTTTGCGTTTAAAACTTTCAGTGGCCAGCTTACAGCTCGAGCTTGAATTCGATAGAACTCATTGGGAATGAGCTAAAAAATAATCAAGACAGCATTGAACCCTCCAAAAACCCAGCTTCGAGATGCTGAACTGACTGCTTGGCGTGGTTTATGGGCAGAAGACATCAAAAATTTCTTCCAAAGCAGGCCATACCAGATGCAGGTGGTTATAAGGGCTAGAGGAGGAAACACGCTTTATTAAAAAGTACAGAAAGTCAACAAAAAATAGACAGTTTATAAATGTCAGTACCTCAAACTCGAGTGTAAAATTTTGTGTAAATGTGACTTTTTGCATTATCTTTATTATTCACTTGTGATATGTTAGAACTTATGAAAAAGCCGAATAAAAACATAAATTAGACGATATGTAATCAAAATGAACAAAGACTTGTAAGATTTAATAAAGAAAATAGAAGTTACCAAAAATTTTATAGGTGGCCAAGTTTCCGTGCCGGTGAGTATATTTTTTCTCTTCATGTATGATCTCAAACTATCACGTCCTTGAATTTCAAAAGTGACCTACCAGTCACCCTGTGTATTTTTTCAATTTAATAAATTACAGATAATTTGATCACCTTTACCTACCTACCTACAACCTACATGGTTGGATGATTTAAGAAATATTGTTGTAAATATTAAAAAAATACTTTTATTCAAAAGTACCTACTGTTATTTATTTTACATTCTTCGTTTGATTACACTAATTATGGTTACCGTAATTCCTCCCCTACAGTAATTCAATATTAAATTTGAGTTGTTTAGAAATTCTAATTGTTACTATTTAATTGCTAAAATAATTGTATAAATTAAGTTTACAAATTATATTTGAATTTAAACTAGATATTTTAGGTAACTAAAATTTAATGATTCCAATTATTTGCCTTTTCACCAATTTAAAGGGCGTAGTGGGCGAAATAAGAAAGTCACAGTTTATTTACATAGCTATTATTCTCCTCAGACAAAGTAAAAAAATCCATAATTAAAAAATTGCAACAAAATTCACTTATCAATTCTTAGAATATCATTTCCATATTTTCTAATGCAGCGTTTTTGATTGAGACACTCGAACAATAGCTTCAGCATAGCACACACTAGATTGACGTGATAAGAAAAGTTATATGCAAGAATAATATAACCTAACCTTCGAGGTCTATAAAAAACACATTTCTAAGGACCCTATTATACGCACAATGGAGTTCACAAAAGATCCTATCTTAATATCTTGGTGTAATCTCGTAAGGGAGGGTACAAATTGGTAGTTTAAATTTATTCCTTTTGAAACTTTTTTGAAGCTTCTACCGCACCTGGAGCCAGATCGAATAGGAAACAAAAAGTGTTACCTATTACCACCGAATAGAAACCCATCATTTTATCTAATATAATATCTAATTATTTCAGAAGTGGCAACTTTTCAGAAAATAATTCCTTTTTCACAATGTTTTGACTCGTCTATTCGTGCCATAAAGTAACAGAGTTTAAAGCATTTAGAAACCCCATCATCATGACAACTCTGCAGTGCTAGCACGGATCTTTTGTCGATCGTAAGTTTACGAATGCTCGTATAGTATGGAGACGGTTTTGCAAGCAATAATTGAAATCTATCCATTGCCGCACGGTCAGCTTAAATAAATGTGTTCCTTGTTAATTTTGAATGTTTGTTAACAGGTTCTACTCTTAAATAACTGTAAAATAAAAATTACATTGTTACTAAAAACTTGCAACCGACTCCATACTATACGAGCATTCGTAAACTTACGATCGACAAAAGATCCGTGCTAGCACTGCTGTTCAACGCACTACACAGCAATGAATCTCTCTTCTGAGTGACGAAGAGCTTTGGGCTGTAAACAACCAAGCTGGCACAGTGCTAGTTATCGGAAGTCGAAAGAGTAATGTTTATAGCTGACCTGTCAGATTTTTGACTACACATGAAATGTATTAAAATAACATATAGTGTAAATAATAGCTCATGTTCGGTAAATTCCAAATCATTTACTTATAGTAGAAACCGCAGCAAGGATTTTAATATTTCACCCTCTCAAGTTACTCAATAGACTACACGTATCATCCACTTGAAATGAAAATCCCGATATCGTTTTTAAGAAATTAAATCAAGTCTGCACCAATAGTTTAGATATAAACAGGCAGCATTTCAATGACAATATCATCTTTATACATTCACTTAAATAACAAAAAGTAGTTTGACAGGTCAGAGAATGTATGGACCGTGAACATTACTCTTTGCTAGTTAAAAATTGCTATTGCAGATCCCGAACATCGAGATAAAGTAATGGTTAGGTTAGAAACTTGTATCGACCAGTATGGAACATGTTTGTTCTGGTACGTCGAACGCTTTACATGAGAGAACGTTATATTAAGGAATTATTACTTTTGCGTGAGGCAGCAAAATTTCAGCCAGTAATAAATGTCAGAATAAAAAAAAATGTCCATATGTCTAGTTTCATAATGTATATTCTAATATTTGTTATTTTTATGCTGACCAGATAGTCGTTATATTGGCTAATATTGAAGCTTAGATTAGAAGACTTTGATCAGTTTCATTTCGTGAGCATTTTCCATACCATTGACAAATGTTTTCTTAATTTTCAACATTATAACAGCAATCATATAATTAGGCTTTTTGTGTCTGCCATTCAGAAACAGCTATTGTTTCATGTAACAATGCGTAAATCATTTCATAGCTCATTTGCTGTTTAAAGTTTTGAATAACGACCAAATCGACGCGGTGCTTGGCAGTTTTGTAAACAAGGCAATCAATCTTTTCAGCTGACGTTCTATTTATTGAAAAATTTACTGATAAATACTAAAACGTTGTGGAATCAGAATTAAAAACGTATTTTTTATATTATGGTGTGTGTATTCTTAGAATATGCCTTTAAGATGTGCATATCGTTTATTTGAACAAAATGTTACATAATCTATGACGATGGGAAAAAATATGCACTTCACTCGCAACGCTAACCAAAACCATTTTAAGCTAAATTTTCTATCACATTATATACTTCATATATTATTTTCTAGCAGCACGTTTTAATAGTATATAAGTAAACACACATGTGCGCCATGAAAATTATCAAGATATCTTAACCATTATATTTATCTTACATCCTCGTACATTTAGAAAACGAATTGCGGTACAGATAAAAAAATCACATTACAAATCACGTGTTGGTGCGATATAAAAGAGGAGTTGCTTAAATTGGGGGCTTTTCGTGTTTTCTGGCGGAAAATATTTGATTTCACATTACAACATTCAGTGAAGGAATTCTTTTGAAATAAGGCGTAAGGCGTTTTGATCGGATTATGCGGCGGGGCTTTTAGCTTTTTATGATGTGATAAACGACATAGGTAGGTACGTATAGTCTAAGATCCGAACTTAAAAAGACCTTCACCGGGCTGATAATAGAATAAAACATATTTTATAACAAATTTAGTATATTGGAAAATATGTCAAGAATGGGGTCCCAAAAAATTCCAGGACAGACTATTTTTAAAATATAAATAAAAATGTTTTTTAATTAAACGTTGCATCATCAAGATAATAAGATTTTTTGTACCCCGACTTAAAGTATCAAACGTAGAATGTGCGGGCGTTGGGTTGTCTATTGTTTTCCTGGAAAAACTTCTCGGTTGTCAGGTATAAGCAGGTATGCTGATACCAGTTACCTTCACTTGCTTGACAATATAATTTTTTTATATCAATATAAGCGTTATTTTATTGCGAACACGTTGATATATGGTTAACCTTAACGCGTTATTAATTGTTAACGCATGGAAATGTGTGTTGTTTGGAAACAACTGACATTTGAGTTGCAATAAGAATAATTAATCAAATATACTAAAATATTAAACTAAAATATTAAAATATTAGTACTTATTTATATACAGGGTGACTGGTGACAAATTTGCAATACTGAAGGAGAGTAATCTGTACCTACTCGATTCTGATCATAATTATGTAATAAAAGTAGGAACTTAATTTTTCACCAGAAATCCCTATGAATAAATAAAGAGACCTTACTACACTTTTCCCGACGCGTTGCCTCAGTCAACACGCACACAGCAGTGTTCCCGCCACACGCACACCACCACCCGCTAAGTATTTATTGTATTACGCTAATGTAACCATGCGTTGCGCAATGAATTCTCTAACTTTCGGAGAAGTTTACTCACTAAATATTTAATATTTATTTTTTTATTTGTTTTTTTCTCTTCATGTATGATCTTAAACTATCACGTCCTGGAATTTTGAAAGTGCCCCACCAGTCCCTGAATATTGAATTATATGTATAATAATATATTTATGATATAAAAGTTCTTGTAACTCAAAATTATATAATGACACAATATTTTGTATTCAATATCTGATTCATCAGAAGTATAATTTTGACTATCGAATTCATCTGATTCATAGGTAATTAGTTTCTTCCCCATTTTCTTCCATTTCGATAATGTTCTGGATTTTCTAAGGAGTTTGATATCCGAACAGTTTTTTTTACGTGCGAGTGCTATGTTGGGTCCTTTATTACTATACGCTATACACAACTCGGGAGTCATCGTAGTGCAGTGGCTCCTCCGTATATTTATCGATTAGGCAGGTTAAGAAACTCTCGGCCGGGTCGGTTCTTGGACGGGTGACCGCCGACCATTCATTTCTCACGGCGGCTTCCATGCTTGGGAGAGCACGTTAAGCAGTCGATCCCGGATGCTGTATACCTTTATACAGTAGTTGTTAGGGTTTGACAGAAGCCATTTCGGCTTGCTGAAAATTCTAACATCCACCCACCAGCACTGGGCCAGCTTGGTGGAATATGGCCTAAACCTCCTCTACACACAGGGGAGAGACTCATAGTCCTGCAGTGGGCTAATTACTGCTAATTACTTATTCGCAATAAAACGACGCTTATATTAATATAAAAAAAAATCTATTATCAAGCAAGTGAAGATAACTGGTATCAGCATACCTACTTATACCTGACAACCGAGTAGTTTGTCCAGGAAAACAATAGACAAGCCAACGCCTGCACATTCTACGGTTGATACTTAAAGTCGGGTTAAAAGTTTCTTATTATCTTGATGTTGAACGTTTGATTAAAAATATTTTTTTATTAAATATAAAAAAAATAGTCAGCAGTGCTAGCACGGATCTTTTGTCGATCGTAAGTTTACGAATGCTCGTATAGTATGGAGTCGGTTGCAAGTTTTTAGTAACAATGTAATTTTTTATTTTACAGTTATTTAAGAGTAGAACCTGTTAACAAACATTCAAAATTAACAAGGAACACATTTACGTGGGTGGTCTGAAAAGTTTCCAACCTAACAATGATACAAGATTTTTTTTCTTAATTTTTTTATTTATTTTTCTACATAGTCTCCTTGTAAGTCTACACACTTCTCCCAGCGATGCTCCCATCTCTGTAACCCGTCCAAATAGTACTCGGCGTTTTTCTCTGCAAAATAATTGTTCACAAAGGTGATTGCCTCCTCATTTGACGAAAATCTTTGTCCTCCGAGCGCAGTTTTTAGATGAGGGAACAAAAAGAAGTCGCTTGGGGCCAGATCTGGTGAGTAAGGCGGATGGTCAAGCAGTTCAAACCGTAACTCGTGGATTTTTGCCATGCCAACCGCTGAGGTGTGAGACGGCGCGTTGTCTTGGTGAAACAGGATTTTCTTTTTCTGCAAATGTGGCCGTTTTTCCGCAATTTGTGCCTTCAGCTCGTCAAGTAATGATGCGTAGTATGCTCCTGTAATGGTTTTTCCTTTTTGAAGATAATCGATTAAGATAACTCCATGACTATCCCAAAAAACAGTCGCCATCACTTTCCCAGCCGAAAAAACAGTTTTTGCTTTTTTTGGAGCTGGTTCCCCCCTTGCAGTCCACTGTTTTGACTGTAGTTTTGTTTCGGGCGTATAATGGTGTATCCAAGTTTCATCTACAGTAATTAATCGGCGCCAAAACTCGGATTTATTGCGCCTAAACTGCGCCAACAGAGCCTTGGAAATGTTCATTCGAACACGTTTTTGTTCTAACGTGAGCAAACGCGGCACCCAACGCGCGGACAGCTTTCTCATGTCTAAATCTTGTTTTAATATGTGACAAACACGTTCTTTGGACATTTTCATAACCTCTGCTATCTCTCTCACTTTAATTCGGCGGTCGTCTAACACCATTTCGTGAACTTTAGCAATGTTATCGTCAGTAGTTGCAGTTTTTGGACGTCCCGAACGTTCATCGTCTCCCAAGCTCTTACGGCCACGTTTAAATTCAGCTGCCCAAAATTTCACTGTGGTAAATGATGGTGCAGAGTCCCCATACACAGAGTCCAACTCATTTTTGATTTGCGTAGGCGTATTGTCTTTCAAAAACAAATATTTAATAACAGCTCGATACTCAATTTTTTCCATTTTCACAAAAACACTCACATGTACTCACTCAAACGACTGTCAACTAAAAACTGCGCGTCCAAAATGGCCGAAACTTTGGTGAGTAACCTGTCAAAAGATGCACAACTACATTCACTAGCTTTTGTTGACGAGTGGCGCCATCTTTGCGTTAAGGTCGGAAACTTTTCAGACCACCCTGGTATTTAAGCTGACCGTGCGGCAATAGATATATTTCAATTATTGCTTGCAAAACCGTCTCCATACTATACGAGCATTCGTAAACTTACGATCGACAAAAGATCCGTGCTAGCACTGCTGTCCAGGATTCTTTTAGGCAACCCATTCTTGACATATTTTCTAATAAACTAAATTTATTATAAAATATATTTCATTTATTATCCGCTCGGTGAGGGACGTTTTAGGTTCGGATCTTCTACTAGTACTGAAGATAAAGTATGGTGTTAGCTAAGTGAAACCTTCAAAGTTTAAAAAAAAAGAAATCTTGGCCTAAAAATTTTTGATTCCCGTAATTTCTATATGAATCTGGATTGTGATTGTCATTGCAACTTTCATACAGAATAAGGATTTCAAACTAAATTTGAAATTGATAATTTTATTCATTTAAGTCCTCTAGTAGGGTCAATAATAGAATTCATTTCAAAACTTATTGTTTGTAAAAAATATAACAGCTGACTTAAAAAACACGAAAAAAACAAACATATTAATATACTAAAATATACTAGAAGGCTATTCAAACCACAGTTTTGTTAACAACAGTTTACTTAACACAACGAGAAACGATAAAATTCCTCAATATACCACATGGTATACAAATTGTAGGGAAAAACTTAAAGATTTTTTTAAATTTATTATGTAAATAGCTGTGAGGGATAAAATAATCCTAACTAGATAATCTTGTAACAAATAGTCGATTTGAAATGTAAATCTCAGAATAAGAACTAATTTTAATCAGATGATTATTATTTCACAGTTTTTGATACTGCTTCCTATTGCAGCTGTGATATACAGATCAAATAACTACAGTTAATATAGCTAAAAAACTCTTTTGGATATAAATATCTAGCTCTTTTTAGCGTCTTTACTCTTGTTATCCTTATTCTGTGTGGATATCAGAAAAAGTTTTAGTGTTATTCAGGTTCACAGGGCAGTAACTTATACATGCATCTTTTTAGTTTATGTATTTGTTACATAAAAATTTAGATTTTTTCTCTTAAACCCAATACAATTTGAAAAAGCCACTTCTTTGTTTATGATTCTCTTTCACATTCCTTTCCAACCAAATAACCAATATGTCAGTGTATTCACTGCCATTTCACCGAATAAAAAATCCAAGATCTGAATAGCTATCACTCAGCAAAACCCTTTTAAAGGGAAATCTACTTGAATGCCTTCAAAACACCATTTACGTACAGGCCTTTTAGCTTTCCCAAAATCAGCTTTGTACCTTTGAATTAGAGTTAGAAGTTGTCCGAATACGACTGAATAGCACCTGGTCTGGGATCTGCAAGCCAAGAGTGCCAAATGCGAGATATCTTTTTAATTTACTTTCTTTTGAATCTTTTCAACGAACTCCTGAAAAAACCATACTTCGACGAGGATTTAGTATGTTAAGGCATTTCCTGGCTCGATGCCAGAAAATAATAACAAATTGACATACCGGCCGCTTGGAATACTCGTTTTATGAAAAAGCTGGCTTTGAAAGACACTGATTGGTTCGTTTTCTATTATAGAAGATTGTCTTTTGTTTTTTTTTGGTTTAAAATCGATTGAAAATGCAATTTGATTGATTAGGTTGCTTTATTTACGGCCCAATATTTATTATTATACGACTGCGGCTTGTGACTACGGCAAAGCACAAAGGAGGATTGACATTTCTGTCCATATGTTATTTATGGGAAATAACTTCTGGTAAATTTTTAACTTCTGTGCTATAAATGATTACAAAGGAAGTAAAAACATATTATTTTGCAACTTATTTACACAGAGTGTATGTTTTCATCATACAATATGTTAAAAAATGTGACCTTAATTGGAATTCAATCTGATCAGATCATAAGGAACAATATAGTATAAGTATCAGGTCATACTGTGCAGAATTAATCAACAATGCACTGTAGAAGGGTTTTCACTCGGTTTTGACGCCTTATAAACGCCAACTTTACGGAAACAAAATTCAACTCCCGCAATTCAAACAGTATCGCCCTTGAAACGTAACCACCTCACAAGTCTAAACAAAGTAAACATTCTAATTTCAAAATTAATCTTCACATTTCGAAACGTAATTACGGCAACATAAATGATGTTTTTGTTTACTTTTGTGTGTAGCAACCACGCACAACTTGTGCGAATATAGACTTAGGATGAAATTAATGAAATCCATTTCGACCCGAATTCCGGATATCCCATAAATTATACCTGAATGCCCCGCTTGTCTCATTGTTTCTGGGACGCCATTATTTGTCCGGTCAAATTTAACCGGATTCGTTGTGCGTGTGGTGTACAAATGATAGTTATGTGACTTTATGACAATGCAAACAAAGAATTTGACCGAAAAGGGTTGTCTAGAAAAAAGTTCTACTGACAATTATTTGTTTACAAATAGGGAGTAAGTTAACATTTTGGATTTTTTCGTTAGGTAACCTACCTATCTTATAAGGAGTTCTTTGATTCATACCACGAGTGGTTCACACCATGGTATGAATTGCCTATGAATACTTTTTGAATGGGCTGTTTCACACCATAGTATGAATCTAAAAATCCCCCTTTCTTATCCAGAATTTTTTTGAAGTTTCTGGACAGAATAATATGTCTCATTCAGGGAAATAGGCTCTTTGAAGGAACGTAACTTGGCATTAATAAGGATGAGGATTTGATAGAGTTGAAGTCGAAAACTGATCCGTCTCAACCACTCAACCAACTAAGCTACTAAGGACAAAAAGTATCTCATCCAAGAAACCCTGGTGGTACAATACCATTCATGGTCTGCCAAGAGGCTGCATTCGGTTATCACAAAGTGTCCTGGCAGTGTTCTTTGACTTCATCATCCTTTCCTTAAATTTTAGTCTCGATCTTCCGCCACACATTCAATTGTTGGCTACATAAAAATAAAAACAACACATTAAAAAAATACCACTTTTCAATTATTTCTCTTTGTGTGAAATTGACTGAATTAACAACAAACGAATGCCAGTTAGTCAGAGGACTAGATTATCCGTCGTTTAGTTGATGTTAAACCTGTGATTAGGTGGCATAATTGAAATTCACCCGCCGACGGAACGTTGCATTGGTTGAATTAGCTCGCAAAAGCACAAAGCCTATATAAAGCTGCGATCAGTTGCGCTGCTTTAGTCTTCAAAATAGGCTGTATCCACGCTTGAGACTGCACACTGGACGGTGATGATAGCGACAGCGGCACGCTCAGCGGTCAAACTCAAACATTCTTTATTTCGTAAGTATTTAAATACATTTGAAATAAGTCAAACAGTTTACAAATTGAACTGAATCTACCACCACTTCGGAAAGTCAATCTGTTGAGAAGAAGTGGCAAGAAACTCAACAGCAATCATCTTTTAAAAATAAGAAAAAAAATACACAATAACAATTTACAGCCAGGGAATCCCATCTTCTTGCATCCGGATATCTTATAGTAAATCGCGGGCAGCGATTCCCGCGACACGATAGAAAGTATTGAGTTTGTATGAAACCGCGATAAATCATAAATATATATAAGGCTGCAATTTATTGTATAAAATGTATACAATAAATGGCAGCCTTATAGAGTGTGACTAAGGGACAAAATTCGTTCTCAGGGATGAGCCCTTAATTAACATTTTCTTTGTCATAAAATATATTAGCAGTGCGATTACAGAACTTCATTGATTCATATGTTTACAAATGTTGTCGCAATGTGGTACAGTATGGAGTCCGTTGAATGTTGTAAGCAGTATTGCAATTTATTTATTTAACAATTATATAAATAAATTGCAATGCAATGTCTCGTAGAAATCGCTTGCTTGCGATAAGACCGCCAATTATATACCTAACATACATACATATCGTCACGCCTGTATCCCTTAAGGGGTAGGCAGAACGCCAGATGCTATAAACCATCTGAAGTCACATTTGACAAAGATGGAGGTATAATAATAATGGAGAGAGCATTACAGTGATAGGGGGTGAGCCTATCGCCCACAGAACGTCAATAAAACCTCCGTCCCTTAATTGACTTTTACAGTATGCCCGGGAAAAGAAGCAGCTGGCACATTATATGTCTTTCTTTTACTCCCAGTCCAGCATGGAAGACTATATATAATATATATTATTTAACAATTATATAATATCCTTTTAGATTTTGTCTATGGTATGAATATTAACCAATTTGATATTTATTACGAACCCTTAAAATTCACAAGGCACACACCTGGTCAAAGTCGCCGGTACACGTTGGATGAGGGCGTCGCGGGACCGATAGTTTGTGTCAAGAACCTTGAGGGAGGCCTATGTAATCCGATTTACAGTAATAATCAATAAAGTAGTCTTTTTAACAACAATTACACTGCTGCAAACACTTGGTTGCGAATTAAACAGGTCCAAAGTGAATCCTTAAGGATTTATCAAAACAGCACTGAGCAGCGTTAACTTTAAAATTTCATAAAGTACCTTTATATTCGTTTAGATTTATGAGAATCAAATGTCGAACCTCTTCTCCGACCTTAAACATAAATAAAACGTACTTCTAAACACTTATCTTTGAAATCATAACAGCAATAGTGCAAAAAAACAGGGTGGGCTGATTTCTGTGATGACTTATCGGCGGCAAAATTATTACAACCTGCTACATACTCCATTCAATACTAAACGAACATTCATAATCATACACATTGATAAAGTTATTTGATCGCACTTTTCAATTATTAAGGGTTGGGCATTTACAAGGTAATCGATAGCATAATCGATATTTTGGAACATGAACAGTCAATCTTAAATACCTATTTAATTATTCAATCCTAGTCGATGGTTGTGCCAGGACGTCCCTTTTAACGTAACGAGACTTCAATCTATTTACCTCTATTTATGGCCCAGATAAGGGTTACCTTAAAGTTAGTTTTAGAAGTCTTTAAAAGCGTATTAACAACAAGATGTTACATTTTGTATTTTAAGTATGAAGCCATGTTTGTGAAACTGTTTGACTATTTGAAGGTGTATTTAAAAGTCATCATCAACGTCACAACTCCGTGCAGGGCATGAGTCTCTCCTCTGGGTGACGAGGAGGTTTAGGCCATAATCCACCGAGCTGGCCCAGTGCTGGGTGGTGGATGTCAGAATTTTCAGGGTGCCGATATGGCTTCTGACAAACCCTAACGACTACTGTATACAAGTATGCAGCACCCGGGACCGACAGCTTAACGCGCCCTCCGAAGCACGGAAGTCGCCGTGAGAAACGAATGGTCGGCGGTCGACCATCCAAGTACCGACCGCGCCGAACGTTGCTTAACCTGTGATATCGTAAGATACACACAGTAACCACGGTGCCACGACGACTTCTACTACTACGTTAGGAAGAATTATTTACAATTCGAGACTATTTTAAGAATGTGCAAGAACTAAAACAAGTCGTGTATAATTATTATATGTATTTCAATGAGTTTTTTGAAACTAATTAGAAAGCTTAATTATATATTCATTGTAGTATTAATCTGTGGGCGATGAGTACTCCATTCTACGTCTTAACTTTATGGTGATAAGAGTTATTGACAAGCAGAGATTGCAAGTTATTTTTATTTATTAAAGTACTTCTGTCCGAGTCTGAAATCATTAAGAACGACTGGCTTTTGTCAGTCCATCCTCACATATTACATTATCTATACAGGGTGTACCAATAAGTTTTGAATTCTAAAGTCCGAAAGAGCACAGAGAGCAATATTGAAGTTAATTTAATTCTACCATGTAGATACCCGACTTCTGACCTACATAAACTGTGTAAAGTTCTCGCTGTAAGACGGCTATTTATGCATAACGTTATTACAAAGTAACACTCGCTTTATTTATATGATCCTACACTATGCAACACTTTAACTCTGTATATTGACCTCTGTTTAGTCAGAACGTTTCCCAGTGCCTTCGACCAAAAGATATTCCTGCAACAAAATATAGGCAAATATATAATCTATCCTAATATATAAAGCTGAAGAGTTTGTTTTTTGGTTTATTTGTTTGTTTGAATCTCAGAAGCTACAAGTGGGATTTGAAAAATTCTTAATAGCCCAACTCTTGAGGAAGGTTATAGGCTATATTTTATCCCGAAATTCCCACGGGATCAAAAGTTACGCGGGTAAAACCGCGCGCAGTGGTTAGTTTATAATATAATTTGGCTGTAGCTAAGAAGCAGCTGTTACTTTAAAAATTTTACTTTTATAGCCTGTAGCGCAAGAGTAAGGCTATCAGATACATTTGGATAACAACAGATTTGGCACACAAATAAACTAACACTTCAGCTTTATAAGTTTCTATAGACAAGATCGACCCTTTCTCTAATCACCAACCAACGCACCTACTTTCATTCTAAAAATAGAACCATGGTATTAAATTTGCTTACTTTCAAATTAGGTATGTCATGGAGGGACCTCTAAACCTCTAATGTCAATAAATGAATTATCTATCTATCTATCTAAAAAGTTTTGACATAATATTTTCGAAAAAATACCCTTATATTTATTAAAATAGACCATTTCGTGTGAACTCCCCTTTACAAAATCACAGTGATTTAGTTCGGCTGCTGAATTCCTAAATCCCGTTCTAAATACCCCGTGCAGTGCCTGGGTGCGGGCATTGCGAATGGGTGCTTTTCAGTAAGACTCACTGGAATGGGATTCGCTTAACAAAGCATATCGTTATAAAACAGAGCTTGCTAGAGCCCCCTTTATATAGGTAGAGGACAATAGCTATTTTAACAAATACAAAATATTTACGACTGTTTTTTACCGATATATGATAAGATAAAAGGAACAGTAATGACAACTTAAGTTATTTAAGTATTATCGATGAGTTAGGTAATAGATATAAGTGAGTTTAGGTAAAAACTAATATTTATTTAAATTTACTGATATAATTTATAAGTTAGGTACCTCAATTTTTAAATATGTTTTTAATTCCACGGGATGTGTTTGAACTAAATCTTACCTAAAGGTAAGCGAAAATGAGATCAAAGATAACAGAAAACGGTCTAACTAGTGATTCCGTAAGAAAACTTTTTCCATAGGTGTAGTTTCTTTTTTTCGATATGAACGCATGCAAACGAACAAACAAACTCTTCAGCTTTACTACATCGATGTTATAAATTCATTCCATAAAACTTTCTGTAAGCGATAACTTGCGACTCAAGATTTTTTGCACGACTTGTGAAAATCATTAAACCCACACCGCGTTCTATGAAACTCGAGATTCACATCACGTGCTTTTGCCGTAAATTTTCCTGCATTGAAACCTTGAAATTGATAGTAGCGTAGTAGGAAAAGGTACGAAAAACATATTTAAGGGTTATCCTAAGTCAACTATACACTTTGTCGTATACCGCTAATCTGCGTGACTGCCGCTTGGTGGTAGACCTCCGGGGGCGGCTAGCTAGCGCCCACAATTTATACAGGGTGACTGGTAAGTCACTTTCGAAATTCAAGGACGTGATAGTTTGAATCATACACGAAGAGAAAAAATAAAATAAAAGTAAATATTAATTATTTACTGAGTAAACTTTACCGAGAGTTAAAGAATTTATTACGCAACGTATGGTTACATTAACGTAATAAATAAAAATTAAGGACCTTCTTTTATTACATAATGAGCTTTTTCCCGCAACTTCGTACGCGCATAATCAGAAAAGTATTATTTTTCCCGACGCCGTTGAAATTTCGGGAATTTCTTCGATAATGCATCCAGATATACATTGAAGATTTTGCCAAGTTTCACATCACGGTGCACTTAAGAAATAAGATTTTTCATACAAATTAAAAAGTCCCACATTCTCCGTTTCCGTGGGAACTTCGGGAATGCCTTTCATGATGCAACCAGACCCTCATTGAAGAACCTTTATACCAAGTTTCACGTCCGTGCTCTCAAGGAATAAGATTTTTCATACAAAATACAAAGTCCTATATTTCCCGTTCCCGTGCGAATTTCGGGAATTCCTTGCTTAGTGCTCTGTACATTCCCTAATAAAAGTATGTTCAAAATTTCAGCTCTCTGCGCCTAGTGGTTATGGCTGTACGTTGTCTGTCAGTCACTCAGTCAGTAACGGAACCGTTTTATACAGGGTGACTGGTGACAAATTTTAGATACTGAAGGAGAGCACTCTGTACTCGAATCTGATCATAATCTATACTAATATACAAAGCTGAAGAGTTTGTTTTTTTGTTTGTATGTTTGAACGCGCTAATCTCAGAAACTACAAGTGGAATTTGAAAAATTCTTTTTGTATTTGATAGCCCATTTCTTGAGGAAGGTTATATATCTTATCCCGAAATTCCCACGGGATCAAAAGTTACGCGGGTAAAACCGCGCGCGGTGGCTAGTTATGTAATAAGAGTAGGTACTAAATTTTTCACCAGAAATCCCTATGAATAAATAAAGAGACCTTACTACACTTTTTCCGACGCGCTGCCTCAGTCAACACGCAGACAACAGTGTTCCCGCCACACGCACACCATCACCCGCTAAGTATCTATTTCATTACGCTTATGTAACCATGCGTTGCGTAATGAATTCTTTAAGTTTCGGCTAAGTTTACTCAGTAAATAATTAATATTTATTTTTTCTCTTCATGTATGATCTCAAAATATTACGTCCTGGAATTTCGAAAGTGACCTACCAGTCACCCTGTATTTTAAGATTATGATTACGGTCGAGTACAGAGCGCTCTCCTTTGATATCTAAAATTTGTCACCCGTATAAAATCTGCCGCCAAATGTCACAATACCGGCGATGCTTTATGAAGGGCCAGTTTCTCTCAGAGCCCTTGAGCTGTCATCTTCGATCTCATCCTAAATTACTATCACATGAGATGGAGATCTAGCACAGTATAGTAGTTCCACATGGACTTAGAGAGGAATAAATAATACGAGCTATTTCTTGCGTCTTCATAGTTCACCCGTGTAAATCTAGATACCTTTAAATTATCGTGATTGAAAATATCCTTTGTCTTTTATTCCTGGTTTGAACTAACTTTATGTGAATTGTCAATTGAAAGTTTGGTGTGAAATTGTATCAAATACTTGTACACAATATAATTTATGTTTGTACATTTAAACTATATTTATAAATGTATAAAGTCGAAGTTTCTGTTTGTTTCAACGCGCTTATCTCAAAAATTCCTTAGATGTTGGGCAAGTCTATTATATTTCATCAAACGTAGACTTACCCTTCTTACATTAATCAAAATGTTGACGGTCTATATTTGAGAAATAGATGTAAACAGTTACACCTGTCAACAATATTCGATAAGCCCCAAACCGAGCTCCATTTTGCTTACCAGAAACCTGCCAAGTACAGTCGTGTTCAAATAGACTATTTGGAACCATTAATATAAATAATAACTACAGAAGGTCCAGTTCAAACCTAACCCGGTCAGTGTTCCATGGTGATTGGTGTTTCCGTCTTTCTTCGTAAAATACTATTGCTGTATAGACTAATCCAAATAAAAAAAAACCACATCTCAAAAAATGACTCTCAAAAATTGTCAGAAGTCATCGTTATGGCGGCAGTTTTTTGAAAAAATACAATTTAAATAAAAGGACTTACGTGAGATTAACGAATAAGAATAAAAAAATAAGAATTTAACAATAAATTCTTTGTTTAAAAAATGAAATTTGACTAATTTATCCTCAATACAACTATGTAACGAAAAACATGATATTTAAAATACACATTTGAACTCTCAATCACTTCTGTAGAAATCGATTTTTTCTTCTTCATTTGACTTATGGACTTTATACTCTCCTTTGGAATTTCAAGAATACATCAATTTTGTTCCATGTTGCAAAGTGAGTATCTATGTGATAGCAATTTACATATTGTATTTTCTCACCTGAGTTGCTTTTATACTAAGTCCAATGACAAATAATTTCGTTGTAAATTATTTATTTTTTTAAATAGGAATAAAAACTTACGTAAGGTGCGATTTACAAGAACGTCACCTTCTGTTTCAATAAATTTCGTGTGAATGCTGAAGGCGATGCACCATCTCGCTATCTGCTGCCGTGTACACCAAGTACAGACAAGCACAAACACCTAATGGATTCGAAGGCGGCTTACGATGAATTCTGCTACTACGGAAACACTAATGAAGGCTACGTATTTGATGGAAAGCAGGAGAAATTATTTAATTAACGACACACTTAATGTTGCCTACGTTGGAAGTAATGGCGGTGGAAATTTTTCTTATATTTATTATAAAAGCTTACACATTGACCCATGAACGAGTTGGTGATATTCTGGAGTCTACTATTATATTTATACATTAGGCAATCAAGTGCTAGACAGAAACGTAGACAAAGATATAGATGTAAAGATAGAAGTAGATAGATGTAGCGATAGAGGTGAGAGAGAATACCGATACCTAATGTGGATAGGGATGAGTATAGTCGTGGACAGAGACGGGACACAGACACGGACGTGGACATGGAGATGGAGAAGTCAAAGTTAAATTAAAAAAAGTAACATAGACATAAAGTCTTCAGCAAAACGACCTGGCACCGCTAGTAGCACCCGTTCACGAGTATAACGCAAGCACCAGCCATCGCCCTCCTCATACATCATATTTTAGGGAAGAGGGTGACCCGACACACGACGCTACTGCTAGCCATGCCGCCTGAAGGAGCATGACGTTCTTGCTGTTGTATGGATAAGAAGGAGATGGAGATGGAGTTGGAGATTTAGAACTTTTGAAAAACATTTTACAACCGAGGAATTTTTTCCATGTTTCTTAAATATTTAATAAAGATGTTTCTTTTAAAATTTCCATCTTACTAATATTATAAATGTGAAAGTTTGGATAGATGTATGGATGTTCGTTCCTTGATCACTGCAAAACGGCTCAATGGATTTGGAATTTGGATGAAATTTGGCAATAAGATGGTGTACAATCTTCATCCCGATATCGATCGGGATTCGTAATTGCGCCAGGTAAAACTCACTGAACAGCAAGTGTATTATAAAAGGAGTTAATTGTTTTAACTCCTTTAAGCTTTACAAAAGATTCTAGTACCTATATATTGCATCTTCTCAAAAATTTATCGGTGCCTGATGATGCGGTGAAGACGCAGGCTTGTTCGAAAGTAGGTATGTGTCAACCTACTTTATTTTCCAAGAGCACGACCTAACAATGGTCCACCTTATGCTTCAGTCAAGATTTTAAGTTAATAATCTACCTACCTAGAACCGGTGTTAAAGATAAATTTGTTGTTGGTAAAACCGGAAAAGGTATCGAAACAATGCTATGCTAAAAATGTACATAACTAATGAAATGTACAAAAGTATAATTGACTTAAAATAGTTAATAGTCGATAAAAATTATTAAGCATTTCATCTTAGGAATATTTCGTAATCATCAGATAAATTATATATTGTAAATCTGCTGCTCTTAAACCAAATAAGAACATCAGAATTATTCTTGAATTTACTTATATTTCATATAGAAACCTACATTTTCATACGAACAATACGCGTTGCCTGTTTGACATATCTTCAAGAAATATCCGCTACAATTAAATGTTGATAATTTAATGCTCTCTTCTTAATTAAATAAAGAATAATATTCAATGACATCAAACACTGACACAACTTATATATATAAAAATAGGAATAAAAATCGTGAAAACTTTAAACAACATTATTATTCGTTTTGCTACTATTAGTATCGTGAAAAAACGTAAAGTACTTCCTGTTTTCCACGGCATTACATAACTTTTACGATGCCCATGGGTAGTAATGGGATGATGCTATTTGCTGAGTATCGCTGAGTGTCTATAACGGCATTGTCTGGCAGTTTTATTTTTAATAATAGTTATGTCCAAAATTTCACGACTCGCTGACTGCAGCGGGCGCTTGCAAACTTTTTGTTTGCGCTTGCATATATTCTGTTTTGAATTTAGTAAAATTAAATTAAAATTAGTAACTTGGTTAATGCAATTTGTATAACTTGTTATGAAGACACAGTGGATATAGTCGAAGTTTTTCTGTAATTCGAACGTAGGACCTCCGGAAAATGGTCAACACCGATGACTAAAGAAAGAGGAACGTTATCAAAAGAAAAAAAACTTGGTTGTTTATGACCTGTACCTCCTCGGCACCCAGTACAAATTATAAAGGGTTGTGATAACTATTTCAAGGAGTATTTATTTTAAATTTTTTTAATGCTTCCATGCTGGACTGGGAGCGAAAGAAAAACGTAGAATGTGCCAGCTGCTTCTCTTCCCGGGCATACTGTAAAAGTCAGTTAAGGGACAGAAGTTTTAAAGGCGTTTTTGTGGGCGATAGGCTGACCTCCTGTCACTACAATAGTCTCTCTCCATCTTTATAATAACTCCAAATTTGTCAAACGTGACATCAGATGGTCTTGTAACCTCTGGTGTTCTGGCTACCCCATCAGGGATACAGGCGTGACGTTATGTATGTATGTATTTATTTAAATTCACAGTTTTTGCGTTCAAATAACTTGTATGTAAAAAAAACCTGTATCAATTAAATTCGATTTATCGTTTTTTTTGTGACCCAACAGAACAAATAGAAGCAATATATTGAACCATTTTAATTTCCGTAGTCGCCAGTACCGTATAAAACGTTGTTCGTTTAGTGTTGATTCGCTTGATACTACCAATTCAGAACCGGCATTATTGATTGTGTGCAAACAATAAACTGGTTCGCTTGTTAACTAGTCGATTAAAAAACTTTTTGAAATTTTGGCTTGATATGAATTAATGCATGACCACTTTAACAAAGGTTACAGTAAAGTATTGTCAAAGTGTACGTCCATAATCACAAGATACCTATATATTTTTTGAAGGTCACCCTATTGATGTTTAATTTTCAACTGACTTCTAAAAAAGGAGGAGGTTCTCAATTCGTCTGTATGTTTTTTTTTGTGTCTTTGTTACACGATATTTCGGACAATTATGAATCAATTTAGTTTTATATGATAGGGGATACTTCATAGTTGGTCCCATACAAATTTTATCGAAATCGGTTGAGTACTTCATTGAAAATTCCAAATTTTTTAAAAAATATTTTTCATTTTTGAGAATGTTTACATGGATGACATTATTACTCAGCCAAAGTTTTGAAGTGAAGTCCGTTTTTTTAATGCTCTGAACTCGTTGAATATTTTTAATGCTTTTATTAAATCAATGATGATAGTAGGTACGTGTAGTTTGAAAACAGGATACGTTTAGGATTTGAATAAGAATAACCCTGTTGCGTCTTAGTAGTGTGTCGTAAGAGACATGTGATCTGAATAAAGCTTTGAGCGGTAGAACCTTCAAGATCTGCAACCGACCATCCTTTCCTATTCACTTATAAATAATAACATTTTAACCAAAACTTAAATTAAACTAAAAATATAAAGCTGATATATGCTGAAACTGTATGAAAACGTTTATAAAAGATTTACCACTATTTAAGTTTATAACTGTGTATTTTCCAGTCACAAATTAAATGCATGAATTTTTGTATACAATTAGATAAAAAATCCGGTTATAAACGTCGTTCATTTAATATAACAAATTGAGAGGACTTTTGTATTATGAATTGTTTATTTTAGTAATATTAAGTTAAATTTTAAATCATTTCTTTTTATGCATACAATCTAGACGTGACGATTTGAATGCGCCAAAACTCTCCGCATCTGTGGCCCGTCTGAGGTTCACGTAATGTGCTTATGAAACCGTGAAATTGCGGTCAACTTCAGTCAAGCAAAGCTCGCCATTTCAGAAAACACATATCTGGGAGGATGTATAATGTAATGTTTAAAGGCAAAAATATATTTAAAAAAAAAACACTTTGTTAGCGGGATTTTATAGCGTGACATTTACCCGTAGAAATTAGTTGATATATTGATCTTGATTGATTTATAGCTATTTTATTAATTCCTCAAGGCTATCAAAAAGGTACTACAAAATATATTTTATATCCATCATAAAAAGTCTGACTGGTAACTTCCAGCTCCACCTTTATTGTATAAGTATTTGGGAACAAGGTGTTCGTTCCCACACCCCAGAAAAGGTTTTTTTTTTTTTTTTTTTCCGCCAAGGAAAGTCGTTTGGCACCCACTAAAACCAGCTTTAACCAGTAAAGCTAGCTTTAGCGGGAGGAGGATGAATCCTATTACGGACGAATGGGCATTCTATAAGCTGTTAACCATAAGTGGCTAATGGCAAATAGAATGCCCAGACAGTGTGGAGACTCTCTCAGATAGGCTGAGCATACCCACTAAACATCCCCCTTTTGACTCACCTTGATTAAGGTCCTTAGTCATCGTCGGAACGACAGCCAATTGGAGCGAGAGGCTGCGTAGTGAGCGGCATCCAGACGGCTGCCACCAAAAGGAACTGAAAGTAAGAAAAACAAAGCTAAGATTAGCAGAAATGACAAAGCTGAAACTAAGATATTATCTTGAGTGATCAGACTCACTCAGAGATAGGAATGCTGGAAAGAAGGACTACGTTTAGAAACGTTGAGCTTGCTGAAGTTTCCTAATAAGGGGAGCGAACTTGGTTAGGACCGGAAGAGCACCGTTGAAACCCTCTGGGCTGGCGTCGAGAGCGGCGCCGAAAGCCAGGATCTCGTCGATGGGAGCGAGCTGGATCCAGAACGCCATGCGGTCTTGAGACCCTTTTGCGTTCTGGCACTGGGAAGCCGATTTGGCGGCCGGTTGCGATTGAGTCGCAACCCGGCTGCGCTGACCTGAAACGATAGGAGTAAAGGCCTTGGGGACCTTTGAACTGACTGGAGGAGCGTCCGAGCTAGGCTGCGGTCGTTCTCTCCAGTTCTCGATGGGCTTCACGGTAGCCCTTGCAGCACGCGGTGCTTTGGGGCAGCCGCGAAAGTTTGTTGTGTGGCCTGACTGGCCGCACAAGACGCAGGACGGAGCGGTGGGCGATTCGGGAGTGCGAGAGCACTCCTTAGTCCCATGCGGATCTAGGCACTTGACGCACCTAGGGGAAGCATGACAATTTGCCGCCGCATGACCATACAATTGGCAGCGGTGGCACTGACCTGGGAAACCACGTTTGTGTGGAGCTTCGACTCGGATGTTGGAGAGACCGCACACGGTGAGCTTGCCTCTGAAAATGGACTGCCCTTGCGGGCTCTTCGCTAAGATTACTAGCGCAAGTGGGAACTGCTTGCCTCGGCGGCTGTGCATTTTGTGCACAGATTCGACGGGGAAGCCTTGAGAAGACAAGTCCTCTTGGATTTGCTCGTTCGAGAGCTCGAACGGCACGTTCCTGAGGACGGCACGAATCTTACGCTCCTCAGGGAGGGCGTAAGTGTGGTACTCGAGCTTCTTGTCAGCAAGAAGCCGAGTGAAATTCCTGAAATCAGAAATTGAGCAGACAACGACCTTAATAGAGTCACCCACATTGGATGCCTTACTATACTGGATCTTCGGGGAGTGCGTTCCGCAGAGAGCTGAGACCTCGGTCCAGCGGCTCTTGTCCCGTAGAAAGACGGGGGGCGGAGACTTGACTTTCGGCTGAGCCGAATCTGATTGCGACGCAGGCTGTGACGCCGGGATCGCTGAAACAAAAGGCGCAGGAGCAGACGCCGGTGCGACATTTTGCGGAGCAGGAACAGCGGCTGGAGCGGCTGAAACAGATGGAGATAAAGTCGAAGAAGCATCTTGCTTCTTCTTCTTTGACTTTGACTTTTTGCGAACCTCGGTGAACGGAGCAGGAGATTCTGGAGCTAAGGGAGCGGAGTCGGAATCACTACCTGGCGGGGTAGTTTTCCGTTTGCATGCGGTGGAGTCTACCGACATGCAATCTGAAAAAGGATCGACGTACTCAGAGGGATCTGGAGACGCCGGAGAATCGGTTTGGAACCCCTGTGAACAAGAGGTGACCTGAGGACGAGCCGACAATTGCTCTCGCAAGGACTCGATTTGAGCAAGAAGGGATTCCTTCTCGGCTGCATATTGAGCTTCCAGTGATTGTTTTTCGCTGGACAACTGACTGAATTCAGAGGATGACGGACGGGAGGATAATTCCCTTTCCATTTTAAACATCTCATATTGATGATCTTTAATCCTTTGCAATTCTTCACGATAAGTTTTATGAGCCACTTGGTTCAGCTCATGAATACGACGGCGATTGATTTCGCATTGTTCCTCGGTACACTGGGTACTCGGTACACGGTGACGAGGCATAATGCTGGGCTGAAAGAAAGTCTATCGAAGACAAACTGCGCTGAAAAAGAAAACGACCTAGTACGGACCTATTGCCGGTGAACGGCGGACGATCAGGCTTCGTTGGCACGGTTACGTATCCACCTGACCAGCGATGCTTCGGCCGGCAGCAGTCGGGTCCGCCCTGAAAAGGGCAGATGAATTAGCCCCGACACCACACAGCCTCCACAAGAGAAAACTTTCCGAAAGAGCTTAACTTGGCACCTGACCCGCACGAGTGCGGGGGAGGGAACAAGGGCAGCGCAATACGAACACTCGGGAGCGGCCGCAGACACGACCGTTCGGGAGCGAACGCAAACGGGAAGTAAGTGTTTTTGCCCAGAAAAGGGATGGCAGAGTTGTATATATTGCTAGTTGCTATATAAACTTTAATAGCGCGATGTAGAAATTTCGTCGTGTCGTCGTCGTTCTATGGCGCGTCGATAGATGTCGCTACAAGGATTACTTAGCATAGATTAATCGTGCGTGGGTGATGGTTGGCTACGACTGAATTTTTTAATTATGATTTTAAAATATTTTTGTATTTTTAAGAAAAGTCATACTTATAATGGTTAAATTGGGGGGTTGGCGTCCTCCAACAGAACAGTTTTCTAGAAAAAGTTGTGAATGTTTGTAGCTTTGGAATAATGACAAAAAAGAACTAAATACGTCTTTATTAAGCAGTTCATAAGAGTACTTAGTTATTTAGTAAAAGTTTTAAGTTTAAATACAATTAAAACGAAGAACAGTTACATTCTAGCAATTTACATTACTTCTCGTTGACAATTTATAAATTTTGTTCATTCTGTTTGCAAAGCACATTTATAGCATCAATGCTGTTGTGATTTTCATGGCAATGAACAAGTACCCACTTAGGCTAATTCCAAAAATCGTTGGCAGGTATCAACTTGAACACACTCGTAACGCTCCTAACAGCAAATAATTGAGAGACAATTAAATATTAGCACTAAAAGATTTTTAAAAAGTCAAGCTCATATAAAATTTCGGTATAGGTACGCACGCACTAGTGTGATGATAATGGATTTAAATTTAATGACCCGCCTGCCACTACTATTTTTTATTACAAATATTACTAAAAGCTATTAGTGTGGATATGTTTGTTTCGTGTTTTTGAGACCTATATTTATACACAATATTTTACTATCGGTATTCTTTATTTCGCAGTTTAGGTTTTTTGGTTTTATTTAGTAAATATTATTATTGTAATGATACAGCCTAGCTCTACAGGTAAGTAGCAAATAAGAATACAAAACCGTTATGGCGGTTTTCGTATTTCTAAAAACCTGTTTCATACGCGACGCACTAGTTAAGTTTGTTAACTATTGCGTCGTTGCAGGTTGTTAACTATAGTTTGTAAAATAGGAAAGTTTTTTGCTACGAGTATAATTGTTTTTCAATTAATTTTACTGAGCCATCCAGCTTTTCAAAACCATCTAAATAACCATCGGCAAATATAGTTTTATCCTGCAGAAAGAAACTCTTTTTATATAAAATGCTACATGTGGGGTTTAGGGTTTTCTATCAGCATCCATATGTTGTAGCTATAAAAATTCAAGGATGTAGATTTGGTTGGAACAAAGAAAATACAAAATAAATTGCATCCGCGCAAACCATTTATTCTCATATAAATGGTATGTACGGATTCTCATACACGGCAAACGGCAGCTGATCGTCTTGACATTGGTCCGTGTCAAAGCTCAATCAAACTAAACCTTTTGTTCCATAAGCTGTGACTATTTTGACTTCCTCTGGGGTGCATTGGCGAGTGTGCCTATGGTGTGAAACGAATGTCTCTAAACTGGCCCGATTCTGGATACTGGACTGGGATATCCAATTACTTTGTGTGATTTTCATAACAAAAGCTTAAAAGTATTCGATAAAAGCTTTTTTTGAGTCCACATAGTTTGTACCTCGTAGCGGCGGCTTCCAACAGTCTTACCGCCCCGGGATAAGCTTGTCGTAAGACGGAACTGATCCAAGTGGCCCCCTTACGAGCCCTCTAGGGTCCGCCTGGCTAGCGGCCACCATATTTATATTATATACAATATATAATCTACTTTCTTGCTGGACTGGAAGCGATAGAAAGACATAGAATGTGCCAGCTGCTTCTCTTCCCGGGCATACTGTAAAAGTCAGTTAAGGGACAGAGGTTTTAAAGGCGTTTTTGTGGGCGATAGGCTGACCCCCTGTCACTACAATAGTCTCTCTCCATCTTTATAATACCTCCAAACTTGTCAAACGTGACATCAGATGGTCTTGTAACCTCTGGTGTTCTGCCTACCCCATAAGGGATACACGCGTGACGTTATGTATGTATGTATAATCTAAAAATTGTCAGCCAAACATCACCGATCCGATGGAGATGTGCTCCGGTAACATTCTGTGAAGAGCCAGCTCAATTCCAACACAAGCTCTAAAATCACCCAACACCAGCTCATCTTTACTTACCTTCAGGTGAGATTAAGATTTGACCCCAAAATCGAAAAAAATGTCAAAGTAAAAAAAACATTACCTTTTCATGACTACAAATCGCTAACAAAACTGAAAACCCTTTATAAAATTGAATGGCAAACGAAATGTCACACTGGCAGATGTCGTACCAAGCTGTAATTAACTTTCAAATAAAACCCGTTCAGCACAATTTAATTCGAAAATAACATTGCTATTTTCTAATTAAATCCTTTCCCTATACGTTCATATATGCGTCTTTAATTGTAAAATCCTGACTCAGCAGTAGCCGGGACGATGTGATGTGTAACTTTGACTTGCGTTATACATTGTTGAATACGTCCAATTTATACCAGTCATCAATTAACTGTGTTCCTACATTGTGTTCATTTATATTGTTGTTAAATTTAAAGGAAACCTCACGTGTAGGGTAAATTGCAATGTGGAATTTTTGTTTCTAGCGCAACGATATCTAAGGGAAAATTAACATTGGAAACTGAAGACAGTATGCGAAAAAATATGTGAGATTTGAGAACATATATTTTTATATTCTTAGATGTAGTTAGTAAAATTACTATATAATTATAAAATAATTACATATTAAATGTATATCGTAGCAGTTTTTAATTTCTAAAGCCAAAGACCGGTGCTATTAGTTTGATATGTGGATCTAGGTGTCGATCTGTGAAATCGTAGCCAATAATAAATACATAGTTATAATAAGACAATCCTCAGACAACCACACCAACTGCATGGCCCAAAAGCAAGCATAGCTTGTGTTATGGGATACCATGTACCGAACTAGGGGGGAACCTAGAATATAAATTCATAAATAGATCGAACCCGCAACCACTGGCGTTTGAGGCAGACAGGTTTACCCCATCGCCAAAGTGGTAAAGCAGTATCAGTATTCTGATGATTTTTTTATCAAAATTCTTGTTAGACTAAAATTGTTAGAAGTAGTCTCGAAGATATTCAATGTCTTTGGAACCTTAGTAAGTAAGTCATTAAATATTGAAACTATGAATAAAAAAACATATAAAGTTTTATTTCCATTTTTTCTTATTTTCCATACCACTTATTAAAGTAGGGGTTGCTGCACTTTAATTTATGTTTGTTTGATACTAGATTCAACTCATACAAAACTGGACTACATCTTTGGCAGAGGGCTTTGTATAAAGAGTGTATCCAAGTGGATAGATATTTAGGCTCCAAATGTAGTACACTTGGTCACTTGGGATTAGATCATCCAGGACTCATAGGAATACCAAGGAGAATCATGCATCCCAAGTCAATCGGCACGGCCAAATATTGTTTATTCATCAACGCTGATTTTCAGTTGAGTTAAGAAGCTGGAATTTCCGATCAAAATTTTAAAGCGCGTGTAATATTAAAACAAAAACACAAAAATAGAGCAATATTCAACTTCTGGAAATCATATCTTTGAAACTGGACACCAATTTTAATAAACAATCAAAACAGGGACGGTTTCTACTATCACGTATTAATGAAACAATAATACGATGCTGTACTTGTATTACAGCATCGTATTATTGTGGCTGTACCAGGTTTTATACTAATTATAATTTTATGTTTGAATGTAACTAAATTCCTCTTAAAAAGATGTTTAAAAGTACTAACCGTAAAGGAATTTCTTATCTGCGGGACACGTTGGCCATTCCAGCATTTTGTGGTACATTAACTGGGTAAAATAGCGAAAATTGCCCCAGGGTGCTGTTGCATTTTCTCAAAATATATTGATAAGATATTTATTATAAATAACGAAATAAAAACCCTGGATATGTTATAAATAAATAAACAATTTCGGACATTCACACCACATTGTCTGGCCCAAATTTAGTTTCTAAAAGGATCTGTGACGTGAAAATACATATTTAATCAGTAAATAAGAGAAAAAAGCTTAAACTATAATGAAAAAATATAAACATATTCGTCTTAAGTTTTCACAATTCATTACCTCAAACACGTTCTCAGATACGCCCGATTCTTTATAAAATAAGAGATAAAAATATATCTATATCGGTCAACGGCTTTAAGCCTTATTTAACAAAAAAAACCTTATGAAAAAATCCCCTGTTGTTGATTCTTGAAAAAAGACTCTTTACTTAAGTATTTAAAGTCGTGTTACAAAAAATCCGTAGACAAACTCGCAAGTGCCCTCAAACTAAATACAATTATAACTTAATTTGAACTCCCTGCGCCCGCCACAGGCATATTAAAGATAGACTGTATTAACATGGAACGACAAACTCGTGCCAACTACCTTCACACAATTTATGTCTTCATTCCCTAACCGAACTCCGCTCCGCCAGCTCATGGTTCTGCAACGACTTTTCTAACTATAACTTTGAACCGCAACGTAAAATCAATAGAATTAATCTAAGCAATTTTCTTCCCTTTAGCAATGCGTTAAGGAATATAAACGTTGAAATACTTTTGCACTTAGTTGTCAAAAGAAAAGTCTGCAAACTAAAACGAAATATCAAACGATAAAGCGTTCTGTTTTTCCTATTTTAACTTTGATGCTAACGGAAGTACTTGCATTTGAAAGTAAATTGCGTCTCGTAAATGTAAATATGCCAATACAATTTATTTTATAGACTTGAAGTGATTCACACGAGTGTTTGAGGTGGTTGAGAGGAGATCGTAAAACACACTTGTACAGACATTAAAGTGAAGAAGGAATAAGGTTTAACGATCTTTCAAGTACCTGCCTCACTTAACTATAACCGAAAATAATTGAACTCTAAACAGAGTAAGACGTTAAGCTCTTTAAAGCTATCATTATGATATATGTACAGTCAGCTTCACTAAAATCTAACCCTACCAGAGTTACAAGAATTGCTTTTAGGAAATCGCCCACGACAAGGCCTCAAATTAGACTTGTTTTCAGCATGTAGTAAATTAAGATTATCGTATTGAATGAACCTCATTCATTCAAAACTTGGAAAGAGTGACATTATTTACACATAAAGACGAATCCATCACCACATCATAAGTCGCGTCAAAAAGAAATGGTATAAGATAGCAATTCATCATTTTAAACGGTTTTCATCTAAGGTATTTGTGTATTGAATGCTTCTTTTATATGATAATAACGAATAAATTATTGAAGAATATAAGCACTATTATTTTAAAATTAATTTGACGTCACTGTAATCTGCCATAGTTTTTTAAATATATTGTACATACTGTACAATTGTAAGCTTTGAGCACCAATTCAAAAAATAACTGTTTAATTTAGGTACTTTTGAATAATGTTTTTGCATTGTTTTTCATTAACATTGGTTATTACAGAAATTTGCTATTCTCGAGGTGTTGTCCTAAGCATTTCAGGATACTAAACTCTAATGTAAAGTCTGAAAATACATTTCTGCTTACCCTTATCTGGTGAAAGGCGAAAATTTTCTCGAGTCTCTGTATACACAATTACCTAATGGAGTCACTCGGGAACATCTCGCATAATCCAACTAAAGAGGAACAAATTTAATTTCACACAATTTGTTTTAGTTTGCGCTCTTTTTTGTTGGGAAAAATTCAAGTGAATTTTATTTTTGTATTTATTTATTCGGGCCAAAAATGCGTAACGCGGGCGAGGGGCTTGGTTCTATACAAAAGTGACCGAGCCAGTTTTAGCCGCCCTTACAGACTAAGCCTTGTCCTCAATCTTACCACACGATAATTGGAGATGACATCAAAACTGACATAGATTAGGGATTAGGAAAAAGCAGAGGGACCATCGACAGCCAGGCGGACCCTGACAGGATCTAAGCACCGAGTGGTCATTCAAATTAGTCACCTTTATAGAGTCTTTCAATAAGGACGATTCGATTTCAAAATGGAATAAAATAAGCTGTGTGTGAGATATAAACGTTTTTTTTATTTTATGAAAGACCCATTCATGCCATTTTGTTTTGATTATGCCATCATTCAACTGTCCACCGCGTCTTCAAATGGTGGCACAAATCTGAGAGGTTAAATTTTCAACAGACAGAAAACAATCAACAGGCAGGTCCATTTTAATAAATGTTTTTAAGACTAAATTAAACCATATGGATATGATATTTTCTTGTGGGGGTTTTTGAATTCTACAACGACCCATTGAAGTGACCAATAAGCCGCAATAAACTAATACCCTGAAAGTCGACATAACATTGGCCATCACTCAGTTTCAGTAAAATTAATGCAGCAGAGTCATTGAAAATTGGACTTCCCGGATCCGTTTCATATCCGGATCCAGATATTCAAAACAAAATGGCATGAATGGGTCTTTCAAATAAAAAAATAATTCTGCTCTCATACATGTTTTATTCCATCTTGAAATCGACCCGCCCTTATCGAAAGACCATAAACAACACGCCTATCCAAAAACAATCCGACTTTTCTAAACAAATCCAACTCGGCAAGCGTTTTTTTGGTGTTCTAAACTCCCAGTAATTACAATAATGCAAATACCAATTTTTTTTAATGGAGAACAATATATGCTATCTTCATACATACATAACTTTACGCCTGTATCCCTTATGGGGTAGGCAGAACACCATCTGATGTCACGTTTGACAAATTTTGGAGGCATTTTTATGATGGAAAGAGACTATTGCAGTGACAGGGTATCAACTCATCGCCAACAAAGAAACCTCCAATAAAACCTCTGTCCCTTAACTGACTTTTACAGTATGCACGGGAAGTGAAGCAGCTGGGACATTCTGTGTTTTTCCTTTGCTCCCAGTCCAACATGGATGGCTATCTTCGTTTTACAAAAAGCTTCGTATTCTTAAAATGAAAATGTTCTTTTTTAATCCTTACGGAGATTTGAGCGATTTTAACAAAATAGTTATGTGCGAACATGATGAAGCCATATACTTTTATAGCATATCAATGTTAATCAATCAATCATCAATATATATAAAACTGTTCCGTTACTGACTGAGTGACTGACGGACAACGTACAGCCGTAACTACTGGGCGTAGAGAGCTGAAATTTGGAACATACATTCTTTAGGATATGTAGGGGTGCACTAAGGAAGGAATTCCCGAAATTCCCACGGGAACGGGAAATATAGGACTTTTTAGTTTGTATGAAAAATCTTATTCCTTGAGTGCACCGATGTGAAACTTGGTGTAAAGGTTTTTCAATATGTGACTGGATGTGTTATGAAAGGAATTCCCGAAATTCCCACGGGAACGGGAAATATATGATGTTTTAGTTTGTATGAAAAAATCCCATCCCTTGAATGCAGGGATGTGATACTTGATATAAAGGTTCCTCAATAAGTGTCTGTTTATATTATAGAAGGAATTCCCAAAATTCCCACGGGAAGGGGTTGGACTTTTTAGTTTGTATGAAAAATCTTATTCCTTGAGTGAACGGATGTGATACTTGGCATGAAGGTTCTTCAAAGAGTGACTGGTTGTGTTGCGAAAAAAAATCCCAAAATTCTCACGGGCACGGTAAATATATGATTTTTAGTTTGTGTGAAAAAAACTTATTCCTTGAGTGCATGTGTGTGATACTTGGTATAAAGGTTCTTTGCAGCGGGTGTCTGGTTGTATAGTTTCTGAAATTTTCACGAGAAGGGTAGTTAAGCGCATACGAAGTTGCGGGATAAAGCTAGTGTTAATATATCAAGACTAAGAGATTGACTATCTGTTGAAATAAAAAAAATATATATTATATTATCGTAACTCGTGATATAGTCCTAACCGTGTCTAAAAGAGCACCGAAATGTCGAGTGTAAATGTACATTGAATACATAACGGGTTTATTATTATAATAAAAAAAAAACTCTGACTTGTTTCAAACATATTTTATTCTCAGAAACTATTCCTAAAACTTACCCTCATACCATGGAAACCAAGTAGAGAGACGCAGAAACTAAGTGAACATGCCACGTTCAGTTGGAACCAGGAATAACAAAACAGGAATAGGGCTCAACGTGACGACTGCCTCACGCATTCTTGTGACAACTGACACTTAATTTGACAAAAACGTGACAGTTTTGGGTGAGAATAATCCTTGATAGTTTATAAGGTGGTTTGTACGGAAGTATAGCTATTTCAAGGTATAACGTCGAGAAGTATTCTCTAAAAAATACATTGTACTTACTTACTTGTTTAGTTGTGCCGGGAATAAGATACCTACTTTGATTCCGATTTGGGTGAAACTTAACATAGGTATTTGAAATCTAATATATAAAATTCTCGTGTCACAGGTTTCATTGCCATACTCCTCCAAAACGGCTTGACCGATTTTGATGAAGTTTTTTGTGCTTATCCGGTATCTATGAGAATCGGCCAACATCTATTTTTTTTTATTTATTTATAAGGCAAAACAACGTTTGCCGGGTCAGCTATTCAATATATATAAAACTGTTCCGTTATTGACTGAGTGACTGAGTGAATGACAGACAACGTACAGCCGTACATTGTTTGTCATTGGACATTTTAGTTTGTATGAAAAATCTTATTCCTTGAGTGCACGGATACGATACTTGACATAAAGGTTCCTTAATAAGTGTCTGTTTGTATTATGGAAGGAATTCCCGAAATTCCCACGGGAACGGAAAATATAGGATTTTTGAGTTTATGCGTGTACGAAGTCGCGGTTAAAAGCTCGTATTTCATATTAACATTCATATTATAAAACTTCCTGTATGCCAACTGAACCTTAACAACTTCTTTTAAAGTATTTCCAAGCAATATTTTAACACACAATAAGGACGGATAAAATATTAAGAAAAGCGTTTAATAAATTTTTCATTTCCCGACATAAAAGTTTCAAATGTCATTTAGCAGTAATGGCACAACATCGCTATCCGGAGATGTTGGTAAATACATTTTTCAGTCTCGTAAAACGAGCCCATCCGAGCTCAGAGCTCCCGGAGGGGTGTTTCCGTTGGCCATACTAATGTTTCTTTATAACGTTGATTAACCTTAGATCTATTCCGGATATTTATTTTGCTTTAGTGTAAACTGGTTAGGTGTAAATTTAATATTATAAATGTGAAATTTGGATGGATAAATGTATCTATGGATGTTTTTTCCTCAATCACGTCAGAATAACTCAACGGATCTGAATGAAATTTGGCACAGTGATAGTGTACAGTTTGGAATAACAAATAGGCTTTATCCCGATACTCCCGCAGGATTCGAAAATGCGAGGGTAAAACTGCGTGAAACATAAAATAAATTGTTTCAAATATCATGTCAAACCTTTTGAAAACATTCTAATTAGTAAAACAATGTAATTTTTAATAATATTATTCTTAAGTTTTTGCATTTAAAATGCTCAATTATTCATAAATATGAAAAAAATGTTATTTATCAATTTACATCACATCAAACACAAACTTACATTAATAACCTCTGGAGCTACATAGTTTGTAAATGAGTTCGGGTGATTTAGGTTTACAGTTTACACAAACTGCTTTAGGAGGTTTATTAAAGTACAACTACTAGATAAAGCAATATATTATGTACAATTATTATGTAGCCTGTAAACCAGAAATCTCCTCACAAACTTCACCCAGATTTTTCTATTTATTGCAGATGTAGTTACTATAATTAATTTATAAAAAAGTGTTTATAAAATCAAGAATCATTTTTTTCAGAATTCCTTTTTCCTATTTACATACATAACTTCACGCCTGTATCCCTTATGGGGTAGGCAGAACACCAGAGGTTATAAAAACATGTGACGTCGCGTTTCACAATATTTTAAGGTATTATAATGGTGTAGGGAGACTGTATGTCAGTAAATTTAGCCTATCGCCCACAATAACGTCAATAAAACCTCTATCCCTTAACTGGTATACATTTCTTAATTAAAACCACCAGATTTTAATATCAATCATATATGGTTCTTAGAATTATTTATTGATTGTAAATTTCGCCTCTGGCAATTTACTGTGCTTTCTTGTTGAGAATCGATTGACTGAGGCATCAAAAAATATGAATTACGTATGCATGCTTGTCGACAAAAAATCCACAGTAAACAAACGAACTCCTTTCATCATCGACATCATTCACGCATGTGGCGCCCATTACACGAATTTTTTAGCTTATTTAAATTAGTATAGATAGTTTGTAAGTAATATAAATAATTAAAATTCAGAAAATCGGCTTAAAACGTCCTTCATTTCATAAACTAAATCATGAAACTCTAAGACAATACTAATACAAAAAACTGCGCAAAAAAAAAAAGAGAGTTTACAACATTTCGAATTGATATCTACGAGAACCCTTAGTACTCCTATCTCGAAACAAATCCTAAAATCTTATACATCCTCACGAAATTGCTCGAAGGAACTTAAATCGCATCTAAGCCGGATTCAAAAATTCCCCTTTCAATTCTCAGGTGATTGCGTTACCGTTCATTACAATCAAAAATGTATTTGTTCAGCGCTACGTGCTTTGGTGCTGTAATTAATTTTATTGGTGGCTAAAAACGCGTTTGACCTCAATCTCACGTGATGGCAAGTGGAGATGAGGTCGAACATGACAGCACACGGGCTTAGGAAGGACCCGGCTCTTCATAGAATATTGCCGGAACACGTCACCCCAGGAGCGGTGAAATTTGATTGCAAATTTTTTGTTAAGGGTGGTGGTAAATATTTATTTCTTAGAATGTGGTAAATACAGTTCGTAATATTAATTTAAGTGCAGACACATTTACCGGTTTATAGAACACAAAAAATTAACTCTAACAAATTTTAAGCTTCTACAATTATAATATTATTATCTAATCAATTGCTTAAAATATTCTAAGGTCAGATATACATATAATAATTTCATGTCTATTTAGGATTGAATGTCAACTTTTCGGATTAAAATACTCATTTAAGTCATAAAAACAATTTTGGACTAACCACATAATAAGTCTATATTTAAATTTATTACATACAAGATTTTTTATATTACTAGGAAATTTATTATAGATTTTTACTGCCATTGATGTACAGTTTCTAGATTTCATGGCTGTCCTCATAGTTGGTAACAATAACCTATTTGGACGCCTACAGCTGTAAGTTCGTGGATCATCAAATAAACACTTGAATAGGTTCAAATGGATCTTAACAAAGATACAAATTTCATAAATATATAAACTAGGTACTGTTAAGATTTTGAGGCTTTTGTATATAGGTCTACATGAAACCCAGTTTTCAATGTCATGTATGGCCCGAATGCATGCTTTTTGTGCTAAAAAACTTTGACATTTTTTTACATGACATGAGCTTCCCCATAGAACTATGCCATACCTTAAAATACAAGAGAATGTTCCGTAATATGCCTGAAGGGCTGTTTCTTTGCTAGTAGTTTTTCCAAGTTCCCATAGGGCATAAGAATTTATTTTATTGCTCAATTCCAGAATATGCTGTTCCCATGTGCTACCATAACATATCGTGTCACTGCTAAAAGTTGACGCGATTTACAAATTATGATCATAATATATTAAAATATAATTAATTACTTTGGTAAATTAAATCTAGGTAACCCAACCAGTGCTAAAAGTTGACGCGATTTACAAATTATGATCATAATATATTAAAATATAATTAATTACTTTGGTAAATTAAATCTAGGTAACCCAACCAGAACGTTAGTCTACAATCTAAGTGGCTCTGACAGATTTGACCATCATTTAGGATACTGTCACCCGTACCATGCTACAGCGCAAATAAAGCGTCTTTCGCTAAGGACGGGTCGATTTGAAAATGGAATAAAACAGGCTGTGGGTGAGATATTAACGAAATCATTATTTTATTTGAAAGACCTATTCGTGTCATTTTGTTTAGAATTATCCGCCGCGTCTTCGAACAGTGACACGAATCAGAGAGGTCCAATTCCTCAGTGAAAGACCCGTTTCTATAAGTTCTTTAAGAAACTTAAAACTTAAAAACCATAAATGTTTATTTAAATATATAACATTCATTCAAAAATGCAATCTTAAATTCTCAGGTATGATTGCGTCAGCGTTCATTACAATCAAAAATGTATTTGTTCAACGCTACGTGCTTTGTTGCGTAATTAATGAAATCTGCTGAACCCCTATTTTGGGGTGAAATTGATCGTGATGCCTTAAACAAGGGTAGAATTAGTTTTTGCTTTTATCGTGTTTATCTTGGTAGAATCATATTTAATATCTGTGAGAGGGTGAAGAAACAGAGTGGAAATGCTTTCAGATACTGTTATTGTAAGATCAAAGTGTTTATTGATTTTGTTAACCAATAAAAGATATAATATTGCATAAACTGCCTCAGTGTGAAACTGGTAGATTTGGATAATGTTTTGACCTTTATTTTGGCTTTTTGAGAATGTATACTCGATAACGTATAATAAGCATACTGGGAAGGCCTTTGTCCAGCAGTGGGCGTCTCGCGGCCGGTGGTGATGATGATCGGTATATTTTATAAGCAAGTTTTTTTTTAATTTAATTAAATAGCTGCTTTTCATCTCCACGTCAGAGGATTTCGACACTAAGGATAGATGTGGAACCATCTGTTCCGTCTTAGGAAATTACTCGTAGTACTAAATGCCTCTTTATAAAACACAAAATCGATTAAACGAGGATATTTGGCTGCAGAGAAAATATGAACTGCATTCCCTAGTCAGGCAGGTCCTTTACACTTAGCTTAATTTTTTACAATATAATTTTGTATTTCTTTTTTGTTAAGTGTAACAATTTGAATAAAGCAAAAAACTTCAAGCAACTGTGAGACTGTGACTCTTCTAAACATATAAAACCGAAAACAAAAATAAAACAAAACCATCGAGAAGCTAATCTTACTTCTTACTAATAAAATAAATGTGAAAATTTGGGAGAACGGCTCAACGGATTTGGAAGAAATTTAGCATAGTGACAGTGTACAGTCTGGAATAGTAAAACCGCGCAAAACAGCTTGTTTCCATTAAAGCTAGAAACATAACATGCATTTAATAAAAAACAATAAAAAAATATTTCTGGTTGATTCAATATGATTTTCACGCACGATTACTGCATTATTGTGTTGGTTAATACGAGCATCAATTAAATAATAACCACGTCTGGAGGGTCGCCACTTCGTGCGTAAACAGAACTGTACTGATTAGAAACATACATAATTAATACCATACTAAGTTAGATAACACATAACCTGTTAATAACTCATTATAAATTGGAGCTCAAATAGTAAATACGCAATTGTTACTACTACTGCGGTGAGAAATAGTTATAGTTATAGCATTGTGTGACAATTTGTGTCTAGTTGTCACGATTCATTATAAAACAAATGACGTTTTTAACCCAACTGCGGTTTATTATAAAGACACCTCAGTAGCTCATGTCCACGTTAGACACCGAATCGTTTAGTTTAAACATAAAATTAAATTAAACGTTGAAATATATTTTTTTAATCTCGTCTTACCTGTTTCTTATTTGAAGTAACAACAACAATTAAACCGTCTTAACAGTTTTCAGCGTTTTAATAATATTAATATTTTGTGTTTCAACCACTAACACATTTATGGCCTATAATGCGTCGGCCCATCACAAAATATTACGACGGCTCCTAAGTCACATTCGCCTTACGAAGTGACGTCGGTTTTTGAAACAATGCAAATTGACTTAAGTTTTCATGATTCATCATTTAAATAAAACTACTTTTTAACCGGATTAATCGCGTATAATTTATATTTTACATTTTGACTCGACGTTTCGGTGTCTTTGCAGACCCCGTGGTCAGTCGCACGTGATTATTAGTTTTATTTAAATGCAAATTGAACCTTAATGTACTCAATCAACGAATGCAATTAAAAAACCGACTTCACGTCAAAACTTTGGCTGAAGTATAAGGTCGTCACGGTTAACGATCTCCGAATTCATACGTATCTTCTATCATATGAAACAAGAATCATTAAAATCGGTTCACCCAGTCAAAAGTTATGAGGTACTTAACAAACATAAAAAAAAAACATACAAACGAATTAAGTAGGTACTTCTTTCTTTTTTTGAAGTCGGAATAATTTAAGTTCTGGCTTTAGGAAGGAATGCGAAACCTGAAGAGCTCCTAGTTCCAATCAGGTACCACTAGGATTAGTCGCTTATTACGACGCGCTTATCCAGGTGTGGTAAAGCTATTCTAAGCGGTCCCGAACCGGCAAAAGATACACCACATTCATGTTTGACTCCTCTCATAAAACTGTAAATAAAATCTCTGGATGGGAAAAAATATCAAAGACTCACAGATGAGATGACTGAAATGCAACCTTATCTGCAATTTGAAAAAAACTTTACGTGTTTCTGTTTTTATTTATCACAATAGCTTCGTTCACAGCTTCGTTCGTGTTTATTCTGGAAAATTATTTCTACTTCTAAATAAGTATAAAACCTTTATTGGAGTAGATAAATCATGTAATTACTGATACTTATTTTTTTACCACCTAAAATGTCTAACCCTCAAAAACGTCAATAATCTGACAAATTTCGAACTAGAGGCTGGTAAAACAAGTGTAGGCAGGCCTTATACATATAAGCCCATGATAATCAAAGTTTTACTCCAACTCGTTAAAGGAAGAAGTAACGAACAAACACGCTAAAAAACTTTCGTGTAAAGAACTGTACAGTGCACCCTCTTATCGTGGATTCACTTAGAAAATTATTCATTACAGGATAAAACTAAAGTCGTATACATGAAACACGTGTTTCTTATTGTTTAGTTTTCGTTGAAATCTATGGACTTGCCAGCAGCCAAAATATGCCACCGTAGAGCCTCAGGAGTAAGACCATTGGACGCAGGATTTTTTCTGATTCTAAATATGAAATAAATAAAAAAATATGATAAATGTGGGTTACAGCAGATTCGCTTTTTACCGTCGATATGTTACAAGATTCATCATCAAGTTTATTTGTTGGCTTCTAGAGTAAATGAATTTGGCTGAAAATAAAAATAAATGCTGGATTGGGAGCTAAACAAAAATATATAATGTGTCAGTTGCTTCTCTTCTCGGGCATACACCAGCTGTACGGGGATACAGGAGTGAAATTATGTTTGTATATATAAAAAAAAATCTCCTTACGAATTATTTTTCGTCCAGTATAACTTTAGATTATTTTATATCTCTTTCAACTATATTTCTAAAGACCCACCCACCACCGTCTACTATCTACTAAGTGATAAGTTTCCATCTAGCTGTCTAAATATATCCCGCATGTGAACAAACGAACAACCCTTTGACAGTTTGATGTTGACGGCGTAGGCGATGCAATCCAATTAGTGTAGCGCTGTCGAGGACTCGAGTTGAAATGGATTGCGCTCAAGTTCTCCAATGCCTGTTTTCGAGCTATATTCCTAACTCAAATACCGATTCAAGTCTATAAATAATTACATTATCACTAGAGATAACTTAATAAGGGTTACCGTGGAATAGATAGGATAGAATAGAACAACATTTATTGACAGACACAACACATAACAATAGTTGGCACATAAAAATGAAAATACACATAAAAAACAATATGAGCACAATCACAAAGTATGTACATAGGTAGACAATAAAACAAAATAAAAGTAAATTGGATAAAGCAGTGGTAACAGAGTTTCATCAGTTATTGCCAGTGTTGAGCCAGCCAAAAGGATAACCATGTAAAAAGATGTGATCCAAACTGTAATAAATAAATCGAATAGCAATAAGCAGCTGATACGAGCACAAATGCAGTCTTTTTTGTACGAATAAAAAAAATCATAATCATAATCAAAGAATAGCAAGTATTGAACAACCGACTTCGTCCATATCCATTAAGCCATCGCAGTAGTATTAAAAAGAATAGCGATCGTAATTTCATATTTTCAAGCGTTGGTCATAACTCAAGCATATATTTACTGTCATTATTCTTAGCGTTCAGTCAAAAAGCACAGTTCATATCTGAAAACCCTTTCATAGTACCAGCCTAAGACTATGTACTATGAACTTACGTACAGGCGCCGCGCCATCGTATTACCTGAAGATTGACAGTGGCATATTATTACCAGTCTCCTTAACTTCCCAGCAGTCCAAAACGAGCATCCAAACATTTGAATTAAATATATGTACATATCATATTCATGACAAGAGTCCCATACTTCCGGCAGGTTATGTGACAGCAAAAACGACATAAAATGGTGCGACCGTAAATCAGTTTTTACGCCTCATGAAAAATATTTCAACAGAAATATTCCAGATCGTACTTTGTGAGATTGTACGTTTAATTCAAAATATAGACAGTGAATGAACTTACAACTTTATCTTTTTAAAACCCATTTTTATGAAGAAACTGAAAAGCAGTTCTAAATAAATGGGTATCATTTTATTTTAATATAGTGTCTTGAAAATTTATGGTTCAGTAAATTAAATATTAACTGTTTAATTATACCTACGTTTTTTCTTTGCAGATACTGTGATAAAATCTGATTAAAAACTTTTTTTTTTATTGGTGACTAAGCCTGCGTTTGACCTCAACCTCACCTGATGGTAAGTGAAGATGAGGTCGAAGATGACAGCGCACGGGCTCAGGATGTACTCTATATACAGTGTGTCTGGTCATCGATGTCCAACCCGTTAAGGCGAAGTAAAATGATAAATTTTATCGACAAAACCACAATACATAGGCCTATCTACCGTTTAGGAACGGCGGCCATTTTAATTTTGTGCTTTACTGAGTTTGGATGAGTTTATTTATTTAGCAATATCTACCGATGTAAAGGTCCTACAGACATAAAAGTAATAAAGTTGGCAATAAGATAACACTAAAAAATATATCAAAGAAGAGCAAGAAAATCCGTCTGGGGCTGCCATTGAATGAATTCGTTTTGTAGTTTTATATTGAAATTTAAAATATTGATGGCAGCCCTCGACGGATTTTCTTGCTTTTCTTATAAAGTTCATAGGGAGTTGAATACCTATGTTATTGCGACATCTACATCTTCGAGAACCGAATAGGTAAGCGTAGGGAAGTGCTATGAAAACGAATAGTATGTTGTTCATAATATGACCGACTCTGTGTGAGATCAAGTGAACTATTAAAAAAGCTTTTCCCGTTAATTATCTCTCGTCACATAAATCATTTCAGTCGGGGGATTTTTAATTATTTTATTCTTTTTCAATTACTCTTTAACCGTCGTCGCGTCGTGGGTTTTTCAAAATTTTTATTTTGTTTTTTATTTCAAACTTTTTAAAGAGCATAATATAGGTACCATACATTACATTACACAACACCTCATTCCTCATCAGCCCTCTAATGTCCCCACCACCGCTGGAAAACCCATGTAGTTTATTTAAATACATAGTGAAGTATTATATAATAAGTATTTACAACTCAACTTTGCTGGTGGCTCAACTTTGTTGGGGCTTTGTTGTGACGTAACTCGATATCATATTACAATGGTTGTTATTACAAACAAATATTAACTGCAGCGCCCCCTGGTGAGTTGTTACCATAACACCTATCTCAGAACATGCGCTAATCAAATCCAAAGCGATCACTGAAAACAGCATTTAAATCGGACCAATGGTTTTGCAGATAAACGGTAACATTGGCTTTTACAAACAAATGTTTACTGCAGCGCCCCCTGGTGAGTTGTTACCGCTACACCTATCTAAGAACATGCACCAATCAAATCCAAAGCGATTACTGAAAACCGCATTAAAATCGGACCAGTGGTTCTGGAGATAAATGGTAACATTGGATTTCACAAACACCCTCTCACCTCAAACGCATATACCGTCTCCGTTCCGTCGTGGATAATAAACCCGTTGTAAAAAGGTTGCAACAAAATATTATAGCGAAGATGTGCTCCGCAAGTTTCATGACGAGCCACTGCATATTCAACCACATTGTCACTATCAGACGCGATGTCGGGCAAACAGGTTTAAACACCAATAAATTCAACTTAATATAGTGTGAAATCACAAATACAAAAATGCTTTATTGCTGTTAACATAGTATCACACATTACAATAAAAAAGGTAACAGAATTAATGGACTATAATTGTTGTATCAAAAACATATATTTTTTTCCACAAACGACGATTACTTTTCAAGATTAGTGCATGGGTACTAATTCCAGCGAGTCAGTTGAGTTCATCAGTTCATTGAGTTAATTGCGGCACGTGACCTGGCACGCGGGTCGCTGTCAATGCTAGTGTAACCACGCGTTGCATAATCAGTCCTTTAACTTTCGGTCAAGTTTACTTAGTAAATAATAGTATTTATTTTTTGTTATATTTATTCTCTTCATGTATGCTCTCAAATTATAACGTCCTTGAATTTCAAAAGTGACCCACCCTGTATCATAATCGATATTTTTTATATACAATATGCGCCAAGGAAACCTTTTTTTAGATATTTACTTATTTCTTTGTTTAAATATTGGGTTTCATTTTGTTAGTGATAAAATATGAACATTTAATTTCGAACTTCAGTAAATTTCCACAAAATCTCAAATTATTACACACATAAACCTTTCCATGAATCACTGGGATTATTAATGAAAACCGTATGAACTGTTCTAGGCTTTTAATCAAGAACGTCAGACAGACTTTCAATTATATGTATGAAATTTTCTTTACTCATTGGTCGTATATGACTAAATTTATTTCGGTCTGACGATTGATGAGTGAGATGATATTTGAATTTTCAGGACGCCCGATTGGTGAGGAACTTCTGACAAAAGCTAACAAGAAGTGTATACAAATATAAAGCATCTGGTACTTATCGATTTCTAAAAGATAAAGCGGTGAAGGTAAATTTATGTAGCCTATATAAAGTAATTTCTAGGTAAACACATCTTCAAAAAAGAAAGAACAAGTTTTTAAATATTTTTTTTGAGAATTGAGCAGGCTACGTATGGTGCAGTTTTGATCCAATAATATACGAATACATCCCTTCACATGATCGACCGATGCGAGCGCGGACTGGATCCCATTTGTATGATAAGCCAGCTTATATCGACAGGCATCAGTTTCAATTCCACACGCGATCTCCAATTTAGTTTCAATTTGGGTTCACGACCTGGCTAGCTGTGGCGAGGTGAAATGAAGTAGTTAAATCGGAACTCTAGTTCTGATTGATTTACCTATTGTGTCAGAACTCAGAATGTTCTTAAGGCGACATATAGAAAAATGCATTGACTTTCATCGCAAACTATAAAAATATGACAAGACGAACGGATCTGAAATTTTGATATGTGTATTCATATCTTTATCTATACTTTGATTGCTCAAAAACATGATTTTGACTCGATAGTTTTTTTTCGAAAACACATTTAATTGAAACAACTTTGATTGATCAAAATTTACATAGCATTTACCATTCTTTTTTATCGATTTTTTAAATGATTTCAACATCGGAGCGTTGTTGATGGTAGCGTATTCTATGCAATTACATAGAATACGCTACCATCAATACGGCACCGTAGTATAAAAAACACGTTATGAAAAAAATCGTATACCTAAACGTATAATGCTGCTGAATGCCTCCGTTGCACAGTGGTCGATTATTCGACGTTTGAGCCCCAATAATAAGAATAATGTTCACGATCCATACAATCTCTGACCTGCAGTGCGATCACAGAACTTTATCGAATCGTTTGTTAAGGAATGTTCGTATAGTATGGAGACGGTTTTTAAGAAAAAATATAAATCTATCCATTGCCGCACAGCCAGTTTAAATAAATGTGTGCCTTTTTAATTTTGAATGTTTGTAAACATGTTGTACTCATAAATATCTGTAAAATAAAAAATTACAATGTTACTCAAAACTTGCAACCGACTCCATACCACCTCCATACTATACGAGCATTCGTAAACATTCGTTAGTATACGATTCGATAAAGTTCTGTGATCGCACTGCTGTCAAACTTTTTGTTAGCTAAGTGAATGTATATAATGATATTGTCATTGAAATGCTGCTTGTTTCTATCTAAACTTTTGGTGTGCCTGCTCGTCCGATCCATCGACCAGGGAATTTATTGTTTAAATGGGCCCTTACTTGACGGCCGTAGTGCGCGGGCCACCCATCGTGTTGCAGCCACATTGCACGCTGCTCCACTAGTGGAATATTTTCCAGTAAAAACGGCAACGGGTTATCAAGAAACTCCAAGTAGTTGTTGGAATTGAGCGTAGCTGGCATTTCGACCGGTCCCAGTATTTGGCCATTGTAGATACCTGTCCACAAATTTATTTTGTATTGATACTGAGACCGATCTTCCCGCATTTCATGCGGATTGGATATCTGCCAGCAATGCAGATTGTGCGCTTGCTTGATGATTCGTTGTTCCACAAGATTTTATTGAAACAAATTGGGATCTGATTCATGTCGTCTCAGCATTTCTTGACAAACTTCAACTCGTGCCGAATAACCTCTAGGCTGCAAACTTTGGACTCGTTGTCACATACAAGGATGAAAGGAATGCCTTCGTAAAATTCTGTGAGCCGTAGATCTTGGAATCCCAGTGCGTCGTTAGATCATCCGTACTGAAGTTGAAGGATCTTCTTCAACTTCGTCCATCACAATATCGTCCTCCGCGGTTGCTGGTCGTCCATCACTTGTACGTTGTCCAGGTACACGCCCATCAGAAATGGCTCTATGGGTTCGGGTAAAAACCTCATGACTTGGATGCCGGCGGTTAGGGTATCGCTCAGCATAAAGCCTCGCAGCAACTCTGGCGTTACAGCGAACTTCACCATAAATTAGCTCCATATCTGCATACTCATGCGACGTGTACGTGCTCGCTGCCATATTAAAAGTTCAAGCAGACTAGCACAGCAGGTCACAGTTAAAACCAATACAAAAAACAAAATCCAAGAAAGGGCCGAGTCGTAAGTTATCACAGTTAACAAAGTCCAAATTGTAAGGCAAATCAGAGTCCGAGTTCCAAGCAAAAAGCGTAGTACGAATCAAAACAACAGATGCAGCAGACTGAATTCAACAACAGAATTCGAGCACTTACTAGATGTACTCAATGCAATGACTAAATAAAAATAAATGGTTTTTTTACTCAAACATTTGTATTGTATATCATCTTTAATTTATTCAAATTTAATATGAATCAGCCCCTTTGGCACAAAACTGGCAATTTCTTATTTTTCTACAAAAATATGGCCAGTATATTATACCTTTCTGAAATCTTCATTAGATGCGTAATTTATTTGTTAAATGTGCAGAGATAGTCCAGTACATTTGTTTTTCACCACCGAATGCCTAAGCTGAGGTAAATATTTTTTGTAGAAAAACATAATGAGAATAATAATTTTTTCTCAATGATACCTAATGAAATTTAACAAAATGATATTTGAAAATGATAGATCTACTATTCTAAAATATTCACAATAAAAAAATAAAGAGATATCTGTTTGTTTGTACACACAGCAACAAAAAAACTGATCAAAAGCGGAATTTTTCGAAAAAAATTAAAGTCGGGAATATCTCGAAAACGGTGACACTTTTACTGAGGTAATTTTATCTGGTAGAGCACACCACAACCTTTCTTTAATTTCAGTTTGTCGTGCAAGTTATGGGACACCCTGTATAAGGCTGAAGAGTTTGTTTGTTTGAACGCGCTAATCTCAGAAACTACTAGTGGGATTTGAAAAATTCTTTTTGTATTTGATAGCCCAACTCTTGAGGAAGGTTATAGGCTATATTTTATCCCGAAATTCCCACGGGATCAAAACTTAAGCGGTTAAAACCGCGCGCGGTGGCTAGTTATAGAATAAAAATGATACTTACATTTTAGATCACCTCCTAAATACAAAACGTATATACAAGGCGCTCGACTAAGTATATTACGATATCTTACAAGCAATAGTTGTCTTCATATTTTCTTTTTATTTCAAAATCAAGTTACATTTGCACTTTCTTCATTGCAGTGCATCTGTCACAAAGTACCTCAGTAATGCAGTGTCAGTGTTGATATCAGAGTGTACTCGTGAAATAGTGATGTAATAGGTCAAAAGATGCACGAAATGTCTTTTTTCCTATTTACAAATGTCGTAGATACACCATTCTTGTGGAACTTCTTAGATACGTTTCGAGAGATCTTAGTAACGATATCTGAGAAATAAGGAATAAAAATATTAAAATGTTAGGTGTAGCACTTAGTTTAAGATAGAATGAAGGGAACGAATTTATTTGATACTTTTAATTCTCATTTTGGTAAGTTACACCATTAACTTATAAAATAAATCCTGATTGAAATCTAAAAACATAAAATTTGTAAACAAACTTGTACGGAATTCCTTTAGTATACCTACAAGACACAGAGATTCGATTACGACAGCTAAGAGCGCTGAGGAAGCACCGACCGAAGACGTTTTGTAAAAAGTTAATCCAGACGACAGCCTCTTTATTTATTACGAAACCTTTCATATTTTCAAGGATATCCTTCATTAAAAAGCTTTTTAAAGTAGACCTCTAAAGACGTCAAACAAAGCTCTTAAAAGGACACCTCTAAAAGAGGTTGTAATAATAGGATTCTGTTAAAATTCTTTTGTCATGTGCCCCTAGAACAGGACGTGGGTAATAAATTCATCAAAAAGGACAGTTACGACATTACAGTGTTTGAGTTGCGTTTCGAGTTCTGTTATTAAAGTTATATAGGATTTTTTCTCGCTCTAATTCTAAACTCGCTCAGTTATGTAAAGTTACGCTGTATGTTCTACCTACTACAAGTCACGTACAACACAAATATATACACTTATGTAAGTAAGACTTACTAAAACAGCCCTACTGCCACTGCAACCGTGTAGCACGCTTCATATAAACTCATATACAAACAATGTCACCGTTCCAGCGGTAATATATTACTATAATGGATTGCTTTTATACCATGATGCGTAGGAGGGGCAGTTCGCTGGTGCGGCGAGTACGTGCGAGCAACAACAGCTTGCTGGCCACACTTGCGGATAGGGTAGATTGACTGTCTTTACATCAGACATTGCTCTGAACTGCACATTGCGCACCAGGACTGAGGTACCTACCTGACATGTTATTTTTGTTGTAATGTTAGAGTACAACAAAAATAACAGTCTTAAGACTGATATATAAAGTAATTATTAATTTAATTAAATACTTTATTGAAATGGTTATAAATTTAATGATGGAAAAATATTTTGTTTTTATTTGTATATGTAATTTTATATTTTAATCTGACTGATTGTGTAAATATATGTTTAAAATGAGTCCTCTGCTACTTGAAATAAATGATTATTATTATTATTATTAATTGCTTCCTAAGACGTGCTTTTATCTTCACCCACATCGTCACTCACCATCAAGTGAGATTGTGGAAAAACGTGAATTTTATAACACTTACTACTACTTAATACATATTATATACATAACATCACTACCACATAACCTAATGGGGTAGGCAGAACACCAGAGGCTATAATACCATCTGATGTCACGTTTGACAAATTTGTAGGTATTAAAATGATGGAGAGCGACTTGCAGTGACAGGGGGTCAGCCTATCGCCCACAAAAACGTCAATAAAACCTCCGTTCATTAACTGACTTTTACAGTGTGCCCGGGAAGAGAAGCAGCTGGCACATTCTATGTTTTTCTTTCACTCCCAGTCCCAATCAGTTCGGGTTATCTATTCATTGATCTGCCAAGAAATAGAAACCAATAAAAACATAATCTTTCATTCGCATTGTCGTCAGTCCCCTTATCAACTTATCAGAATGTCGCACAATCGATGAAAAATCCCATAACATAGCTTTTTATGGGCAAGCATAAGCAAGTAATGCGTACTTTGCGTGCATCACGCGAATTGGACACACGACCCCTATTTCACTTGAGTACTTACTATTGAAATCTTTTCATTTATGTACCTTACTTCCGAGACAATCATTGTTTGATCACATGTCTCATAAAGTAGGTACCTACCGCATGTAAAACTATAGAAGTTTGACATTGCTAGTCACTGCAACAAATCGCACCTTTAATAATAAAACGAAATAACTCAAAAAATAGGTATTTTGAGTTTTCATCATAAAACGCATTAAAACCGTGAAAAGATTACGATCAGTCTTACAGACACTCGATTTGCATAAGTAGAAGTGAGATAATAGATCACCCGTCTCTTTCGTTTTAACTGAGTGAACCAGTAGGGTAGTCAAAAAGTGACACCATTCAGTGTTACACCAACAAAGTTACTGGGTCGACGTGTACGGGGCTGTGTAACACCTAATAGTGCGTTTTTTGATTAACAGCTAAGTGCTCGCTTTGGTTGAATTTTAATATTAAAGTGAATATTTCAAAGTTATTGCATTTTCTTTTTAAAAAGTGTTATTTGAAATTGCGATATTCAGAATTGATTCAGTTTATGTTTAAAGAGTATTTGATGTTATACGAATTTGTATGAGTTGTTACGTTTTTTTGTTAAATATAAACAAATTTTTATGATGTATTCGTATTTAGTTCATTTTATTTCTAAATATTTGAACTGATTCTTTTTTTTAGGTCAATCGGATACCTATAAATTTTCTTTGTTATGACGTCGTCATGGAGAGCTCGAAGAATCGTGGAGCTAATCACAAAATCTGATGCACCTTAAAGTGAGAAATCTAAAAATGCGCAATCTTTTTCGAAATGCATTAAACAGGATAAGAACAACGTTCTAAGTAAAATTATAAATAATATTGTTTTTGACTTTAAAAACTACTACTACTTTGGCAGTTAAAAATACTTTACATTCTGACCAGTCGGTCGGGGTTCAGGTCATGAGAGACAAAAACCGCCGAATGATTCGGGCAGTCTCCAGCAAAACCACTCTTTGCATGCGTGCTGTAAGCGAACCACCGCTGCACCAATCCGAGCGATTCCATGTCTAACCATTTTGGCTGGGATCAAACCTTTTCCGGATATTACTACCGGAATGATTTCGGTAGACATAACTTCCCATATTTCGGTCACGTCTTGTGCACGGTCCAAGCGCTTGCATTGCTTTTCGGTCTCGGCCTTCACAAAATTCTCGTCATGCGGTATAGTACCTACTGTCCACCAAAAGTACCTTAGACGACGATCGGTCCATTAACACGATATTCGTTAGAATGGGGCCAATCCCAGCAAACCGCTACCCTCTTCAATAATGGTCTCCGGCGTGTACGGGTAATAAGGCAGTTTATGATTCCTGAGACCGTATTTCAGAGGGAGCTCTTGATCGAGACAAGATTCTCTAAGCTGCTTGGTTATGTCTATGCAGATATTCAGTTTTAGCAAGAACCGAAAAACCCTAAACAACATGTCTGAGGGACTCGCCAGATTGGCGGCAAGCTTGACATACGTCCACTGTGCCGTCGCTCATAATGTATTTCCGGTTGTTGTTCGTCTTGATGATCTGATCCTGTATCGTAAAGATCCTGTATCCTAAAGAGGTCCCCGAAGCGCCAATGAAGCGTAAAGGCAATGCACGGAGGTTTTAAGGTCCACGTATGGCTCGTGTAGAGCCTTGTAAAACCTTCCGTGCAGCTCTTTCTCTTTACATACGGTGTCACGATCAGAAATGCTTAGCACCGCCGGTGTCTGTCATGTCTCGAAGCCCAGATTCAAAAAGGGTGACTCATTTATCACACGCTACGACCTCTCTATGCATACCCACGTGCGCCTTCGCCATAAAATAGGTTCAGTGGCCACATAACTCTCTGTTGAGCAAGGTTTTGTCGCTAAGTAGGCATCTTCCTCCACACTTCCTGGAGATATGCAGCCACATTACTGACGATCAAAGATGATTCTACGGAGGCATTCTACGGAAGGTCATTGCAGTACGGACTTTCCGAGCCAGGGCTTTAAATTCGGTCTGAGTCCAACTAAGAACGCCAAAGGTGTACGAAAGAACGGGCATAGCTCATCCGTTAAAAGCTCGGACTTTGTTGAGACCAAGTCATATTATTTTTTTACTTTGTTTTAAGCCTTTTCACATTTCAAAATAGTGTAGTATACATAATATACCTAGTATTAACAATAAGCATGGAGACTGCTTTGAATAGGTGTTTTAGTTGCATTATTTTTTGCTTTAGTTACTTTTAAGACTTAACTAACTACATACTTAACTAGTGATGCCTTATAACTTATAATCAATATAATGAGCTTCCAATAAAATTAAAAACTTTTAATCGGCCGTTTTTAAACTATAGCTTTTGTATATATTTATAACTAGCTGTAAGTTTTCCAAAAATAATAAAATAAAATTGATAATTTACTGGATGAACGAAATTTTGCATCTGACACTGAAATAAGTCTTGTGCCGAACTATGACAATACACTACCAATACCCAGAAGAAGATAAAGGAAATACCTATACCTGCACCAGTTTTGCGAAAATTGTTATCATCCCCAAACTAGTTTCAACAATAAGAGTACAAATGAAATAATATATCATTATTAAATTGTCTTATATTAACCCACAACTTCCTTAGCAGACAAGGTTTTCTTTGAAATCGTCATCGGTCCTTTAATATTAAACATCTACTATAAGTAATAAAGCAAAACGTTTCCTTTTAAATAAATTGATAATGCATTAAATCTAAATAAGCAAGCACATTAAAAAAAGTTTAAATATTAAAGCGCATTAACATGTTTTATACCGCACGAGATATTAGATACAATTGAATATTTTAATCATAAAACGAATTAAGTCTTCAATGTTTTTTTTAAAGCCCTGTATTTTAAATAATACTAATAATATTAACACCATTAATATGCCGTTGAATAGATAATTTCATTAGTTACGTAAACTACTAAAGTAAATCACTGTACAGTATTCACTCTTCTTTTTATTTGCAATAATGTAGACCTGGTCACACTCTTAAAACTTTAAATGCGTTTTCCCAACAATCTTAATTTTTGAATTATTTCAGTTTATTATTAAAGGTGCGAAATAGTTACCTATAAGATAAAGCAGAAATGATTTCTTGTCTTGTCTTATATTTATAAGCTGTGGTAATCTACATAACTTCGGAACATCGACAATTTTGTTCGCCCCATCATCAGTATGTTTTATTAACATAATACCACGCGACGCCTGTATCTCAGAGTGCGAAGTACTTATAAACTTTTGAAACCGATTTTAAAATAGTTAGTTTGCCAATTCACCTCCATTGGCACGGAGTCATTCATAAGACTTGTCCTCAATTTCAAATAATAATGATAACATTGACGATGAGGTTGGCAATGAAATGGTGATAAATGGCCACAAATTCTACATGAACCGTCATATCGGAGGAAGGTGGGGCTCTTAAAATAAATAAAAATCGATCGACAGTGATTAAGTGTTGCTATGAAGGATGTCTCTACAAATATTTACATTACATTTATCACATTTACCAAGCAAAGGAAAGTATAAATCATATAAATCTTAGACATAAATAATTGGTATTTGCATAACTTCAAAACGAAAAAGTAAATCATGAAAGTGTGATCACATATATAACGCTCTTTCTAGTTAGTTCTTTCGGTTGTATGTAAATAAACTTAACAAGCTCAACAAAATGAGGAAAATTACTGAAATACTCTCATCAAATAAACAAAATTAGACTTATAACATGTTGGTAAACTGAGTATTTGATATTAACTACTTACAGGGTGTTACTTCCACGCGTTTCTGAGAGAAAAGGTGTTACCTGACAGACTGACATAAGAACAGAAGCCTACAAGTATTCCGTTTCTATTTCAAGATACGGTAAGCTGCTGAAGCATTAAACTCATTATTATATTTTGACTTTTTACTTTTTTATTTGAAGATATTTTGAAACTGATTGGTCACGTAGCGCGATCTGAAAGCTCAATGCTGTCCTAAGTGCTTCCCAATATCACGTCGAAAGTATTAATTTTCAATGAAGGAAAACTTATTGAAATTCCCTAAGTGTAAGCTTTTGTTTCAAAAATAGCAGCTTCGTAAAAATTGGTTCGCAATTCTGCATATTTTTGCGATTTATACAGAGTTGAATTTCAATGAGTTTCAATTACATCTTGAAATAACGCTATATGTATAGTTACTAAAGCTTATAATAGTATATTATGTAACAAGTGAGCTAAGTTGCTCGGTCTCGGCTCATTATTAAGCCCTCGCCTGCGGCTCGGGCTCAAATCACAGCCTCGACTGTAATTAACAACGCTCACGAGTTACATACGACGTTTTTCAACACACTTGTGAGTAAAAGACAGACATACGTGGTCATAAAATAACAAACACACTTGATAACAAAGCTGTGAATTGTGATTGAAGAATGGCGCCGAACCTCGCACATGCGCGTAGGTTTTTTTTCCGCCAAATGTGTCAATGTCTGTATAGCATATACAGCCTATTTTAAGTGAAAATGTTTAATTTGGAGCGGTAAATGCAAATATTTTAATATTTCATAACAAATTATTGTAAATTGTGAATAATTTGTTTGATATACAAATTTGTTTTACTAATATAAGGCGCAAACATTTAAAAATGTATATGGATTTGGAGTGGTATAAAATCTCTTTGTTGTTTCTGAAAATATTTAATGTATAACCCGGATCAATAAAATATGCTCTGTTTACTCGCATGTAATTTGCACAAAGGTACAATTCAACTTTGTAGGATTCGTTATATTATGCACTAGGGTATAATATATTATGCACGCGTGACTTATAGCCCAGTTTATAGTTCTAAATTCAATAGAATAAGGCTCAATTGTAGAGCAAGTGTGTTGAAAATACTATTATAGGTTCAAACATTTCGTTGGCTATCGTAAAAGGAGACTATATCGAGCGAACCCCGCATGCTGGTAGGTAAAACCTCTTAAAGTGTCATCTGACATTCAAACACCCTTTATACGAAGTCTGCCACAAAATATCACCACACCAGCTGTGAATTGTTCTGGTAATATTTTATGGAGAGCCAGCTCCCTTTTAAATAATAAATAATAAAAATAAAATCCCCAGACAATCACACTGGCCCCAAAGTAAGCATAGCTTGTGTTATGGGATACTACGTAGCGAACTAGGGGGAACCTAGAATATAAATACATACATAACGTCACGTCTGTGTCTCTTATGGGGTAGGCAAAATACCAGAAGTTACAAGACCACCTGAGGTCACATTTGACAAATTTGGAGGTATTATAGAGTTGGAGAGAGACTATTGTAGTAACAGGGGGTCAGCCTATCGCCCACAAAATCGCCTTTAAAACCTCTGTCCTTAACTGACTTTTACAGTATACCCGGGAACAGAAGCAGCTGGCACAGTCTACGTTTTTCTTTCGCTCCTAGTAGCCTATATGTTGACCCGACTTCTTAACTATCTTCATGCCAAATTTGAAGTAAATCCATGCAGTACTTTTTGAGTTTATCCCGGAAAGACAAACAGACAAACAGACAAAAATTCTAAAAACTATATTTTTTGTTTCTGTTTCGATTGTAGATCATACCCCAAGTATTCTTTTAAAAAAATATTCAATGTACAGTTTTGACTTTCCTACCATTTTATTATATGTATAGATATAAAATTAAAATTTTTAAAATTCTTTGGTTAATAAATAAAAAATATAAATATATATATATATATATATATATATATATATATATATATATATATTTTTTTTTTATTAACCAAAAGAAAATATTACAATATGAAATGCTTACTATCTAAAAACCTCGAAGGTTTGTCCAGACAGAGCAAAGTTAGGTCGAACTTACAATGTTAGAAGTAAAATAATAAAGAAACATATACAATAGTTACATTAGTTGCATTTGAGGCATATGTTGTACGTTTCTATTTAAACAATCACTCTTATAGTCAACAATTACTTACATTAATGATATTTCACTACGGAATATCATCACTACCATACTATGTTGTTTCGAGTTAATTCTACAATAAGGATAAAAAGTAATTTTTAAGTTGTAGTTTGATATTTTTGTTTGGTGATTTGAATGATACTGATTTGTCAAGTTTATTAACAATTCTAGGGATAAGGTATGCACAGGTTCGTTGGCCATACATGTTTTGGGCGCGGATGGTTTCTAACTTATTATTTGTTATCGCCCTAGTTGAGTAGCTATGAGAAACGGTTGTTTGAAATTCAGTTTTAAAATAATTTTCTTTTAAAAAATTCAGTGTAATTTTAGTATGGACTGGTAGAATCTTGCAATGTTCAAAAAGTTGATTAATATCATGTGAGCATTGGTGTTTGAAGTTGAGAGGCACAATGTTTTTAATTTAGTTAATGGACGGAGGTTTAATTGACAGTTTTGCGGGCGATAGGCTGACCCCCTGTCACTGCAATAGTCTCTCTCCATCATTATAATACCTCTAAATTTGTCAAACGAGACCTCGGATGGTTTGATAGCCTCTGAAGTTCTGCATGTAGTTATGTATGTATGTATGTACTCCCGCGGAGTTCGAAATAGCGCGGTTAAAACCGTGCGAAACCGCTAGTAATGAATAAATTAGCTACCTGTACTGACCCAGGAATGTAAATTAAATTTCGACGTGAAATCTCAATTCGAGTTCTTATAGGTACTTACTATACCTATATCATCACCCCTAGATTTTAAAGATCAGTGGCAGCGGGCCATACATGATTTTAATTGATGTTATTTTGGGAAAAAATACTCTTAGACAATCGTTACACGAAAAGATATTGCATTTTGAATATTATTGGTTTTGTCTTGGGCACTTACAATTCAATTTTTGGATGAATTTCATTTATTTTAAAATCGCTACCAATGCAATGTGTTGAAAATTCGCAGAACAATAAGTTATTGAGATAAGTGATGACTAGATTTCTAAACGCTCATTAGTTCACGTAACTAAGGATCCGCCTTTGTTCTTTAACACTTTTCAACCGGGTTTATCTCTATCGTATATCGATTTGTCTTCACCGACCCTGTGGTAAAAATGAAATATGAATTCTAAAGTTATATTTGGTAAGATAATATCTTGTATTTACAATATTTATATATTTAATTTTTTAATTTCATTTGACTGGTTTCTACAGTACAAACAATTACATACATACGAAAATATATACGATTATTCACTTTCAACTTGGCGTGTGGCGTCCCTACCCCATCTCTTCCCGTGGTAGGTGCCGTAAGAATCTACAAAGGGACAAAAATCCAAAGGACACGGGCAGCAGCGATAACCGCATTTCCCACCTAAAAATGTTGCCAGTGATTACTTACGGCACGGAGTCGTGGTCGCTAACTATGGGCCTTATAAACGAGATTAAAGTTGCTCAGCAGGCAATGGAAAGGGCTATGCTAGGAGTTTCCCTGCGAGATCGAATCAGGCACATACTTCGCAGAATAGATGACCGTTAGGGCAGAAAATTTCTCGAGTGGCGGCCACGTACTGGGAGACGCAGCGTAGGCAGGCCCCCCGCACGATGGACCGACGATCTGGTCAAAGTTGCCGGTAAACGATGGATGAGGGCGGCGCGGGACCGACCGACGTGGAAAACCTTGGGGGAGGCCTATGTCCAGCAGTGGACGTCTACTGGCTGATGACGATTCACTTTCAAAACAGGCGCAATTTATAGGAAATTTAATAAGTAAGTATACAAATCCACTTTGTGTCCACAAAATAATCTTTTTTAAAACTTGAATTATGGGAACCAGTGTGTTTGTTGAGGTAAACAAACAAATTCTCCAGCTTTTTATAGTAAAACGAAGATAAACAAGTATTTTGCATAAAAACAAAGTTTTCTAATTGTTCTAAACTCTCAATACTTTTAATTTTGCAGCGTACAAGAGTCCTTGATATGCACGAAAGTTTGTTGAAAGCGAGTTATGGTGAGGCTACAATTAAAATATCCAAATATGCAAAACATTCACGGACTAAATGATTTATGAAGTAGGTAGATTAAACGTGTTACCTAACTTATTTACATAGAAAATATACATTGGAATAGAAGAATAGAATGAAAGAGTTATTATGTTGCAATTCCGGTATTTTGTCTATAAAAAAAATACTACAATATGCTTTGATTCCAAAACAGTCTATTAACGTTTCGAACTTTTTAGAAGTTTGATCGTGTTTATAATAAGTTTTTATGTGTTTAAATAATGGTCACGAGCGACTGACCACGGGGTCTGCAAAGACACCGAAACGTCGGGTCAAAATTTAAAATGTAAATATACGCGATAAATCCGGTTAAAAAGTGTTTTATTTAATAGTATGAATCGCGAAAACTTAAGAAAATATTCATGTTAACTAACATGCGCGCCATAATAGATAGGATTAAATAATGTTTTTAAGTTTTTGCATTTAAAATGCTCAATTATTCTTAAATAAATGAAAAATGTGATAAATAAAAATAACCCGACCAGGATTCGACCTCTCGTTTGCCGGACGAGTGCTCTTCCACTGAGCTACTGGGGCCTGGCGTTACACCTCGAAATTACGTACCACAATTTTTGTTTTTACGTTATATTGCTAACATAGCTCCATCTTATGGTATAGCTTTGCAGCTAAGACCACCCGAGACCAATTTCTTTAGAGAAATTGTGAATCCCAGTTAAAGTGAAGCATTTCAATGTTTTAATAATGTTTTTAAGTTTTTGCATTTAAAATGCTCAATTATTCTTAAATAAATGAAAAATGTGATAAATAAAAATTACCCGACCAGGATTCGATTTAATTTTTTTATTTATCACATTTTTCATTTATTTAAGATAGGATTCAATTTTTAGGTCTACTTTTCTCTTTTAGGATTAAATTATAATTTATTTTATTGAAAAAAAAATAGTTGAACACAGATAACTCTAATTGCCATATTCTAAGAAAATATTGTAAATGCCCAATTAATAGTTGTCGATGTTCGCATGCTAGCCCCGCATGTCGTGATAGGTTCAGGCAGATCTCGATCGGGCCAGTTCTACGATTTGCCAAAGATTTATAACGCTGAGCGACCTCTGAGTAACCTTTCAGCAATTTATTCCTTTCCATACTAATTCATTTTTTCTTACTTCAAATTTTATGATAAAACCATAATTAGTTGACAACAAACTATAAACAATAATCCATTCGCACATACCTACTCACAAACTTTCACATAAAATTTTATAAATAAGGTTTCTTTTTCAATGTCCCTATTTCCAATAATACCAAGAGTGTCACAATGAACCACATTGTATTAAAGCTTTAAAATTCCCTTGCTTTGATTAAAACCTTTGAAGAAAAGAGAAAGGAACCTTCTCCAAATTAAATCAATCATTATTAAATTGCATACTTACAAATGCCAATTAAACTTCCCAACTCGGAAACTCATTTCTCAATTAATCGAACTTTTTGGAACTAATTAAAATTTGCAAGAACTCATTACAAATTAAGGAAAAGATTCGCAGCTCGGCGCTCTCGAAGACTGTCATTTTTATTATAATAGAACTTGCGATGTAAAAAATGGATGAATTCTATTCAAGGATCCTTGATTGGAACCGTCATGATAAATTATTTTATTTATATTACCTTCCATGCTGGACTGGGAGCGAAAGAAAAACATAGAATGTGCCTGCTGCACATTACCCGGGCATACTGTAAAAGTCAGTTAAGGGACGGAGGTTTTTTTGACGTTTTTGTGGGCGATAGGCTGACCCCCTATCACTGCAAGTCTCTCTCCATCATTATAATGCCCCCAAATTTGTCAAACAGATGGTTTGTCAATTTTTATCAGATGGTTTTATAGCCTCTGTTGTTCTGCCTACCCCATTAAGGATACAGGCGTGACGTTATGTATGTATGTATAAATAAATATGAATATCACTCATAGCTGGACATTTATTGCCACAGCACCATTTAGCCTTAAAGTAAGCCTGTGTTATAGTACTGGGTACTGGACAACCAATACACATGCCTTTTATCAACCGACTTAAAAAAAAGAAGGAAGTCGTCTCTATGTTTTTTTATGTTTTTTACCTCATAACTTTTGACTGGGTGAACCGATTTTGATGATTCTTGTTTCATATGACAGAGGGTACTTTTGACATATAAATTTATTCGAAATCGATTGAGTACTTCATGAAAAAATTTATATATTTTTTAAATATGTATAAATTCGGAGATGACGTCCTTATTTATACTTCAGCCAAAGTTTTGACTTGAAGTCGGATTTTTAATGCTCTGCATTCGTTGATTATTTTTCATTTATTTCGTAATTACCATACCTACATAGTACCCAGATCAATCTAAACAAACATGTAATGCGCACGAATTTTTGCATTGTGCGGAAATCGAACCCGCGACTTCTGGCATCTGAGGCAGACATTGTAACTGTTGTGTTACCGCATCGCAAAAAAGGTTGTCGAATTTATTATCGAATGTGTTCCTACAAATCCGAATTGTGCCAACTTGGAAATAGTTCATGTGAGCTGTTCCCTACGGACTTAACCCGCCTAAGGCGCAATGTGCCGTTCGCTATAATATTGAATGTCAAGGTAAAAAGTAGAACGAATATATCTTGTTGAACTTGCAATATTACAAAAGTGTAATATTCGTTATGAAATGTGAGCTACAACATTCGTAGTTATGATATACCGAAATAAAATTAAAACTTTCAGAAACGAAACGCCTACTTGAAAAGCAGAGCAATGTTAACGTTATAAAAGTTTGCTTCATTTACCTATCTATAGTCATATGGTTTTTGAGCAATTAACAAATGGATACTAGTTGTTTCCCGGGGATCCAGCAAATGATCCTGTCAATAATAATATTCTACAATAATATCTATTGTCTTTAGTTTCGTGATTCATTATTTGAAATAAATTCACGACTCATCATAACAAACACACGACGTGTAATGTCCCATGACGAAACAATTAAAAGTGCAATGTAAATAAAGCTCAATAAAATAGGTTTAAAATATGTTTTATTTATTAATATTTTATACCAAGAACTAACAAAAAATGAGAAATCTGCTACAGTAAAAGTTATTCTAAACATTCCTTAAAATAAACTTCACCGTTTCTCTATAATGAAATTCATTCATTCAAATTTCTGACAATTCACAAAAGAAGCAAACTTCCCCCGTTACCAACAATGTTAACAAAGTAGTGAACTGCCCACATTAAGGAACTTTCTAGAATTTGTATCCGAAGTTGTGACGACGAAACAAAATGCATTTACAGTATCAGCGGCTCTCAACAAAGTTGACATGCAAAGTGGATATCTAGACTTCAGAGCATTTTGAGGACGCCGTTTGCATCGCGAAGTAAACCTAGTTTGCTTGTGTACCTAACTTTGTTTAGTTTTGATCTAATTTAGAATAAGTTATAAGCTGGCCTTAGGATGTACTGTTGTTGGGGGGAGTTCGTAAAAGTTTGATAAAACTAAATGTTCACCAAATGAGCGAGTTGGCGGATTCGCTTTGTTTGCTGATTAAACTTGCGTTTGATGTTAGTCTTACCCATAGAGAAATATTATATGGTCTTACCTGATACTACTTAAGTGAAGATGACAGGTTTAGGGAGGTTCCCCGCTGCATCAGAAATGTTATTTATCATGTTCATTATTTCTGTCACGTGCCAAGGTGTTTATTTTTGTAAACTTAGTTAGGTATGATTTAGGCGTGATAATCCAAAATGTCGTGATGTCAGTTTAGTACTGAGAGTTATAATGAAACTGAATATTAAATAACAGATGAATAGTAAAATAAAATATACAAATTAATAACTTACTGAACTGAAAAAAACGTACGAGTTTTAAAATAATGCCCGAATACTTACATCATCACCAAAAGGACTTGGTTTACTTTCAGTTAATTTACAGTTACAGTTATAAACTTGACATTTTCATGAAACAATGTTTGCCTGCTTCTACACCGAAATCTTGCATTTCTATACAAATCACATTTTAGACTTTTGTCGGAAAGTCGGGAATTTTCTTTTCAACAGCGTTCTTTTGTTTTCGGTGTGAACATTTTCGATAGCGAGGACGTTGCATACAAAATGGTTTTCTGAGAAAGAAACATTTTTATAAGAGAAAACTACAATTTTCGATACAGTTTCGAACTCGGAAAACGATAATAAAAGATGGGACAGGGGAATATTATTTTTCTTTATTTTTAAAAACTTTGTAGTTTAGTAAAAAAAAGTAAGTATATGGCTTAAAGCAAGTATAGAAGCAGAACAAATTTTCTTAAAGGTCTTAAAAGTGGTTTTTATGAAAATAGAGGACGTGGGCTTAGAAACAGGTTGGCTTTTTCAACACCAACAGACATCATCACTGAAGAGATGACATTTAGCTGAGTACGAAGTCCTTTTACCAGAATCTCTCTAAAAGCACGCTTATCCATTCGTAAATAAAACAGTTCATTTTCCATCATAATGATTTAACAGAAAAAATATCTCCTAAATTCATCTCTTTGCTTTTCAAGTCACAAATAATGTATAAATTGCCGAAATTACTCCAAGCCGTATCAAATACCATAACAGTAAAACGACTACCTATAAAATATTTTCTTATTCGATTTCGTTTTGTACAGGAAATCCATTGTGCAGTGGACAGCAGTGGCGGACGTAGGGTACATTCAAATAAAAATTCTTTCCGAACGAGCGATGCGAAACTGCAGGCTTTAGTATACCTTGCATATTAGTTTAGAAATATTTTTAGCTAGTTTTCAATAAATAAACTTGAGATAAACTCGGTTAGAGATGAGTTGTGGTGAGGAATAATTTTAGTTTTTGGAATCTATACATATAATAAAATGGTAGGAAAGTCAAAACTGTACATTGAATATTTTTTTAAAAGAATACTTGGGGTATGATCTACAATCGAAACAGAAACAAAAAATATAGTTTTTAGAATTTTTGTCTGTTTGTCTGTTTGTCTGTTTGTCTTTCCGGGATAAACTCAAAAAGTACTGCATGGATTTACTTCAAATTTGGCATGAAGATAGTTAAGAAGTCGGGTCAACATATAGGCTACATATTATCACGCTAGCAGTGTTATAATCGTAGGTGCGTTTGGTGCTGCATAGCGTTCACGCAGACGACGTCGCGGGCAGCAGCTAGTAGTAGAATAGAATAGTTAGTTTAGGAATAGTTTAAATACTTGGCCATTTTTCTGGGAACTTCTAACTATATTCCTCGTACTTTAAAGCATCAAGTGAATAGGTTTCTTTAGGTTTCTTGATAATTTCTCACCAGGTGTCATGTAAGACTAATCTTCCATCCTAATTATACAGGATGACTGGTGACAAATTTTAGATACTGAAGCAGAGCACACTGAAGTTGAATCTGATCGTAATTAAGTAATAAACGTAGGTATTAAATTTTTCACCAGAAATCCCTATGAATAAATAAAGAGACCTTTCTACATATTTCCCGACGCGCTGTCTCAGTCAACACGCACACAGCAGTGTTCCCGCCACACGCACACCACCACCCGCTAAGTATCTATTGCATTACGCTTATTTAGCAACGCGTTGCGTAATGAATACTTTAACTTTCCGTTAAGTTTACTCAGTAAAATATTAATATTTATTTTTTATTTTATTGTTTCTCTTCATGTATGATCTCAAACTATCACGTCCTGGAATTTAACAAAATGACCCACCAGTCACCCTGTATAATGAAGTCGGTAAAAAATAATAGAGGACCGAGATGGGTGTGGAGAACCATGGGCCTTTGTCCAGGAGTGGGCGACTCCTGGCTGAATGATCGTGATGATGAATCGAAAACTTTTGGAGAATTTCTGTATAATTCTCCGAGTGAGACTTTTAAATGAATACTAGCTGATTACAAACGTCCAATCAATCAAAGAATATCCAATCAGTTCATATTGATGAAAATATATATATAAATTAGACGACCACTTTGGCGATGGGGTAAACCTATCTGCCTCAGACGCCAGTGGTTGCGGGTTCGATTCCCGCCCGAAACAAGAAAAAAAAATGTTCCGGGGGTGGGTGTTTATCTATATATGTATTTATATTCTAGGTTCCCTAGAATATAAATACATATGGGTCATTCTACGTTAAAAGGGCATCTGATGTTTGAAAAGATGGCATGATGTAAATATTAAAAATAATATCTTCTAACTATATAGAATTATGTAACCAGGTATTTTGTACATTTGTTTAAGATGGCCAGTTAATTAATCTATTTTTACAAGAGTTTTTATGGACCAGGGGAGATACTGCGTCCAGGGTAGAGACTTAATGGCCAGGGTAGGATACTTTAACTTACAGGGGAAATACATTGAAAGAAAAAATCTATTTTATTCATAAGAATCAACTTTAATTATTAAACTTTTTGTAATAGTTTACAAGTATCAGATCAGACTTAAATTTATACAGTCTTTCAACGTAACTTTAATTATTATAACATAAAAAACTAAATTTCTTCAATCAACACATAAATAAAATATAACAAGTAGTTACTTAAAAGAAACTAGATTATTTAATGGCACATAACTTGCATTCAATGTCATGTGATATAAAAATATAGAGCATTTATTTAATCTGTTAAAATATAAAACATAAATAGGAAATTCCATTTAAAAAAAAAAAATTATGTAACTATTTTATTACAAAAAATGAATTCAAAAACAAATGAGATCAAGCCTATTTAAAGACATTCATACTTTGGTTGAAGACATAATAAATACGCTGTCCTTTCATTTTTAAGTTGGGAGCTGGTTATCTTTCCATGATCTGATCCCATAAGATGAAAGAAATCTCGTTGTCATCAATTATGAAGTTTTTGCCAGTCTTGTCAGAGATTTTGCAGAAAATTACTTGAACTTCATTATCTTCTTCAATCCCTGTGCACATAGCTACATATCGATATTCGGTGACTTTATGCAAAAGTCTCACTAAGACAAAATCGCTATTGTCGAATTTATTTTTTAACCCAGATGTTGAGGGTTGTCGGCTTCAAGTTTTGCCTGGTGTGCCTTTTCAGAAACTGCGTCACAAGGCGGAGATGTTAGTAGCTGCTTTGAGTTTTTATACTTTATTAGTGGTTCGTCGTCAGAATCTGTCTCAGACCCATACACGTTATTAACATTAAGGCGCGGTCTCGTATTCTTTGTTGCAAAATCCATGGTACCAAGCATAAAATGTCCAACTTGCGCTCGATGGATAATATTTTCATTGATAGGGACTTCGTTTTCAGAACTAGGCAGGGTTACAGGGGCGTTATACGTTATTTATTATTAAATATGTTTGTTATTTTCTTAAAATTTTCATATAATGTATGATTTTTTCAGCTTGCCACCTGTTGTCACTCTAACCGTAGAATGACCCATATATAGTATATTCCCTAGTTCGGTACATGGTATCTCATAACACAAGCTTTGCTTACTTTGAGGTCATGTAGTCGGTGAGATTGTCTGGGGATTTTATTTATTTATTAAATGTTTATATTTATAGAACTAGCAGCCATACGCGGCTTAACCTGCGTAACTTTTGATCTCGCATGCATTTCTTGATAAAATAATATAGCCTGCAACTGCAACCTCTTGAGCTATCGAAGGCAAAAATAATAAATACTTATAATCCTATCAATGGTTTTTAGATTCTTGCGTTCCACCAAGCAGCTTGTTGTATAAAAAACTAAGCACGCCTTTGACCTCAATCTCACCCGATGTTTGAATTTTTGAACTTTGATGGTAAGTAAAGGTGATGACAAAACTGAAAACATACGGGCCTAGGAAAGGACTGGCTCTTCATAAAATATTGCCGGAACACATCACCGCCGCCGGAGCGGTGATATTTGGCGGCATAATATACATGGTCGCAAGCCAGTCGCTTATCCAGGAGCGGTAGGGCCGTCCCAAGCCCCTACACCTATATTGAACCTATCAATTGGTATTGACTAGTTGAAATAGACAAAAAGTTTTAGATGAAAGATGTTCCAACCAATCGAAGTGTCTGTACTTTTGGATATAAATATACCTATACAGTGTGTCTGGTCACCGGTGTCCGACCCGGTAAGGCGAAGTAATATGAAATTATTTATCGACAAAACCACAATAGAAAGGCAATACTGCTTAGAAACGGCGGCCATTTTTTTTATGTTTACAGAGTTCGGATGAGTTTATTTACTAAGCAATATTTACCGATGTAAAGGACCTATAGACATAAAAGTAATTTCGTTTGACAGTTAAAAAAGTTGGCAATGAGATAACACAAAAAAAATATCAAAAACTCACGTAAAAGTTGGACGTATTTTTTTACTGTTTAAATGTTTTGAAAAAATTTAGACCATTACCATACGTTTTTTATTTATTTGTTTGAAGCGCTAGGATATTACCTAAAAAATAATGTCAAGACCTAAGCTTTAAATCGAACAGTTCAGAAGTTGTGACTATTTGAATATGCAAAATGCCTTTTTACTGTGGTTTTGTCGATAAAGTTTATCATATTACTTCGCCTTAACGGGTCGGACACCGGTGACCAGATATACCAGTGACACTGTATATGTCTATCAGTCCTTCAAATTTACTCAAAAAATGTTGAGTTTATTAACCTCAAGTGTTTAGAGGGGTTTAAATTTAGAATATTTTATACCAAGTTCAGCACACTGTCGGTCAAGAAACTGTCAAGTTTGCAAGAAGGTTGGCAGGTACCTTCTACCTATACCATTATTTTATTAATCGACCCACGACAGTTCCAAACTCAACCGCAATGAGGAAGTTTATAAAATATTTAAAGTAATTAGCTGGCTTGGCGTAAAAGCTTTTGTCAAGGTGGAACTGCCGCAGCAGTGTATAGCCAGATAGGATATTTAAAGGGAAATAATAAAACGAGCGACTAAAAAACAAATTTGGACTGGAAATAATAAAACGAGCGACTAAAAAACAAATTTGGACTGTCTTGAAAAATATATGAAAATGAACGGTTTTAAATATTAATATTGCGACTGAATTACTAAGTGAGCGACTAAAACACATATACATTGCGATGAAAGAGATAAGTTACGAGAAGGGCTCCCGCACCGGAAGGCGGAATCAGTACGGTTAGGTGCGACGACGAGCGCAGCGAGGAGGAGCATGTTAGGTTGCATATAGTTATACACGTGCGCGAGCCGAGCGAGCGTAGCGAGCGGTGCCGCGGCAGCGGCCGGCGAAGCGCCATAAACCTGGTCAGCTATTATAGTCAACCCTGGACAATCCCGACATGGTCAAAAGTGTTTTTAAGTCGCTGTTTCATTGATTCTTCGTCACTCGCTCTCAGTCGCTCACTTAATTAAAACAGTAAGCCAAATTCATTATTTTTGTCACCTAAAATTTTTATTTACAGTTACTCGATTAAATACTACCCATATTTAAATAGGCTAATGTACTTTACTAAGCCGACAAAGCGGAATCAAATTGCCTGCAATGAATTTCTGACTCCAATTTTTAAATTTAAGTAGACATCAGACAACTCGTCGTGTCGCGAAGTCGTCGTGGCGCCGTAGTTACTGTGTACGATATCACAGGTTAAGCAACTTTGGGCGCAGTAGTTGGATCGTTGACCGCCGACCATATTCTCACGACGACTTCCGCGCTTCGGAGGGCACTTTAAGCAGTCGGTCCCGATTGCCGTATACAGTAGTCGTTAGGGTTGGTCACAAGCTATTTCGGCGCCCTGAAAATTCTGCCATCCGCCACCTAGCACTGGGTCAGCTTGGTGGATTATGGCTTATACCTCCTCTTCACCCAGGGGAGAGACTCATGCCCTGCAGTGGGCTCATTACAGAGAGTTGTGATGATGATGAAGATAAAGTAGACAAATTGATTTATCTTTCGAATACATTGTTCTAAATCGCGTTAGGTAGCGTTCCATAATTATTTTTGGTCAATGTGTCGATAGTTTGAAAAGACATTTTATTAGGACTTTAAGGTAAGTTGTTTACATTATATTGTTAACATTATGCTGTCAGGAGTTTAATGAATATGCCATTTCTCAGTTAATTCGAAAACTGACTGATTTATCGTTTGTTTCGCGCTTCTATTCAACTTAACTTGGAAACATTATCAGTGTAAACTGTGAATTGAATAAAATGGTGCAAGGTCTGTACATTTTAATGGTATACAAACAAAAAATAAAATTAATCGTTTTATAATATATAAAAATAATTAAATAAATGTATTGATATTTACCCATTTTTCTAAGTTTGAATTGTGTTAAGTTGAAAAGTTCAAATTAGTGCAATATAGTTTTGATTCCATTCTATAGCAGGAAGTATTAGATATAGAAAATATTTTAAAATATTGCGGTGTTTGCCGGTTTATATAATAAAAAATATTTGTTTAGAAAATTTTGTTCGCATCTTCCACAGACATACATCTACTTAGACAACGAAAATGCATGTAAGTACTTGGCGTGAACGAACCCCGACCAAGCGTAAAGGTTGGTCACCGCTAAATTCCGTCCGCGCGTATGTTAGAAAATCGTATCGATTTCATAGTATCGATATCGTTCTTATTAATCGATTATTTATTTATTTAATCAACGAATGCAGAGCATTAAATAAACCGACTACACGTCAAAACTTTGGCCGACTTAGAATGTCATCCTTGTAAGTAAACATTCTCCGAAATTATACGTATTGTTTCAATAATTTGAAATTTTCCATGAAGTCCTCAACCGATTTTAATGAAATGTATATGGGACCAACTATGAAGTATCCTCTATTATATGAAACAAGAATTTGCAAAATCGATTCATAAGTGTCCAAAATATCGTGTAACAAAGACACAAAAAAAACATACAGACGAATTGAGAACCTCCTCCTTTTTTGGAAGTCGGTTGAAAATCAGGTTTCAATATTATTTAATGTAATAACAATAGTCTGTCTCCATCTTTATAATACCTCCAATTTTGTCAAACGTGACATCAGATGGTCTTGTAACCTCTGGTGTTCTGCCTACCCCATAAGGAATACAGGCGCGGCGTGAGGTTTTGTATGTATAATTTTCAGTATTCATTTATTATACTTAAATTTATTCAATTGATTACTGTGCGGCGGCGGCTTCACGCCTATTTTCTCGGTATACCGAATAGGTACGTGATTGTACAACGATTCCATTTAATTACAGCAGGCATTTACTTCTCTGCCATGTTAAATTATGTCACGTCGTTTACTCTAAACCTATTTGTTTGTATTGTACTCGTACTAATTTGATTTTGCAATAACAACACTGTTACTGAGATTATTTGATAGTTAAATTAATTATGGTAGGTATCAAAACACACATACCTTATGGTATCTTTACTCAAGTATATTTGATATAAATGATGATGATGAAATAATTTGTTAAATAACTATTAGAAAAGAATCAGCAGTGCTAGCACGGATCTTTTGTCGATCGTCAGTTTACGAATGCTCGTATAGTATGGAGACGGTTTTGCAAGCAATAATTGAAATCTATCCATTGCCGCACGGTGAGCTTAAATAAATGTGTTCCTTGTTAATTTTGAATGTTTGTTAACAGGTTCTACTCTTAAATAACTGTAAAATAAAAAATTACATTGTTACTAAAAACTTGCAACCGACTCCATACTATACGAGCATTCGTAAACTTACGATCGACAAAAGATCCGTGCTAGCACTGCAGAACAGACAATCATCATTATGACACACAGAGTAGGATCGTATTACCTTTCACTAAGCCAACCTTACACTTCGTGGCGCTTTGGCTCCGTTGCATTGCATAGCATTCGATAAAGCAGGTTCAGCCGATCATTAATTACACACAAAGTTTAACGTGCTTCGAAAGGCACGTCAGTCGTTCCCAGGAGCGCCAAAGTCATTTCGACGCCCTAAGAATTCTAACCTTCGCCAACCAGCGCATGGCCAGCTTGGTGGCTTATGGCCTTACAATGATGATGAATCCTTTGGACAACCTTAATTCTCACCTGATATTGATTAGGTCAACCAAAAACACTGTTAGGTACGCAATCGATAGTTATTGCAAGTATATCGACAAGCCAAAGTTAAAATTCCTAACTGTATTTTTGTTGCAAATAAACTATTGCTCGAATACTCAGACGGAAGAACTTATAATAAAACTTAACTTCAAGAAGTACCACGGTACATTTTCAAGGATCAACTATATGAGCTTCTACCATTTTATTTTAAGTTTATGGAGGAGTCGTCCCGAACGTTTTGACAGGTCGTCCTTTAAATCGAATTGCCAAGATGGGAGTTTAACTGCCAACGTCTGTTTTTATAGTCCAGATTCGTTCAAGTTTACTATTATTAGAAGAGATTTCTTAAACAGACGTGTAAAATCTGAGTCAGCATCGTAAAGATCAGGTGTGCACAAAGGTCTTCTTATTTTAGTTGGGGTAAATAAACAAGTAGGTACCTGGTATAAGCTAATTTAAAGATTTCAAAAAGATTTTAAATCTTTAAATTTCTTTTTCAGTTTTTCAATTTAAAGATACTAACTGTAGTGAACAGCTCCAGCAGATGAAGTCTTTCAAATTGATACTTTTCACAAAATTCGTTGACATAAACTGTGGTAACTCGACTTGTAGTTAATGTATCGTAACGTAATGTTGATCAAGACCTGCAGTTTACGAATGTTCGTATAGTATGGAGACGGTTTGTAAGCAATAATTAAAATCTATCCGGTGCCGCACGGCCTGCTTACATAAATGTGTGCCTTGTTAACTTACAATGTTTGTAAAGATGTTATACTCTTAAATAACTGTAAATTTAAAAATTACAATGTTAATAAAAACTTGCAACCGACTCCATACTATACGAACATACATACATACGAGTTGATTAAGTTCTGTGCACCGCTGGTCTTATACTGATGCAAACCAGATTAAAATTTGTCCACTATCTCCGAAGATTATCCCAAATATACAGACAGGCGTTTACTTTTATATTATATTTCACAGCTTCTTTCTTTGCGATTGAGGTTTACTTTATGTAGTAGCGCCACCTACTGCTAGCCTTTGCACGGATTTTAGAGTCTATGATAAGGGTTCTTTTCTTTTTTTTTTTTTTTAACAACTGTCACGTTTCGCTCCCTATGTCAGCATCCAGTCTACAGAACTCATTCTGCGTTTCCGTGCTGTAGCCTGCGCACGTCGACTAAAATATATTAATTAGCTAGTTAAATTTTAAAAGTTTAAATGGTAAAAATTGTGCATCGAAGGAAGAGAAAATTCTCAAGAAAATAATTCGAGGAGGTTGAGACATCAAATTACAAATTCCGAAGAACCCAACGGTGTTGGGACTTATTAGAAAAAATGTCGTTGACACAAAAACTACCCACATTGTATGTGCGTGTAGTCATCGAGGTTCGATGCATACAATTAATTCTCCTATTTAGTCCGTTACTCGATAATAATATCGTCGTTGGCGATTAATCTGATGTACGGTGGAGAATCTCTAATATAATTTTAATAAATATTAGAAAAAATGTCGTTGACACAAAAACTACCCACATTGTATGTGCGTGTAGTCATCGAGGTTCGATGCATACAATTAATTCTCCTATTTAGTCCGTTACTCGATAATAATATCGTCGTTGGCGATTAATCTGATGTACGGTGGAGAATCTCTAATATAATTTTAGTAAATATTAGAAAAAATGTCGTTGACACAAAAACTACCCACATTGTATGTGCGTGTAGTCATCGAGGTTCGATGCATACAATTAATTCTCCTATTTAGTCCGTTACTCGATAATAATATCGCCGTTGGCGATTAATCTGATGTACGGTGGAGAATCTCTAATATAATTTTAATAAATATTAGAAAAAATGTCGTTGACACAAAACTACCCACATGGTATGTGCGTGTAGTCATCGAGTTTCGATGCATATAATTAATTCTTTTGATTAGTCAGTTACCAGATAATATCGCCGTTGGCGATTAATCTGATTTGCGGTGGAGACGATCTTGCACGCCGAATCCAAGATTTGAAGTGCCCGAGCTACCTCCGTCATTATCAGCCTTTTTTTTTTTTGATACGATTAATGTCCCGGAAGAGGTCTAAAAACCAGCAGTTGTCGGCTGAAGATCTAAAGAATCTAAAGATAAGCCTGTTGAGGACTATCTTGTACCCGCAATTTGCAAATATTTACTTGCTCCCTTTATTAAATTTAGAAGCAAAAGCAGCATTGGCTGAAACTCTTACCAAACGAGATTCTATACATCAACAAAAAAAAAAAAAAAAAGGGCAAATTGGAATCGCCTTGGCAGCTTTATCGCAAGCGATGGTAATAATTTTCAATGAAACTTTGAAGCAAAAACTTTTAAAACTGCTGAGTTACGCTTGTCGCGATAGCCAGAATAGGGAAACTAAAACTCATCGTAACATAATAATGAGTTCCATAAACGTATGCCTGCGTGACACGCTGACCAATACAAGTTGCGATGATTATCTATTGGGAGGAGATGTTGCTGAAACGCTGCAAATTGCAAAAAACGACGACGTCATCTCCGCAGCCATAGCTGCCGGCTCGAGCTCCACAGCAGAGCTACACGTACCCGCCACGTAGGACCTACCACGAACGGTCGTGGAACACTAGCAACCAGCGGAAATAAACCACCAGGTGCAGTGCGATGGACGTTTACGATATTTTCATCAAAAATGGGCTTAGATAACGAGTGATCCATTAATATTATCGTGAATAGCTGGTTACTAAAGACCTTTTAAATATCTGCCCGCTAAACAAAGTAGCTCTTGTGTTTACCCAAGGTCAATACATGGCCATAAAGATTATATTTTAGCGTTGGATAAACTATTAAAAATAAATGCTATATTCGTATGTTCTCATGAGCCAGGTAAATTTTATCACAAATTTTTTCTTGTGCTCAAGCTATACGGTGAAAATCGCTTCATACATAATTTAAAATCTTTGAATTAATTTACTACAAAACACTTCAAAATGGAAGATTACAGAACCGCTGATAAGTTAACAAAACAATGCTACATGTTATTTTTTCATCAATGTTGATAAGTCTTTCCGAAAGTACCTTCGATTTGAATATAACAACGTTTTATATGAATTCAAATATTAAACGTTTGACTTATGCACCGCTCTTTATATAAGTATTTACTAAAATATTAAAACCAGTCATGGAATTTTTAGGTCGGGATAATTTTTTCATCCATAATATATCTAGATAATATATTTTACATTGGCAAAGATTGTGATGATTGTAATGAGAATGTTTGGATTACAAAACATATTTTAATAAATTTAGGTTTCATAATGCATACGAAAAAAGGTTGCTTTGTTCCTAGAACACAATGTAAATTCCTTGGGTTTATTTTTGATTCAGAGAAAATTATTTTAAAACTACCCACAAAAAAAAAAAAAAAAGTTCTTAAAATAGAAAAAATAATACACAAAGTTATTCGAGCAATTTAAAATATTGTCACCAAATAAAAATCCTACTTATGATCAGGTAGTGAATTTACCCAGATATAATAAAGATGATTTTACTTGGTGGTTAAATTATCTAGAAGAGGGCTTTTCTCCTCTTAGAACAGGCCAATACACTAAAACTATCTATCCTGACGCATCATATACTGGCTAGGGCGGGTTTTGTGATGGAAAAGAGGCAGCGGGTCATTGGAAGGAAAGCGAGTCGTCGCTACACATTAATACTCTGGAATTAAAAGCAGTTTTTTCGGACTTAAAACATTCGCATAATTATGGTAGTTACGATTGTGATATATTGTTAAGAATAGATATTACCATTACCTGTATAAATAGAATGGGTAGTGTTCAGTTTTCACATATGGATCATATTACCCGAGACCAATGGAAATAGCGTGAAATGCGTAAGATCAATATCTTTACATCTTATATTACTTCAAAAGATAATATAGAAGCTGAGAGTTTGTCACGAAAACAGTTTAATGACACTGAATGGGATCTAAGTGACTATACCTTTAATAATATAACAAATAGGTTTGGAATACTATCGGTTGATCTTTTTGCAAACAGATGCAACTTATAATGTCCTATTTATGTAACCTGGAAAAATGACCCAGATGCAAAAACTCTTCAGAAAATTGTTAGTGAAAAGTCTGTGGGTATTGTGGTAGTACCATACTGGCCCACGCAACTATGGTTGCCATTGTTTAAAAGGTTGTGTTGTGATTGTATTTACTAAATACTAATTCGCTGAAATCTCCTTTCAGATCTGCGCACAACCTTCATTAAACATTAACCTTGGTTGCCGCGAAATTGTTCAGAAAGCGTTAGTAAAAAGATCACTGTCTTCAAAGTCCGTTGAAATTATGTTGGCATCTTTGTTGGATAATTCTTACCGAGACAGTGTGAAGGAGGTATCAAGGCGTGGATTGAATATTGCAAAAATAATAATTTTAGTTTTACTCAAACTTCTAAACCAATAATTGTTCATTTTCTAACTGAAATTTTCGAAAAAGGTGCTAAGTACGGTACTATTAATAGCTATAGATCTGCATTATCATTAATATTAAACATAAATTCCCAATATGACAGGTTAAAAAGTTTCATGAAAGGAGTCGTTATGTGAAGACCAACCACATCAAGTATGATCTTACCTGGGATCCAGCAGTTGTATTGAGCTACTTACCTACAAAATTTCCTAATGAAGACCTTGACTTAAAGACTCTTTTCCAAGAAAACTGTTACACTAATAGCTCTTGTAACGGAACATCGTGTTCAAATTTTATCCGTGACAAAGATTAAAAATATTTTAATAACTAAAAAAGGTACTTATAAAAGGGTTTATAAAAACCTCTAAATTTAATAGTAAACAGACCTTGGTAAAGTTTCCGTTTTTTAATATTCGTCCAGAAATTTGTCCAGCAAAAACCTTACAGATGTAGGTATATAAATAAAACGAAAATTTAAGGAAACCTGATAATTTGTTTATTAGTTTTAAGAAACATATAGGTTTCCAAACTTTAAGTCACTGGGTTAAAAACACTTTAACTCTCAGTGGTATTGATGAAAATATTTTTAGTGCACATAGTACATGACATGCTGCTACATCAAGAGCTATTTATTTAGGAGTTTCTATTGACCTATCAAAAAGACTGCAGGATGGTCGGATTCTTCCTCAGTCCTTGCTAGAAATTATAACAAACTTTGTAACGAAAAATAATTTGCCTAATCATTGTTGAATTGTTTTCAATAAGTATGTTTATTTACTATTGAAGAGTTTTACCTTACTACTCTGCCAATTCATTTCACTATAACTAATCTTTAAACATCCTACATAAAGTAAACCTCAATCGCAAAGAAAGAAGCTGTGAAATATAATTGAGGATCAAACGAACTTCTAAAGTGAAGTTCGATCCTAATTATGTGAACAGCTTCTTTCGAAGCGATTTAATATAAACCCACCCGTTATTATGCTTTGAAATAAGCATAATATGAATATGTTTCAACATGGAGTAATTTCAATTTATATTTGTATTTTACCCAACCCCAATATAGTGAAATGAACAAACAGGAATAAGACAGATTGACTTTAAACAAAATGAGTTCTGTAGACTGGATGCTGACATAGGGAGCGAAACGTGACAGTTGTTAAAAAAAAAAAAAAAGAAAAGAACCCTTATCATAGACTCTAAAATCCGTGCAAAGGCTAGCAGTAGGTGGCGCTACTACATAAAGTAAACCTCAATCGCTTCGAAAGAAGCTGTTCACATAATTAGGATCGAACTTCACTTTAGAAGTTCGTTTGATCCTCAAATATACTAGCTTTATCCCGCAACTTCGTATGCGCTTAACTACCCTTCTTGTGTAGTTACATCAGAAACTATACAACCAGATACCCACTGAAAGAAACTTTATACCAAGTATCACACCCATGCACTCAAGGAATAAGTTTTTTTCGTACAAACTAAAAATCATATATTTCCCGTGCCCGTGGGAATTTTTGGGATTTTCTACTCTACTTCATGGCAAGTATCACATCCGTACACTCAAAGAATAAGATTTTTCATACAAACTAAAAAGTCCAACCCTTTCCCGTGGGAATTTCGGGAATTCCTTCCATAATACAAACAGATACTTATAGAGGAACCTTTATATCAAGTATCACATCCGTGCACTAAAGGGATGGGATTTTTTCATACAAACTAAAACATCATATATTTCCCGTTCCCGTGGGAATTTCGGGAATTCCTTTCATAACACAACCAGACACACATTGAAAAACCTTTACACCAAGTTTCACATTGGTGCACTCAAGGAATAAGATTTTTCATACAAACTAAAAAGTCCTATATTTCCCGTTCCCGTGGGAATTTCGAGAATTCCTTCCTTAAATTCAATTCAAATTCAAATATTCTTTATTTCGTAAGTATTTAAATACATTTGAAATAAGTCAAACAATTTACAAATTCAACTGAATCTACCACCACTTCGGAAAGTCGATCTGTTGAGAAGAAGTGGCAAGAAACTCAACAGCAATCATCTTTTAAAAATAAGAGAAAAATAATACATAGTAACAATTTACAGCCAGGGAATCCCAACTTCTTGCATCCGGATATCTTAAAGTAAAACTTTTCACATAACACTTAACCTTAAATCTATCGAAGGTAATCTTAAATATTTTAGGATTTTATTATAAAATGAAGCGTACACATTGACCCATGAACGAGTTGATCTTCTGGAGTCTACTACTTATTTATTATATTTATACAATAGGCAATCAAGAACTAGAGAGAAACGTAGACATAGATATAGAGGCAAAGATAGAAGCAGAGATAGACGTAGCGATAGAGGTGAGAGAGAAAACAGATAATGTGGATGGAGATGAGGATAGTCGTGGACATAGACAGGACACGGAAATGGGGAAGTCAGAGTCAAGTTCAAAAAAAGTCATAAAGTCATCAGCAAAACGACCTGGCACCGCTAGCAGCACCCGTTCACGAGTATAACGCAAGCACCAGCCATCACCCTCCTCAACCATATTTTAGGGAAGAGGTTGACCCGACACCCGACGCTACCGCTAGCCATGCCGCCTGAGGGAGCATGACGTTCTTGCTGTTGTATGGAAGGAGATGTAGATGGCGTTGGATAAGAAGGAGATGGAGTTGGAGATGGAGATGGAGTTGGAGATGGAGATGGAGTTGAAGGTGGAGTTGGAGATTGAGCACTTTAGAAAAACAATTACAACCAAGGACTTTTATCGTCCATATATTCAGATATTGTATAAAAGCCTTTATTACACAATTTTTGTTTAATACACTCAAGAGCAAAGAATTAGGGTCGGAGACAAAACTCATGATATCTCTCAAACTATAAACGCTAGCTTATTCAAATAAAAAGCAGGAGGAAGCCTCTTTAATGTCAAACATAAAAAGTGAATAAAAGTGATATATTTTTTAAGAAATTACATAAAAAAAGGAAAATCAAAAATTATGATTTATTTTGAAAATTGAACCAACAATTCAAATCATTTGTATCGATTTTGTTTGTTTTGTGTCACAAAAAAATGTTATAAAAGGGTTTCCTGGTGTACAATATTCATTATTAAAGTACAAATCATGTCGCTCACATCTGAAGAATGTACAAGAATCCTCACTTTGCTGGAAGACGGGCGTAGTCAGCGTGATACAGCCAGGATGGTCGGCGTATCGTTATCTACGGTACAACGTATTCTCCAACGGTTCCAGGAAACTGTGTCAAACCTTCGCCGGCCAGGAACAGGCAGAAAAAGATGCACAACACCTCGTGAAGATCGATACTTAGTCACAACAATGCTTATAAACCGATTTCTCACGGGTGTTGAACTGAGAAATCAATTTGTACGTCTTGGAGGAAGCAACCCAAGTGCGTGGACAGTAAGGCGACGTCTTGCCGAAGGTAATTTGAAGCCATCAAGACCAGCAAATGGCCCCAAACTTGAACGGGAGCATCGTATTGCAAGACAGAGTTATGCACGTGAGCACTTGAATTGGACTCTAGAGGATTGGTCTAGAGTTTTGTTTACAGACGAGTCCAGATTCATGCTGTATAAGCATAACGGTAGACACAGAGTGTACAGAAGACCAGGAGAGCGGTTTCAACAAGCCTGCATTGAAGAAAATGTTGCATACGGCGGAGGATCCGTGCATGTTTTGGGCTGGAATATCTGCAGAGAGCCGCACGGAGCTAGTCTTGATAGAAAATGGAACGTTGACTGCGAGAAGATACGTAGAAGAAATCTTAAATGAGTATGTCGGTCCGTCTATGGCCAATATGGGCGAGAATCTGGTGTTTATGCACGATAACGCCCGTCCCCATACTGCAGCTATAGTGACTGCTTACCTTCAAGAGGTCGGTATCACGTGCATGGAATGGCTTGCACGCAGCCCAGATCTGAAACCCATCGAACATGCCTGGGACGCGCTCGAACGACGTGTAAAGCAAAAAATACCTCCTCCAATTACACTTCGTGATTAAAAATTAGCACTGGTGGAAGAATGGGGGAATATACCGCAGAACCGACTTAGAAACCTGGTGCACAGCATGCCAAATCGGATAACATCTATTCTGAGATCACGTGGAGGTAATATACGGTACTGAAATTTGTGGAAAATCATACTCTCGTACCAGAAAAGTCTTAAATGCAATTATGATCTTCAAGTGTAATTCGTGCATTTTTATTTTATTTGTTTTTATAAATAATAAAATCACGTAAATAACAATCTTACAAATTTTATTTTTGTATTAATTAATGGTCTATTTAACAGTTTTTAATTCATAAAGCTATCATTTATAATTTGCGAGATATCATGGGTTTTGTCTCTGACCCTAATTCTTTGCTCTCGAGTGTAGTTACTTTAAATTTATCAAGTGGTAAGTCTTGAATATTTGTGGGAACCTTATTATAAAAACGTATGCATTGACCCATAAATGATTTAGTGACTTTATGAAGTCTACTATCATAGCCGGCTAGCTTATACTTATTTCTAGTATTAACATTATGTAAGTCACATTTTCTACGGAACATGTTTAAGTTCTTTTTTACAAACATCAGATTTTCAAAGATATATTGTGACGCAAACGTAAGAATATTTATTTCCTTAAACTTATTTCTAAGCGTCGCTCTGGAATTAAGTTTGTAGATTGCGCGAATAGCCCGTTTCTGCAGCACAAAGATAGTTTTAATATCGGCGGCATTTCCCCACAGGAGAATGCCGTATGTCATTAAGCTATGAAAATAACCAAAATAAACCAATCGCGCAGTAGCTTCATTAGAAATATTTCGCATCTTTTTGACGGCATATGCTGCAGAACTAAGTCTCTTCGCCAACCTTTCTATGTGTGGTCCCCACTGTAGTTGAGCGTCTAGGGTTATGCCAAGGAACATTGCTGAATTTACAGGGCTCAATGCTTGTCCTTTTACAATTAAATTAGTATTTACATGCCGGACATTAGGCAATGAGAATTTTAAAAATTTAGTTTTATTTTCATTGAGGAGCAGGTTATTGGCTGAAAACCAATTTTCCACAATTTCAATACAATTGTTTACTTCAAAGCAATGCTTCAATTGCCTACTCACTTTAAAAAGAAAAGAGGTATCATCAGCAAACAATATGACCTCACACTTGTCTTTTACCACAAACGGCAAATCATTTATATAAACTAAGAATAAGAAAGGCCCAAGAATCGATCCCTGGGGCACTCCCATATGTACTGCTGATCCCGATGATCTCTTTCCATTAATATCAACTCTTTGCATTCTATTGCATAGATAGGATTTCATAAAATCAAGTGCCCTATCATTGATTCCATAGTGGTGAAGCTTCATGAGGAGTGTATCGTAGTGAACACAGTCAAAAGCTTTGGACAGATCACAGAAGACACCAAAGGCATCATGTGACTCCTCCCAGGCATCAAATATATGTTTGATAAGCTCAACACCGGCATCAGTTGTTGAGCGACCCCGTGTGAAACCAAATTGATTCGGATTCATAATATTATTGCTATAGAAATGTACCACTAGTTGGTTTAAAATAAGTTTTTCAAAAATTTTACTGAGTGTTGGTAATATAGAGATCGGTCTAAAGTTACTGGGGTCAGTCATGCTTCCTGCTTTAAATACGGGAATAATTTTACTAAGTTTCATTAAGTCCGGAAACACACCATTATCAACACAATTGTTAAATATACTGGCTAAATAAGGTGCAATACCGTCAATGATAGATTGGATGATTTTAACAGAAATACCATCCAGATCAGCAGTGTTCTTAATTGTTATACTTTTAAAAGCTTTCAATACCTCACTTTCAGTAACATGCCTGAAAGTAAAGTTAGTTTTACACTTATTTACATTATTTTCAAGAAAAGACTGTGCAGCTTTGACTGATGAATTTAATGTCTTCGTAGTCGAAACTGGAATGTCTGCAAAGAATTTTTCAAAAGCTTCAGCAACTTCTGTATCTGATGTCAACAGTCGATCACCAATTTTCAGTTTATATTCCGCGTTTCTTATGTTTGACTTTCCAGTTTCGCTGTTAATAATTTGCCAAGTAGTTTTAGGAATATTAACACTATTTTGAATTTTATTATTAATAAAATTTGATTTTGCAATTCTACATACACTTTTGAACATTTTGGAGTATTTCTTTACATACTCCTTAAAATTTTCACTATGATTGTATGTTTTTTCATCATATAACTCATATAATCTGTCTCTGCTTTTAAATATTCCTACTGTTGCCCAGTCACTAAACTTAAATGAGTTATCATCTGTTTTAATTGTTTTTGATGTAAATACTGTATTATACTCACATTTAATTAAATTAAAAATACAATTATATTCCATAGCGGGATCATCATAACATTTAAGTTCCCACAACTTATCCAAGACATTACTTCTGAATCTCTCCAGCCGACCGTCGTTCATGGGTACAAACTTAAACTCTCTTCTTATTGCCTTATTTGTGCCAATGTTAAAAGATGCTAGTTGCCCGCTGTGATCCGATTTTAACTTATTAATTATGTATTGGGTGTTGGGGGATGCATCTGTGAAAATGTTATCGATACATGTTGCTGAAGTGGATGTTACTCGTGTAGGCTCTAAAAAGAGATTTTTAAGTCCATAACAAAGAAACAAATTTGTTAGCCTTTGGCTAAGGGATGATTGGATTAGTAAATCAATATTAAAATCACCACAGAAAATGATATTTTTTTTAGTATTACTAAGTTTAAGTAAAGCTTCCTCCATGATTTTTTCAAACAAATCATAGGATGAAGCTGGCCTCCTGTATACGCTTATTATAATAACTTTCCCTAGCTCAATACATGCCATTTCAATGGTTTGCTCAACAGAAAGACTAACAATATCTGTTCGTTCTTTATATTTCATTCCTTTGTGTGTAATAATCAAGGAGCCGCCACAATTGGCCTGGATTCTACTGTATGAACTAGCTATTTGATGATTATTGAACGATAATATCATTTGATGGTCTTTTAGCCAGTGCTCCGTTACACACAAAATATCTACTTTTTCCTGATTCATGAAAAGTTCAATTTGTAAATCCTTACCCAGCATGCCCTCAATATTTTGATGAGCTACATTTATAAAATTTTTACTACATTTTAATTTTGCAGCTGGGATACAAGTGCTAATTACATTTTGATTATAGCTAGAAGTCTTATTATCTATTGTCATTGCCTCTAGTTTAAATTAACTAGACTAGTCCTAATACTATACTTGGAATGTTATATTCCAGGGGTTTTATAAATAAAAGTGGCTGCTCAATAGAAGCAGAGGTTCCAGTCAAAATGACTGGTAAATCATTACTAATAATATATGATAGCGATATTGCTATTTGTCGTATATAATAATTGTACAAATTGTACTTATCATTCTTAAAATAAAAAGGTTTACTAACTATAATGTTAGTATCTATCATTAGAAATTTATCACTATGTCTACATGTCAAAGTGTGTAATATTGTATTGAGGTGGTGCCTTATATTGTTTTCTTGCTCTGAAAAAGAGGGGCTGAAGGGTAATGCAAACAAAATTATCCTACATATATTCTTCTTTTCATACAATTTAGAGAAATTGTGAATCATATCCTTTTTATTTGCATTATCCCGTCTGCCAACTAAAATTATTAAAACTGTGTTGACTTTAAAGTCAGTCACAAAAATTTTATTTAGTATATTACAATATGAGGCACCAGGGAAGCAATTATTGATTATTGGCTGACTCACATGTTTACTTAGTTGCAAACCCATTTGTTTCCCAAGTTCATCGCTGTACATGATAACTTGTGGTTGACTTAACTTATTTTTACATATATAAGATGGGTTTGATTGTATAGGTATTACATTATTTTCTATGACACAAGGCATCTGAGACTGGGATTGGCATGGCTCAGGCTGAGGAGAACTTAATATATTTTGTTCACAATTACTTTCAGAACAATTAATCAAGCACTCAAATTGATTGAGATTATATCTAGATAGTTCTAGTAAATTAGTGCACCCCTACATCCCCTAAAGAATGTATGATAGCGCACAACTGAAGTAAACAAGCTTAATGTTGTTTCCAGAAATTTAATTAATTTATGTATTACCTACCGATCTACTACGATCTATTATTGTAGTAATAAATACGTTATTGTTATTTTTAATTAAGGTTACTATGTAATTATGTAATCGTATTGTATTAATGTGGAGTTCTTTTCAAATGCTGAACACGTGCAAGTTGTTTGTGCAAGGCTCGGACGATTTCATTGAAGTCAGTTGGAATTGAACATTCACCCAGTGTAGACTTAAAACTAAATATTTGTAAAATATAAAGATTATAATATTTGAAGTGAAACGTTGCTTGTTTTATTATCAGAATGTCTACTCCAATATCAGAAGAGGAGATACTACGAATCAATAACGCCCAATCAAGATATTCGCCGACCATTGAACAAAATAACGAAGAATTGAGCCCATCAAGGTATTCGCCTACACTCCGACCACGCCAACAACAATCGACGCAGTCCAGAGCCACGCAGAATAGTACAGAGCTAGAACTTCTTCGTTTGCAAGTTTCTTTAATGCAGAAAATGCTGGAACAACAAAATAATGCTTCTTCGTCCCAGAATTACCGTAAGATATCTGAAATCTACCTTGCAGAGTTTGACCCGGACATCCACCATTTGACAATCGAGGAATGGTGCAAACAAGTTGATTCCCTCATAGACCTTCGAGGATATACCAGACAGATAGTACTGATGAAGGCTTTATCATGTCTAAAAGGACGTGCCAAAATTTGGGCCGATACTAATGCCCATAAATATCCAGACTGGGGCAAACTACGCGAAGATCTATTGACTCAGTTTGGTGCAGAAACTAGACATATTCACTTTGTCACAAAATTCCGTGAATATACATCCAATGATGCGAAAGATTATGCAGAGTACGTGACTGAAGCCTGGAGACTGTTTTCAAGGATCTCGCCTCATGCAACTAATGATCTTATGGTTGAAGCAGTTATATCAGGAATCCGGCCAAAATACTTCCAAGCTGAACTACTGAGAGCAACACCACGAACTCAAGCAGAGCTAATCTCAACACTCGGCAACTATAGAAAGAGACCTGCGCCATTTGAAAACCGAACACCAGACCATACGACAGAGCACAAGAAACTACGCATGGAACATTTTGAGGCTGATCAGATCAAGTGCCGAAAATGTGACAAAAAAGGACACAAGACTCAAGACTGCAAGATGACTATTTGCCACATATGTAAGAAACCAGGTCACACCAGTAACAACTGTTGGTCAAGGGTACCAAACAAGACACCGTGACCTACCACTCAACCAGAAGTTAATTGTGTGAGACGTTCTTGCCCGAGCTGCGTGCCTGCCCAAGCTTAACTTTCGTTTGTGATTAGAGTAAATTCACGTGCCTTAGACAGTTCATCATTTTGTTAGTTTTGTATAGCTTGCACAGATGTGACAAGGTAAAATTGTTTTGAAATAACGTACGGTTTGTCAAGTATCAAATGGTTTTTCGTATCGGCCCAGGTTTAAAATTCATTTGTGTTTCGATTTATCTTGTCAAAATTCATGTTAAAGTAAAGCTTAGCTGTTTTGAAATAACAATACCTATGGTGTTGCTTAGTAAAAGTTTTCTTGGACTGGATTTGATTTGAAATTAATTGAAGTGAAGTGGAAACTTTAGTTGATATAGATGAAGTTCAATTTAAGGCGAAAGATAATATTCAAAAGTTTTGATATTGCGTTTTAAGTACTTAATAATGATGAAAGTAAATTTAACGAGCTATCGATTTAATGCTAACGTGTGAGAATCAGTAATGAATTCGTTCTTATTATTTTGGTCAAAAAAAAAAGGAATTAAAATCTCGTTTTGCGTTACGTTGATAAGGATTGACAAAACTAAAGGTTTTTGCTGTAATTGGTTTGTGTGGATCAGCACTATACAAGTCGCTCAGATTGTTACATCCTCGGTGCATTCGTAGACGTAGGTGTAAAATCGGGCTTCATTTCCCGTCTCAGTGCGGCCACTACTGTGAGTGGCGTGCGTTTAGCACTTTGAGGATGTAAGTAATCGTGGTGTGCTTGCCGGAAAGGGGCAATGTGATGTGTGATGGTGCCTGCCGGATGGAGATGCCCCTGTTGTTGTCTACCGGACGGAGGTTACCCGTGTTTGTGTTTTAGAGTATTGTATACTGCGCGATCTTGAAACCTTTGTTGTGGCTTAGTGCGTTTTTGAACCTTTAGTATCTACTTGGTAGATAGTAATGATATCACGGTTGAGCGGGTGAAATTTTGTGGTTAAGCGGCATTCATAATGCCTTTTTAAATAGGTAGTCTGAATATTGAAGTTGTAGATTTTCTTTCTGATTATCGTGTATCCGTGACTCGGTAGAAATCGCTTTGTATCTTGCCGATCTTCGATTATTTTGCTGCGATTCTTACAGAGACACGTTTTCTTATGTTTTGGTAACAGTAAACTTGTTATTATTTTGGCAATTGAAACGTAATATTACGATAGTGTGTGTTTAATGGATCACGGCGATAGGTAATAACGTCGAGATTGAAAATGCGTTTAAATAATACTTTGAATTTGTTGCGATTGACAAAAGAGCTGGATTTTACTGTCGAACTGTTTGCGGTTGTCGAACAATTTTAATACTTTGTTGTTGTGAATTATGAATTGTGAATTTGCTAATTAATTGGGTTATTCTAGCAGCTTATGCTTGCTTTGTTTATTGTTCGACCGCTGTCAAGTTGTTTGATGTTACATTCAAAGTAAATTTCATTGTTTAATGTGCGGTTTTCTTATCGAAAGTATTGTGGTTGTAATGCGTTGACGTTAGCCAATTCCTACTGAGTTTCTTGCTGGTTCTTCTCAGTAGATGGATCTTCCGAACCAGTGGTAGCTTTACGTAAATTGTTAAATCGTGGATTTAGAATTTTGATGGAAATATTCAATTGAAGTAAAATTAAAAAAAATCTGTAGCGGTTAAAGTTTTGAAGTTGCCTAGTGTACCTAGGGCTAATGGGCAGGCTGAAAGATTGATGCGCACTATTCGTAACCACCTCGGAGTGGCGTCCCAAAATGTTAAAGATCCTGGGTTACAAAACTAGGTGAACTCCAACTCTGTATTAATTCCACGAAATCGAAAGCCACCGGCTACTCCCCTCTTGAACTTCTTATTGGGAAAAAATGTTCACCCCCAGAAATCCAACAGTTAGTCTTAATAGAAGAAGATATTGATAGGGATGAACTTCGAAAAATTGCATCTGACAGAATGGCCGAACAAGCCTTAATGACCAAAAACCGTTTAGACTCTAAGAGTGCTCTTATAACCCCCTTTAAAATTAACGACCATGTCCTATGTAAAGATACACAATGGTCTAATAACAAATTAGGGCCTAAATTCCTTGGACCTTATAAGATCCAACAAATTCTCGATAATGATCGGTATCTAGTTGAAAGTATTAAAACTGGTAACACAACAGTAGTCCCTCATGAACATATTAGACTTATTCCGAATCAAACTTTGGCAGATTCTATTGAGAATGACCCTGATAGCGAGTAAACATAAAAATAATGAGATAATAAAATATATGATAAAAGAAAAACAAATAATAAATTTTGAAAGCCACAAAAGAGCCTAAAGGCCACAAAAGAGCCTAAAGGCCACAAAAGAGCGTACAAGCCACAAAAGAGCCCACAAGCCACAAAAGAGCCCACAAGCCACAAAAGAGCCCACAAGCCACAAAAGAGCCCACAAGCCACAAAATAACCTTTGAGCCATAAAAGAGCCTTTGAGCCATAAAAGAGCCTAAGAGCCACAAAAGAGCTTTAAAGCCCGCAAAGATGCTTACAGGGCAATAATATTCAAACTGATCAAATGCATACAACTAATAAATTGAATTTTTCTCACGTTATATGTACAGATATTTCGTCTATTCAGGGACAACCGACCACATGGATCAATAAACAAACCTTACGCTCAGAGCACGAGCGTTTTCACAGAATGGCCGTGATAGCGCACAACTGAAGTAAACAAGCTTAATGTTGTTTCCAGAAATTTAATTAATTTATGTATTACCTACCGATCTACTACGATCTATTATTGTAGTAATAAATACGTTATTGTTATTTTTAATTAAGGTTACTATGTAATTATGTAATCGTATTGTATTAATGTGGAGTTCTTTTCGAATGCTGAACACGTGCAAGTTGTTTGTGCAAGGCTCGGACGATTTCATTGAAGTCAGTTGGAATTGAACATTCACCCAGTGTAGACTTAAAACTAAATATTTGTAAAATATAAAGATTATAATATTTGAAGTGAAACGTTGCTTGTTTTATTATCAGAATGTCTACTCCAATATGTATGTTTCAATTTTCAGCTCTCTACGCCCAGTAGTTACGGCTGTACGTTGTCTGTCAGTCACTAAGTCACTCAGTACCTCAGTACCTCAGTCACTCAGTCAGTAACGGAACAGTTTTATATATATTGATAGAGACGAGCGTTTGCCCGCGACTTCGTACACGCATTAACTCAAAAGTCCTATTTTCCGTTCCCGTGGGAATTCCGGGAATTCCTTTCATTATACAAACAGACACTTATTGAGGAACCTTTATACCAAGTATCACATCCGCGCACTCTAAGAATAAGATTTTATCATACAAATTAAAACATCATATATTTCCCGTTCCCGTGGGAATTTCGGGAATTCCTTTCATAACACAACCAGTCTCTTTTTGAAGAACTTTTATGCCAAGTATCATATCCGTGCACTCAAAGAATAAGATTTTTCATTCAAACTAAAAAGTCCAATAATTCCCGTTCCCGTGGGAATTTCGGGAATTCCTTCCTTAGTGCACCTCCCCTAAAGAATGTATGCTCCAAATTTCAGCTCTCTACGCCCAGTAATTACGGCTGTACGTTGTCTGTCAGTCACTCAGTAACTCAGTCAGTAACGGAACAGTTTTGTATAGGGTCAATTTATTTTAGTCTGTAATATTTTAAAGTTGGGTTAAGAACGATGTATGGGTTTACATTAGGTAAAAAAAATATTTTTCATAAATTAAAATTTCAAAATTCTTCTAAGTTCATAAAATTTTAGTTTAATCTCTAATTTACGACTACATAGCAAGATATGAAAACGTTTCCATCTATTTTTATTAAACAATAAGTTATTAGTTACATTACCAAACAATACCTATACGTTCTTGCGCGGCACAAGCAAACGAGCCGAAAGTCAAATTCGAGCCGCCTGCGCCTACTATGTTTGATTGAACCCACGCCACGCCACGCCCCCCGCTCGTCAGACTGTCCAGAGATTCGCGCGCGCGAACACTAAATCGATAACTTACAAAAATGTCGAATTACGCGATTATGGCACGTTTAATCCACAGTCACAGACGCCGGCAGACCTCGATTTCTGGTTCACTCGAAGAAGACGTGCTGGAGTTTTTTGAACAGCATCCGATAGCCAGCACAAACGATGCGGCTCAGGTTTTCGAAGTCAGCAGCTCGTGGGTGCGGCGCTTGCTGCGACTAGAGGGCTAAGTCTTACCACTTTACGAAAGTGCAAGAACTGAAGCAACTACCTATGCTCCGCGTTTGTAGTCTATGGTTGGTTGCTGAAGCACATTCTGACGAGTCCACCTATCGCTGTTATCAAAAGTGATAAGGATACTTTATGGATAGTCAAAATTAATATGCTAAACATGACAGATTTTGTGTTCTGTATATGGGCTAATGGGACTCCATGTACAGCAGTTATTGTGAATGTGATAAGTTATCAGTGACTAATACCTAGCACGGTATTTAACATCAGCGACAGGACGCAAGGTAAAAATGTAAGTTATTTTTGTACGTTATACCTACACTGTACATAGTTATAAATAAGGTTATTCCAGTTACTAAACACGTCATTCTAACATTAAATTAATTGTAAAATCAATTTATTTGTTTTAACAAAGACTTCAAGCACGAATGCTTTATTTTAAGTTCATTTTTAATTTAATGAAGATCAAAACTAAAACAATATTTAGATACAATTAGTTTAACGTGAAATTGATAGTCAAAAACCTGTAACAGTAGTGTGATGGGACATTAGAATCACCTTTTATCCTGATGTATGACGTAATTACAGCTGATTCCGCGCTAAGTAGGTAACTAGGTCACGCAAACACACGGGCGCGCGTCAACGACCTTCGCTCGGATGCGTAGGTATCTACTATTCGCGTAAGATTATTGTTTTGGTGAAGTGATTTTCTTAAAAGAACTAGTCGGAAATATTTTTATTTTTTGCTATGTACACTTCATGTGTAGATTAAACTTAAATTTTATTCACTAAAAATAATTTTGAAATTTTAATTTATGAAAAATATTAAAAAAAAAATTTACGTCGTAATTTAAACCAACACATCATTGTTAACCCGATTTTAAAATATCACAGACTATTATAAATTGACCCTGTATATATTGATTACTAATCCTCAAAAGGCCTCAATCATTATCCACACTTCTGAACATTCCCTCTGAATATCTAAGTTTATGCCCTTGATATTTTTTCGGTAACCAGACTCATAGTTGTCCAGTTCTAAACTGGAAAAAGATAACGTTAACATATTGAAAGCATGAGAGCATGTACTCCTCAAGTGGGGACGTTGTGTCTTCAACTGCCATCAAAAGTGAGAATACTCAGCAAGAAACCCACCAGACATTGACTGCTGCGTAGATATGTAACAGTTCTCAGATTTACTAGCACCTATAGATAGGTAAATAATGATTTTTTGGACACGTTAACTAGCCTTACAGTAATCACGGAAAAGGATATTTATACTTTACAGTTTTCTGAAGCGATAACCGAATATCTATATGGGGTGTCCTGCCAACCCTATATAATACCTTCACGCAGATATTCTAATACCTACCCATAAAGACAACAGAAAAAATAAAAATAAATCGAAATTAAGTTTTCAATTTTCGTATAAAAAAATAAGTTGAAATTTATTGCTAGAATATCTAGAACTATCAATATATCTATACTGAAGTAGTGTCTTAATCTGAGCAAAAGAAAGTAAAAATAACAAGTTTCTAGCTTCGTTAACTAAGGGAATAGGTACTTATACTTATAGCATCAAAGTAAAAGTTTAAATATCCATTGCACTTAAAATTTTCTCTAAATTGCGTTAAATCATTCAAATACCCAACCCTTTGGGAGAGGCTATAGCTGAGAGCTCGCAGCACGGTCTACAGCAAAGCTGAATTTTCAAATATGACTTCGTCTTGTGTAAACGATTGATAAAGTTGCAGGGTGTACAGTCTTTTAAAGCTTCTTGAATTATAAATAATTATGGTTTGGAATACTGTGTAATTGAATTTGAAAGAATTGCCTCTTTTTAGGGTTCCGGACGTAAAATGAAAAGGTGTTACCTAATAGGATCACTGTTTTCTTCATTTGTCAAGAACTTTCTCAGAAACGTGTGAAGTTTATAAAATACCTAGGCACTCATTTCCTGTAATTCTGTAATGGATTGAGTTCATACTTTTCTTGATTTCAATAACTTTCCAAAAATTAAAAGTAAATATAGAAATTTCTATAGTACTATTTTGGGTCATTGAAATGCAAATGTGACAATTGAGCTATTGATAGGTACCTAATTCAACAATAAGTCAATAGTATATTCGTATACGACGTTTTTCAACACACTTGTGAGTAAAAGACAGACATACTTGGTCATAAAATAACAAACACACTTGATAACAAAGCTGTGAATTGTGATTGAAAAATGGCGCCGAACCTCGCGCATGCGCGTAGGTTTTTTTTCCGTCAAATGTGTCAATGTCTGTATAGCATATACAGCCTATTTTAAGTGAAAATGTTTAATTTGGAGTGGTAAATGCAAATATTTTAATATTTTATGACAAATGATTGTAAATTGTGAATAATTTGTTTAATATACAAATTTATTTTACTAATATAAGGCGCAAACATTTAAAAATGTATATGGATTTGAAGTGGCATAAAACCTCTTTGTTGTTTCTGAAAATATTTAGTGTATAACCCGGACCAATAAAATATGCTCTGTTTTCTCGCATGTTATTTGCACAAAGGTACAATTCAAATTTGTAGGATTCATTATATTATGCACTAGGGTATAATATATTATGCACGCGTGACTTATAGCCCAGTTTATAGTTCTAAATTCAATAGAATAACGCTCACTTTACGAGCAAGTGTGTTGAAAAGATAGATTATCGAGACCGGCTGTTAGTCAAAATAGCTAGATAACTTAAAATTATGTTCTATTTAGTGAAAATGTATTTAAGGGTTTTTTTAAAACAGAAAAAATCAATATCTTAAGTCAACGCAATCACAAGATACGGATGTTTTGCTTCGTTTGCATAAAGGTGGTACAAAGTTAATAATAGTTGTAATAAATTGGTAATACAAAATCCTCGGCGCCCAAGTTCGATTCACTCTCGACCCGTGAGTATTATTTTTGGTTTAGAAGATTTTGATATAATTAAAGAATGCAAAAGCGAATATAGACGGATAATAATTGTTGAAAATTAGATTTACGAGTAGTTAGATGCCGAACGTCTCTCCTCAAGGCAGTAGCTGAAAACCAGCGATTTACTCTCTCAGTAATGCCCAACCCAATACATTCGTTTTTAATTTTATTGCTTAATTAATGTGTGTGTTTCATGATTATAATGATGATGTTTAATGTGTATGTTTGTAGTACCTCATTAAATGAGTTTAAGAATTATGACGGCTGGTGTAGCGGTAACATACATTGCCTTCTATGCCAGAGGTCTGGATTGGAATCCCGGCGGAGACGGATATTACAGATATTAGTCGTCAAGTCATGGATTTATATGTTTATTTAAGTTTATTCTAACAAAAAATATGTATTTATTCAATATGTAACATACATAAACAACATATATTTCTTAAGTATATCAGTTACGAGTATCTACTATCCATAACACAAGTTCTTTAAGAAACTTAATTTGGGTTAGATAATGTTGTGTGAGTGTCAGAAATATTTATTTATTATTTTATTTATTTTATTTTATCAATATATTATGAAGAGACAGTTCCTTCCAAAACCCGTGTACTTCTTTTACTTCACTATAGTTCACTATTATACTATTGTTCACTATTATAATCTAGAGATTAAACACGTTTAAAAATTTAAATAAGCATATTTTTCTAGCATACCTAAGTGATGGTAAGTGACGAAGAAAGGTCATAGATCAATAAAATAGCACAAGCATTTAAAAAACAACTGAATCGTCAAATTTATTAAGCTAGTCAAGCGCGAAAAGCGATGCTAGCAGTCAAGCGGTTATATCACGTTCTTATTTCAAATACAGCTTAAGAATCTACCTTTTATGTTCTACGCCATTTTCAGTATTTATAAATTGCATGGCTGTTATATAATAAATGACAGTGTAACGTATAATTAATTGTTTTCTGTCCCATTTCTCGCAGGATCGTTAGGTTAATGGTAATGTTTTATAGGATTACCTTTATAAATGTCCTGTATTATCATGGGTAAAATATTCCATGGAAATGTCACTGCTGCATCAGAAAATAAATTTTGAACAGAAAGATGATATCTTTTGGTCCTAAAATTACAGCTAACAGTTGGCCAGAGAATGATGGTGACACGGTACTAATTTTAAGCTATTTAAAGTAATGTTTCTTGAGATCGTTACTTGAACAAGAATTAAATTATGTTTAATTAAGCAACATTTAAGGATGTTTTTAATTGTTATTAGATTTAGATTGGATTGACGACCACTTTGGCGATATGGTAAACCTGCCTGCCTCAGACACCAGTGGCTGCGGGTACGATTCACGCACGGAACAAGAAAAAAAAAAATTCCGTGTCTGGGTGTTTATCTATTTATGTATTTATATTCTAGGTTCCCCCTAGTTCACTACATGGTATCCCATAACACAAGCTATGCCAACTTTGGGGCCATGTAGTTGGTGTGATTGTCTGGGGATTTTATTTTTATTTTATTTATTTAACATTTTCTAGTTCCGTTGTTTTGAAATCTATGCCACCGGAGCAGGACAAACTGACCTGAACATTATAATAAGGATTTGTTTCTGTAATGATAAGGAAACTGATATAATAAAGCTGTAGCGTTTACACTATTTTATATCGAAAACTACTAGCATTGACAAAAATATTTTGTTATGTTAATCAATTTGTTTGCCCAATGCTTGAGGAAGGTAATACTTTGTGGAGAAATTTCCAAGGGATGAAAACTTACAGAGGTAAAACTAATGAAGTAACTATAATCTTCTGACAGTTATACATACAATGAACTCGATCAAAACAGACGATAATAACCTATCTGTACAGTCGCGTCTAATAAGATGTATACATTTTCATTGGAATCTGAACCTTATTACAACCGAATAGGTTGCGAAGTGTATTCATCTTATTTCACGTGACTGTACCCGAAACTACCGGCTTAAAGTCATTATTAATGCCCACTGTTCATTAAACAATACATATAATATGTATATAGGTTTTTTTTAGATTGTAAATATGTATTTACTGGCTGTTTCATGCGGTTTTAATGGCGCAATTTCTAATTCCGAAAATATTGTGCTTAATGTGGTATTCCAGTGTACAGTATCACTATGCCAAATTTCATCCAAATCCATTCAGCCGTGATTGACGTGATTTTCACATTTATAATATTAGTAAGATTCATTCGTTTCAAAATAAGTATGATTACTTGTGGAATTGGTTTGAAACTAAAATACACTAAACTGAAGTGGAACTTTATACTGTACTGAATAAAAATATACTAGTCAGTCTGTAAAGAATAGCTGATTCAAAATGTGAAATATATAGGGTCTTTTAATAAGGACGGGTCAATTTCAAGTTGGAATAAAACAGGCTGTGTGTGAGATATTAACGAAATTATTCTTTAATTTGTATGGCCCATTCATGCCATTTTGTTTTGAATATAACATAATTCAAATTTCCGCCGCAGTTTCGCACGGATCCGGGAAGTTCAAAATTTTAATAACCCCGCTGCATTAATTCTACTGATACTGCGTGATGGCCTAGGTTATGTCAACTTTCAGGGTATCAGTTTATTGCGGCTTACTGGTCATTTCAATTGATCATTGGAGACTAAAAACCCCCAAAATAAAATATCATACCCGTATGGTTCTATTTAGGCTTAAAAAATTGGTTGTAAATAGATCGGCCTGTTGATTATTGTCTGGCTGTTGCAAACCGAACCTCCCACATTAGTGCCACCATTCGAAGACGCGGCGGACAGTTGAATGATGTCATATTCAAAACAAAATGGCATGAATGGATCTTTCAAATAACAGAAAATATCATACACAGCCTGTTTTATTCCAATTTGAAATCGACCCGTCCTTATTGAAAGACCCTATATAATATCTTTCACAAGTGTTTTATTTGATATAATGAATTATGAAGTAACTAAAAATTAAAACAATATTATTATCCACTATTTTATTTTGACATAATTTGATAAAAGGCAAAGATGTTTAGCAATCGAATTTAAATATACTTACTTATTTACGGTTATTCTTTTGCTAGATTAATCTTAACGTTATAATTAATAAATAACTAATAACTCAATTAATATTAATGAGAGCCAATGCTTTTGAATCAACGTTAGAATCGGAATATTTACGATGGTTTTCATTGTTTATTTTTAGTTCTCGATGTTTAAAACCTTGATCAATACGTTGTTACTAAAGTTAAAAATAATAATTATCACTAAGTATTAAAAAGATGTCCTTATTTCGCCACATACAACTATTGATACATATGTAGAAGAATATCTGAAATAGGTTAAATTTATCCAACTTAAAAGAACGTTAATTCATTGATGTTTATTACTAAAGAAACTACAAAATCACAGTTTATTGAAATAAAACTCTTTCATTCATTCATCTTCATACTCAATCAGGATTTTCTGTGGCGAATTTTATAGACGAAGTTATAAAAAAATCAAGTCAGAAATTCTTTTATTTCGTAAAACCATCAAATTTTAAGACAATATCACATTTTGTTTCCTGTTTTCATTTTGCTTTGTTTACCGTAGAAAACAGAAATTCCAATTACACAACACAATTTCGACAAAGCTGCTTGATAGATTTTGAGTTCGTAATTCCCTTTATAATAATAACCCCGTAAGTTGTAGCCCTGAGAAAGGTCCCAGAGGAGTCATAGGGCATTAATTCACGGGGCAGGGCTTCCTTGCAAAACTTGACAAGGGCTGTAATTTATCACGAGGGCCAACTAAGGGCTGATCGTTATGGCATTTATTACATTTACTTGAAAAGATTTTTTTTTAAGAAATGTTTGCTGCCGGTAATACGGTGATGTTTAATATAAATAAGGTTTTGGCAGCAGGAAATATTTCGTTTTCTTATATTATCACTTTTGCACGTTTGCAGTTATACGAATATGCTTTTTTTATTTACCTTAACCTTACCTGGTGGTAAAAGACGGTGGAAGTAAAATTATCCAGGCGGATACTAAAGAAATCTTACCACCAGAGTTCACCCTTGATTACTTATTATACTCTAAGGAATAGCTTATCTAGCATTTCTTATTTTAAACCGACTTCCAAAAAAGGAGGAGGCTCTCAATTCGTATTTATGTTCTTTTCTTTGTTTTTTTTTGTGTCTTTGTTACACAATATTTTGGACACTTATTAATTGATTTCAAAATTGTTGTTTCATATGATAGAGAATACTTCATTGTTGGTCCCATATAAATTTCATCGAAATCGGTTGAGCACTTCATTGAAAATTTCAAACTTTTGAAAAAAATATGTATGATTTCTTCTTCTTCTTCTTATTATATGGCAATCAGCCGTTGTTACGAGTCAACAGACTATTTTTGCCAGTATCGCGTGAAGGGGCGTAGACTATCTTTGACAGCCACCAGCCCTTACTGCTTCTTAAAATTGCTGTATAATAACAGTAGCCGGGGGATTTGAGCTAGCATTATAACCTTATATTGAATTGATGGATGTATTTCAAAAGGCATTTAAGAATAATAGGATCTGGGATTGAGAGTAGAGACCACATATTGATTGGTCTAGGGACCTGTCGGGGAAGAAAGGAATACAGGGAGGAGGGTGAGAGGGGGCAGTTAAAAAAGATGTGGTCAGCTGTACCAGGTTCCAGTCCGCAATCGCACAATGGAGAATTACGAACGCCGATTTTGTTAAGGAAAACAGGGGAGCAGTAATGGCCCAGCCTCAGTCTACAGACAACTGAGGTGGACCGTTTATCTGCAGATTTAATTTTAAAAAACCAGGGCTTAGTAGGTATGTTTGATTGAATCTCACCATAATGTTTGGCTTTTAGTTTGCGAGATCGGTCCCATGAGGAGCTCCAGGCAACATGTAGCCGTTCACTGGCTAAGAGGCGGAGATCCTGGGCATAGCATATAAAGTGATCCAAGGAACCAATTTGGATGGAGTCTTTAGCGAAGGAGTCGGCAGCTGTGTTACCGGCAATGCCTGAATGTCCAGGAATCCAAGCCAGGGCAACATTTATCGAGTTACTACTGCAAGAGATGATGGATTTCCTGATTTGGAGGAGGATAGGGAATTTTGAGCCTAGCTTGAACGGGTTGGCCTTTAAAGCAAGGAGACAACTAAGGCAGTCTGAAAGTATAAGGGCATTAGTGATATTATTGTCGACTACATATTTTAGCGCTTCAAGTATAGCAATAGATTCACCAGTAAAGACCGAGGCTTGCGGGGGGATTTTATACGATAGGAGCACGGAATATTTTGGTATCCAGACGGCCGAGCCAACAGCGCCTGATGGGGATAGTTTAGAGGCGTCTGTATATATTTGGGTCCAGTTCGGCCACCTAGCTTCCACTGCTCTGAGGAAAAGAGAGTATGCTTCGGGACTATTTTTAGGTATTCCGAGGTCTGTCACAATGGGAGGAGAAAATATTAAGGACTCATATGGGAATGAATAGAGATGATGGGAGGAGGTTTGAAAGACTGGGGTGGGGGACACGTTAAGGTTTATGGAGCTAGAAACTAGACGTGGAGGAGTCTTGTGTGTCCAGTATGAATTTGAGAGGCAAGATTTAAGGGAGTTAAGTTTAGAGTGGATTGGGTGGGATGAAAGCTGGAGAGTTCTAGCTAGAAATCTGTCTGCAAGAAACTGACGCCGGAGATGCAGTGGAGGTTCTACACATTCAACCTGCACTGCATCCACTGACGTTGACCTCATGGCTCCTAGAATTATGCGGAGTGCCTTGCTCTGGATCCTTGCGACTGCATCAAGAGCCGATTTGTTGCAAGGCTCCAGAAAGAAGGAACCATAATCCAAGACACTTCTCACCAAAGCATTGTAGAGCAGCTTTTGGGTGTAAGGGTGAGAACCCCACCAAACGCCTGAGAGAGCACGCAGTACATTAATGTTGAGTTCGCATTTTTTTGTAATATAGTCTAGATGAGCCGCGCCTGATAGCTTGGAGTCAAAGGTGATACCAAGAAATTTTACTTTAGAGGAAATAGGTATAGGTTGGTTTAGGAAGCTTATAGAGATGGGAGGACACACTCTTTTCCTAGTGAAGACAATGGCTTTACTTTTGGAAGGTGAGAGGGAGAGGCCATGCAGCCTAAGCCATTCTCCTAGGTACGAGAGGGCAGAGTTAATACGATGGGGGGCATATTCTATCAAACTTACCCGAAGGTACAAAGCAATATCATCTGCATATTGTAAAATATTGCAGAAGCTATTAACCGACCTGTCTAGGTCGGAAGTGTATAAGTTATATAGAATGGGGCTAAGGACTGAACCCTGGGGGAGGCCCTGCCACACCATTCTGGGAGGTAGAATGGAATGTACGTGTCTAATTTTGATAGTTCTCGCCACAAAGAGATTGAAGATGAAGGAAGTTATCCTAACTGGGATATTTAAACGGAGCATTTTCTGTCTGAGTATAGATAGTTGAACATTATCATAGGCGGAAGACACATCTAAGAACACCCCTACCACTGACTCATTTTCAGAAAAGGCTAGTCTCAAATCGGTGGCAAAGATTCCAATGCTGTCCATAGTGCCCAGACCTTTTCTGAAGCCGAATTGGGTAGGGCTGAGGAGGTTTTGACTTTCAACAAACCAGTCAAGGCGGTTTCTAACTAAGTGCTCAGTGATTTTAGAGAGCGTAGAGGACAAGGCCACTGGCCGGAAGGAGTTTGGGTCTGTCGGGTCTTTACCACTCTTGAGGATTGGAATAACGAGATGAAGTTTCCAGGAATCAGGGATATGGCCAGTTTCAAATATACAATTAATGACAGCCAAAAACCGCTCTTTGAAGGCAGCGCCAGCTTTAACAAGGAAGGAATAAGGGATGCCATCATGACCAGGGGAGGTATCCTTCAGGCCGTTAAGAACTAGGTTGAGTTCCTGTAGTGAAAAATGATTGTCTAGAGGGCTAGTGGAATTTAATTCAGCATAGGGGGTAGGGATAAGATTTGAGGATGGAGCAAATGGAGGAGCAATTTTGTCTAAGAACGGGTCTAACCAGAGGGATGGATTGTATGTCGTAGGTGGAGGTGGAAAGCTGAAAGAGCCTCTGAAACGTTTCAGTGACTTCCAAACAAAAGAAGAGGGGGATCGAGGAGACAGGCCTTCACAAAACCTCCGCCAACCCGTCCGCTTCTTCTCCTTGAAAAGCCTGCGAGCTTGGGCTCTGACCTTTTTCAGTTCAGTATAGTTTGGGAGTGACATTTCAATCCGATATGCAGCTTCAGTGGCTTTGCGACGCTTAATCATATCAGAACACTCGGAATCCCACCAAGGGGGGGAAGATCTATGTTTTTTGTCCATTTTTTTAATCGGGATGTGGGAATTTGCTGCAGAGCGTATACACGTCACAAGAGATTCATAACACTCCAAGATATTGGCCAGAGTGGGAGGGGGGATATTAGCCGATAATACATAAGTGGCTTCAGCGTACATGAGCCAGTCTGCTTTGTCTAATTTGTATGTCAGTAGGGGAGGGAGTTGGTCTGGAACCGAGCAGTTAACAGGAAGGGAAATGACAATAGGGTAGTGGTCGCTACCGTATAACGAATTCAGTCTTTGCCATGACATGGCCGCGCTGAGAGACGGTGAACACAGCGATAAGTCCACCGAACTAGGGCTTTGATTAGGGCCAGTTAATCGGGTTGGACGGCCATCATTGAGGACGCAGAGGTTCTGGTCGTCAATTAGGCCTGCCAGCCGTAGCCCAGGGCGGTCAGGAGGTTGGGGGCATTGGCTGCCCCACAGATAGTGATGGCAGTTTAGATCCCCAAGTATGATGACAGGGGGAGGGAGTGGAACAAGTAGGGAGTGGAGTTCGTCGATTAATGTGACTGTTGGGTTAGAGATGTAGATTGAAAGTAGAGTAAATTTAAAGAAACTAACTGCCACAATGTTAATATTGGCAGAATGGGAGGGCAAAGGTATAAGAGAGTAGGGTAAGGAATGTTTTATGAGCAAGGCTGCCCCACCATAACCATCCGGCCTGTCATCCCTAAGACAAGCGTAGCCGGGTAGCCTGTAACGGCTACCCGGAACTAGCCATGTCTCGGAGACTGCAACGGCCACAGGGTCATGGTGGTGGCAGAGGAGCGAGAGTTCATGCGTCTTGGAGCGTAGGCTCCGGCTATTCCATTGAAGTAGATTGGCCATAGTTAGTAATGAGTTCAGCAAGAGGGTTGAGTTTGTTGGCAACGTTGTACGGTAGCGGAGAATTACCAGATTTAGAGAGGATGTTTATGAGAAGAGAAATTAATGATTCTAGGAGGGACTCATTAGGGGAAGAGGGTAAGGGATGATTGAGAGCGCAACCAGGTTTGGATGAGGGTAGTCCAGAAGAGGAGACAATAGCCTGATGGGCAGCTACGTCATAACCTGGAGAAAGGGGAGCTCTAGGTTTAGGCATGGTGTGAAATGTTTTTTTATATGAATGACTAGAAATATTGGGTTTAGGAGAGGAGGGAGTTTTCCATGTGTCCGCATAAGATTTGCGGACTGTGGGGTGTCGGGCTGAAGCTTCTCTATAGGATACATTGTCTTGTGACATAGTTATTTTTATCGCTTTTTGGCGAGATTGTTCTGGGCAGCTTTTGTCTGTCGCAAGGTGGGGTCCGGAGCATTGGAGGCAAGATATTGAGTCCTTAGGGATATCACAAGAATCACCAGGGTGAGATTTAGCGCAACGGAAGCATCTAGGATTAGACCGGCATTGGGCCTTAACGTGTCCAAATCGGCAGCATTTCAAACATTGGATCGTTGGGAGGATGTACGGTTCAACAAGGATGGATGAGTGGAAGGCTAAGATACGGTTGGGCAGGGATTGGCCTGCAAACGTGATTACCACGGAGCCTGTCGGTGTCCATGACACTCCTGAGTCATTTACAATTTTCCTATTTAGTCGTCTGGCCTTTAAGACCAACCCGCCGTTTAGCGAAGTAGAGATGGCGTCTACCATTTCCTCCATAGACCAGTCTACTGGGATTCCCTTGACAAGGCCCATACGAATTACGTTATAGCTGGGAATATTGGCAGTGTATGAACTTAACTTAATATTAGGCAAACTGATGAAGTTGTTTGCGGCAGCAGCTGAGGTGAACTCCACCGAGACACGGTTGCGTCCTACGCTCTTTACTCCGTCGCTCTTAATTTCCTTGACATTTTGTGCGTGCAGGAAGCGGCCAAAGTCCAGCCTGTTAAGGGTGGTTCCTGAGGAAGGTTGGGGCTCGGCTCTGGACACATGTACAATATAAGGTCCACTATCTTTGTCCGAGTACAGTTTGTCTTTCTGAAAATCGGGATGTATATAGAGGTTATGCGAAGAGGGAGTTATTATAGGTTTTTTGGATGCAGAAGGGGCTGAGGCCGGGGCTTCATTGTGGCGTTTTCTAGTATGTGACGGACTGGGTGGTAGGGGAAATAAATCAACTGAGTTTGTTAGGGATATATCTAAATTCGGCGGGGTATACAAAGAAAACGGGTCTGGAGGTTTCGGCGGGATGCTTATGCTATCCATTTTGAAATAGCATAAGGAATAAAGCAACTAAATTAATCTGTAAAATATAGGTTAGTAAAAGCTAGTAAAGGCAAAATGGCTGCCGTAGTCTTGTCCTTGCAATTTACCAATCCAATATGTATAGTTTCTCGAATATTTTCTTCTTCTTGTTTTTCCACAACAATGTTTATTCTCCGCTTATTTACTGCTATATCTGGACAGAACTTAAGAATCCACAATAATAATAATTAGTAAATATTCATGTTTGATTTCGGAGAATGTTTATGTTGATGACACTGTCAACTCAGCCAAACTTTTGACGTGAAGTCGTTTTTTTAATCTACATATATTTTAAATCACAAAGGTTTGGTCACATATAATAAAATATTTCGTTAGGTGTTGTACCTGAATATTAATGGCATAAAAAATAAACGACGAGGATAACTAGCGGCGCTAAGCAATATAAGTTGTTTAATAGGTTGTACGTTTTACTTTTATATTAGCAAGATTTATATACAAAAATATAAACAGATAGCTATCTAGATAAAATAAACATAAAAAAAATGTGTGCAAAAGTCAGATATTTAAAAAAAGCAAAGAAAACAACGTTTTCGCCAACATGACAACATTGAAATATTAAAAGGCAGTTCTCTCGGGAAAACGAGCAACTGAATAAAATCAACCGAATATTAAGTGACATCCTGTCCCGTGGACGTTGCTCATTATAGATGCCTTTATTAATGCGTCGTCATTTCATGGAAATGCAAGAAAAATAAAGGTTTTTTTATTTTTTCTTACATAAAAATAGGCTGTTGGTCCTCCATAGCACCTGGTGGAAATTGAACATGAGAACTAAGGTGGTATACGATCATCTATGTGAAATCTATTCACTTGTCTCTTAAAAGTACCAGGACTGTAGCAGAGACAGGTGAGCGACTTGGAGATCCTCGGATAAAGCTTTTGTCTAGCAGTGCGCGTCTCTCGGCTCATCTATACTAATATATAAAGCTGAAGAGTTTGTTTTTTTGTTTGTGTGTTTTTATTTTGAACGCGCTAATCTCAGAAACTACATGTGGGATTTGAAAAATTCTTTTTGCATTTGATAGCCCAACTCTTGAGGAAGGTTAAAGGCTATATTTTGTCCCGAAATTCCCACGGGATCAAAAGTTACGCGGGTAAAACGGTGGCTAGTTTAAAATAAAAGTATTGTTTTATAGTAAGGATGTTAATGTAAAGGTGTCTTTAAAGTATTTTTTGTTTTATGATAGTGATAATTGTTGAAATGTATTTAGCTGCAACTTCTCAATGTACAGTCACTGCAATATTTTCTGCAATTTGTCAATATTAGTATCGCTACGGCGTACATACATACATACATAACTTCACGCCTGTATCCCTTATGGGGTAGGCAGAACACCAGAGGCTATAAAAACCATCTGATGCCACGTTTGACAAATTTGGAGGTATTATTATGATGGAGAGAGACTATAGCAGTGACAGGTGGTCAGCCTGTCTCCCGCAAAATCGCCAATAAATTCCTCCGTCCCTTAACTGACTTCTACAGTTTGCCAGGGACGAGAAGCAGCTGGCACATTCTATGTTTTTCTTTCGCTCCCACTCCAGCATGGACTCTGGTTCAATAATAGGTATATGTTAAACCTACACATAAACATTTAATCTAGGTCCACAAAGGAGTATTTAAGATTGACCTATTCCACTAAGTTCAACTAGTTGAACTAATTGCACCAAAAAATTCCAGTTAGATTAGACCTACCTTCCCTGGCTAGATAAGCTGTTGAAAAAAGGGCGCCTAAGTAATCCGCATACCGATTATCTTTCTTAGAAAATCTTTTTTTATTGGTGACTAAGCCTGCGTTAACCTCAACCTCACCTGATGGTAGGTGAAGATGAGGTCGAAGATGACAGCACACGGGCCTAGGAAGGAACTGGCTCGTCATAGAATATTTCCGGAAAACATTGCTTTATTATTTATTTACTTTATTATAACATTAAAATTGTATGAGGTTCTCAATTCGTCTGTATTTTTTTTTGTGTCTTTGTTATACGATATTTCAGACAATTATGAATCGATTTTAAAAATTCTTAATTCATATGATAGAAGATTCTTCATAGTTGATCCCATATAAATTTCATCCAAATCAGTTCGGTACCTCATTGAAAATTTCAAATTTTTGAAACAATATGTATGATTTCGGAGAATGTTTACGTGGATGACACTATTAGTCGGCCATAGTGTTGACGTTATGTTTTAGGTACAATAAACTATTATTATTAGGTAAAATTAATTAATAAATTATTATTATAATTTAATAATAATTTATCCCTTTCCATGCTGGACTGGGAGCGAAAGAAAAACATAGAATGTGCCAGCTGCTTCTCTTCCCGGGCAAACTGTAAAAGTCAGTTAAGGGACGGAGGTTTTATTGATGTTTTTGTAGGCGATAGGCTGACCCCCTATCACTGCAAGTCTCTCTTCATCATTATAATACCCCCAAATTTGTCAAACGTGACATCAGATGGTTTCATAGCCTCCATTGTTCTGCCTACCCCATTAGGGATACAGGCGTGACGGTATATGTATGTATGTATGTACAAGGTATTACTGTCGCAGCCGTAATATTTGGCGACAGATTTTATATAAAGGGTTTCCTACCACCAAGCGGGGTTCACTCAAAATAGATTGCCTTTTACTATACGTGCGGTTGTTGTATTCTAAGCCGGCCAAAAACTATTTTATATATACATACATACATAACTTCACGCCTGTATCCCTTATGGGATAGGCAGAACACCAGAGGCCATCAAACCATCTGATGTCACGTTTGACAAATTTCGAGGTATTATAATGATGGAGAGAGACTATTGCAGTGACAGGGAGTCAGCCTATCGCCCGCAAAAAACGCCAATAAAACCTCTGTCCCTTAACTGACTTTTACAGTATGCCCGGGAAGAGAAGCAGCTGGCACATTCTATGTTTTTCTTTCGCTACCAGTCCAGCATAGAAGATTTTATATTCATCTTTTATATATCATCACTACGAACGAAGCTATTTTCTGGGAATGTTTTTTAAGAGAGACAGTTCCTTTCCAAACCTGTGTGCTTTTGATCTTAGACTTCATCCATATCAGGTGAGCTTGCGTTCAACCGCGGGCTATGTCAAAAATAAATAAAACGATTCAAAGGTTTTTATTTTGCTTTAAACTAAAATAACTTTAAAATTTATTAATAATTTATTTGCCTTTAACTATTTAAATGTATAATACGCTGAAATCGTCGAAAGCAAATTATGACTTCAAAGTATATGTTATAATCACGTAATTATTTGATAAGACTCAACCATTAGGTATTTTTACAAATTGGAGTTCAAAAACAAATTAAATGATAAATAAATGTACCATACATAATTCACCACAAAAAACAAGTAAAATTATTTCGAGATATATACACAATCACAAGTTAATTAAATCAAAACACTTGTGTAAAAATAAACCTTGCATCGGCCGGGAATCGAACCCGGGCCGCCCGCGTGGCAGGCGAGCATTCTACCACTGAACCACCGATGCTTGTATAAATTGTTTAAATTAAACATTCGATTTAATTTAATTTTACAAATTTTGTAACTATAATGCTTTATCAGTGTTATTCGAATTTCAAATTTAGCACGCCTTTCACTTCCGCTTCACTTGAAAATAAAACCTAACTCACATAGCCATAAAGTTCAAATTGATTGAATTCTAATAATTGATAAAATGTTAGTGAAAGAAGATGAGATAAAGTTGATTCTATTGATTCGCAATAAACGTCATAAGCATCGGTGGTTCAGTGGTAGAATGCTCGCCTGCCACGCGGGCGGCCCGGGTTCGATTCCCGGCCGATGCAAGCGCTTTTTTGTAATTTTATCATGAATATTTGGTATGAACAGATTTTTTTTTTAAATATCGTATGTAAGTTTATTGTTTGTTCTTTTATTAGAACTCACGGTGGGTAATCTCTAAATTATTTTTATTTTATGTGTTTTTAGTTAAGTACTTTCTTTAGTAAGTAGGTAGAGAAATGTGAAAATAACAAATCAATGCCTACCTAGGTACTAATATAAGAAAGCCGATAAGTTTGAACTCAATTTAATTTTAATGTTAATTAATTTGAATAGCGGTTTGTGTTGATAGTTGATACCATGTTTGGTGAAGAGCCAATCTTTCTAATCCCGTGTGCAATGTTTGACCTCATTTAACTCACTATTTGGTAAGATTGAGGACAAACATTTATTTAGTTGCCATTAAAAAAAATGTCTCAGTCTAGAAGACTATATTTTATAAACAAACTGCTCACGGAACCGTAAAATACGCGGGTAAAATAAATGAGTGTTTTCTTTTAACTTTTTTATTCTTTACAAAAAATACACATTAAAGTAAATATAATTGAACCATGTTGCCAATGGAGGCCTCCACTAATATTGAAACAAGTATAAACTACACACTACGAATTTAAGTTTTTTTTTTTTCATTCAATATATTTTTATTCAATAAGTTTAAAACAGTTTCAATTAGAAATCGAAGAGTCGGAGATAAGGTATACCGTCAGTATCATTGTGATCCGAGAGACGCACACTGCTGCTGGACAGAGGCCTCCCCCTAGATTCTTCACGTCGTCGCGTCGTCGGCCGTTTATTAATTTGTCATCATTAAATCTTCTCCTTTATTATCTTATCCTTTATTGCGTAACTCTTTTCAACCGACTTCCAAAAAAGGAGGAGGTTCTCAATTCGTCTGTCTGTTTTTTTTGTGCCTTTGATACAAGATATTTCGGACAATTATATATTGATTTTGAAAATTGTTGTTTCAGATGATAGTGGATACTTCATAGTTGGTTCCATATAAATTTCATGGCAATCGGTTAGGTACTTCATTGAAAATTTCAAACAACTCAGCCAAAGTTTTGACGTGAAGTCGGTTTTTTTAATGCTCTGCATTCGTTGATTAGTTATCGCTGACTTCAACCGCATTTGAGCTTTTGACTTCCATCCCATGTGAAGGTAAGTGAAGATGAGAGCACCCTGGCTTAGGATGCCACTGGTTCTTCACAAAACACTGCCCAAACCCATCACCACCAGAGCGTTGACATTTGGCGGCAGATTTTACAGAGTGACAAATTTTAAATACTGAAGGAGAGCACTCTGAACTCGATTCTGAACATAATTGTGTAATAAAAGTATGTATTTAACTTTCGGTTAAGTTTAATATTATTTTTTTATTTTATTTTTTCTCTTCATGTATGATCTCAAACTATCTAACGTCCTGGAATTTCGAAAATAACCCACCAGTCACCCTGTATATGAGAGGTTGTCGCTATCTGAAAGAGTGCTACCATCAAGCAGCAGTACTATTCTATTAAACAACAGCTTCAAGTTCATCGATGCATCAGCGACGAGTGACATAATTAGTATTCACTTGACGACCACTTTGGCGATGGGGTAAACCTATCTGCTTCAGACGCCAGTGGTTGCGGTTTCGGTCCCCGCACGGAACAAGAAAAAAAAATCCGTGTCTGGGTGTTTATCTATTTATATTCTAGGTTCCCCCCTAGTTCGCTATATGGTATCCCATAACACAAGCTATGCTTACTTTGGGGCCATGTAGTTGGTGTGATTGTCTGGGGATTTTATTTTTATTTATTTACATAACTAGACCCCAGCGCTCACCGCTGATGACGTCGTGAGTAAGAACTGACATTCGTCGAACTGTTTGACATTTCATCGACGAACTCGTGTTCGAGCACAGCGCTGTTATTTTAGATTCCCAGATGCTTATCCAGGGGCAGTAGGGCTATTCTGAGCTAAATAAGCAGAACAGAAATACGCTTCAAAAAGGATCTTTAACTGGCAATAAAGAAGATTTAAATTTAAATACTCGACTAGTAGGAAGAAACAAAGCTAAGATAGACACGTAATGGCCGTTCCTCTCAAATGCGATTTATTCCCTGTCTGAACCCGAGACTAGAGCGAAATGAGATTCGGGAAGATTTAAAAAGTTCCGCGCCGCGCCGCGCCGCCGCCGCGCCATCTAAAGTTTTTAGCGTTTCGGAGTTATACCTTCTTGTATTATCAATCGACTTTAAAAAGAGGAGTATTTCAATTTCTCTGTTATGAATTTAACAATTCATGTGTGTACACAAGTAAAAAAAAAACAAATAATAAAGAAATGGAAAAAATCAACGAATGCAGAGTATTAAAAAAACCGACTTCACGTCAACACTTTGGCCGACCAATAATGTCATCGACGTAAACATTATCCGAAATCCCACATATTGTTTCAAAAATTTGAAATTTTCAATGTAATATCCAACCGATTTCGATGAAATTGTATATGAGACTCTATGATATGAATTAAGAATTTTAAAATCGATTCATAACTGTCCGAAACATCGTGTAACAAAGACACACAAAAAAATACATACAGACGAATTGAGAAACTCCTTTTTTGGAAGTCGGTTGAAAAGATTTGGTAATTTAGCTTATTAATTAAAGAAACTTGCAGCAAACCTGAGACCAAAAAATTTGGTTAAAACCTATGCTCTAATTATTTAACTCTTGACTCTTGGTAGCTTTATTGGTTGCAGATACTTCAGAGGTTGACCCATGCAAATTTTATTAGAATCGACAAAGCGATGTCCGACAAATTGCGCGTGAAAAAAGTACAGTGAAAGCAAAAACATACACATGTGACGTTTTGGTTTGTGGCACTACCGAAAAAGTTTTGCTAAGGAGCTAAGGAATACTAAGGGCCCTTTTCCTGTCATGCGTTTTTTCGCCCGCGCGCGGTTTTGGTCCGCATGCGGACTGCCCGCATCCAATCTTTTCATACATTATTTTCCTATCATGCGGCTAGCACGCGCGCGGAACGCGGATTGGCTGCGGGGGCGCAACCCGGGTGCGCGCTATCCGGATGCGGGCGGTGATCTTGTGCCTTCAGTGTTGTTTTTACTGTCAAGCGGGTCGCACGCATGTTCACAGTCCATGTATAATCGCAAACAAAAATGAAAATTGATACAGAAAGAGTCATATTTGAAGTACACCTTCGCCCTTTGTTGTGGGACAAGCAGAATGAACTTTACAAAAACCGGGAAGCAAGGGCAGCTGCTTGGTTAGAAATTTGCAAAGAAATAATTCCAAATTTCGAAAATTATACTAAGGATGAACAGAAAGATTTTGGTAAGTTTCGAACATTTGTTTATTTACTTACATTCACTCTATATACATTTGACAGCGGATTATTGTTGAAAACGTGGGTTAAAAACAGTAATGACATGACATTAGATTGACAACGGTGCCAATTCGGGAAATATAATAGTATAATAGCATACGTATTATTCGAATAGCAGTGGTGAAAAAATTCGAATATTCAAATAACTTATTTCGTCGAATATTTGCAAGCCCTAGTCACGACCCTCTAGCGTTAAAATATATAACGATTTTGCCACGGGACTTTACCATCATCGCTTATAAAGTAGTCTGTGAATATATCTCTGACAGTGTAAGATGATATTCGGTTTTCGTTACTCGTTATTTCTCGTGCTAAATCTACGAGCCCACGTGATTTAAAAGTATGACTTACCACGTACCCGTCGCGTTTTCGTATATAATTATGAAGAACACATGTGGTTTTGACTATTAATATAGCCAAATCCTTTTTCACGTTCATAGGTCTGTGGTAAATCCTAAATTTATTAGAAAGAATGCCAAAACTGCATTCTATATACCTTCGGGCTCTGCACTGTCGGTAGTTATAAATTTTTTTTTTGTAAGGCAAATCTCTTCGAGCGTAAGGACGCATAACATGTGTCGATAATGCAAACGCCTCATCTCCCACTATAACAAAAGGCACTTTTGGTCTAGTTTGCGACGTGTTTAATGAGTTACCATTAATTGGCGGTAGGGGCTGGGGCTCTGGAACATCCAACGTATTGTTTTCCAACTGGGTATATAGTTGACTTTGCTGGAAGATTGCCGAGTCAGAATTACTACCATGTGATCCTACATTAATATATGTAAAATTATAGTCAGAATCACACATTGCTAATAGAACAATAGAAAAATACTTCTTGTAATTAAAATACATTGATCCGCTGTGTTCTGGTTGTATCACGCGTACATGCTTTCCATCTATTGCGCCAATACAATTGGGAAAATGTGCGTGGACTAAAAAATTTTCTGCAATATTTTTCCATTGAGTGCGGTTTGGTTTCGGAATACATTCTTCTGATAGTTCATCCCAAATAATACGACAAACTTGTCGCACTATTTTACTTATCGTTGTGATTCCAATTTGGTAGGTCATATGCATGTCGGTCATAGTATTTCCAGTAGCTAAGTACCTGCAAAAACATATTATTATATTACATTTCTTTTAATTTCAGATAAAAAAATTCAACAGAGGTGGCGCACCGCTAGGGATATTTACAAAAAAGAGAAAGTTGCCGGAAATCTATCATCAGGTTCAGGAGCCAAAAAAAAGAAAAAGTACGAATATTTTGAAATTTTAACTTTTTTGGACAGAGTGATAGATGATGCGACAGACGAGTCACTAGGAAATGCTGCTGATGAGGTTACCCCGTCTTTGCCTACCACAGTACTGCCATCACCGTCTACTTCAGAACCCCTTACACCGCTGCCGTCTACGTCGGCTTTGACACAACAGCAATCTATTTCAGCATCAGCAGCACCAACACAAAAGAGAAAGAAGGCAACATCTGAGTTGGAAAATACTTTACTACAATATTTGAAAAGCAATCAGCTAGAGTTAGAAAGTGAAGATTTAGCCTTTTTCCAGTCATTGCAGCCTACTCTTAAGAGATTTACAAATTATCAGAAAATGTTGTTTCGGACTAAAGTAATGCAAGTTATCATGGAGATTGAAATGCCAAATACAAATTATTCATCGTCAGGAAGCAATTCTGTAACGACACCACTAAGTACTCCTAGTCCATATGATATGGGCAGTGGTATCCCCGCCAATACTAGTGTGTTTGAGAGCATGACTATTCCTGCTTACAATACAACAAGCTACATGTCTGGTTCCATTGATAATGTGGCTGTATTAGAAAGCAACTCAACTGCATCCACCGATTTTACTGCTATCGAACGCTGTACACCTAGTTTTGCTCATAATATGGCTGGCGCTGGATCTCGTAGTCCGTACAATATTGAAAGAAGTATCCCTGCCAATACTGATACATTTGGGAGCGACATAACTATTACTACTTACAATACTACAAGCTGCGTGTCTCGTCCCATTGATAATGCGGCTATTCTCGAAGGCAATACATACCGTACCCCAGACGATACTACTACTGGATCTGAGACACATTAATAATTAATTGTTTTGCGAAATTATTATTATTTAACCTTAAATTTTAATTTTAATTATTTTCCAACATGATGTAGCGGTAATCATTAATATGGTGACCTAAAACGTACTATTATGTCGGGGGTATTTTAATTTTTTTTATTTATACTTGTTAACGGGAGTAACTTACCTCAAAGTAACTGCTAAACGCTCCGTAGGACTTATTGCGATTCGTCGTAAACTGGATACAGCCAACTTATGTTCAATTCTTCCCAGCAACTCGTCAAAAGATCGAAGGGACAATCGGAAGTAGTTCTTAAATTTTCGATGGTTATCTCGGAGATTTTGAAAATTTACATTAAACATTCCAGTGAGTGATCTAGTTTCAAGATATGGATCTACTCTGAATTGTTTTTTATTTTTTTTACGTTTGAAAATGATATAAGCGATAATTATTTTTTTAACGTTCATTTTTTGCGCGTTGTAACGTTCACGTTTGTGCACGAGTGTAGTCACTGGCGACACGCGCGAAACTGCAGCAGATAACGAAATCCCTGTCGTGCGTGTGGCCAGGAGCGTGCTATAACCCGCATGCGGACCAAAACCGCGCGCGGGCGAAAAAACGCATGACAGGAAAAGGGCCCTAAATAATTGAGTTCTTACCAACAAACCTTTTCAAGGTTTTTTTAGATAGGATCAGCACAGAATAGCCTACCGCCTAGGGGATAATAAGCGTGTCGTAAAAGACTGAACTGGATCCCATCAGGATAAACCTTGCTAAAGATCACCGCAAACATAAAATCTACCAACAAATACTTATCAAAGCTCTGGCGGTAATTCAAATTCAAATCATTTATTTCAGCCAGAGCCATATTTTACATCAGAAAAATAAAGATTAAGTTAAAGTAGGCATATGATACAAAGAGTTGTGATGATGGCATGATCATCATCCCAACTCTTTGTAATGAAGCCCACTGCAGGGCATGAGTCTCTCCCCTGGGTGACGAGGAGGTATAGGCCATAATCCACCAAGCTGGCCCAGTGCTGGGTGGTGGATGTCTGAATTTTCAGGACGCCAAAGTGGCTTCTGACCAACCCTAACGACTACTATATACAAGTATACAGCACCCGGGGCCGACTGCTTAACGTGCCCTCCGAACCACGGAAGTCGTCGTGAGAAATGAAGGTCGGCGGTCACCCATCCAAAACCGACCGCACCAAACGTTGCTTAATCTGTGATATCGTATGATACATACAGTAACCACAGCGCCACGACGATATATACAATTCAAAACAATAATTACAATAAAAAAAAGAACACTGTTAATAAATTTTGTAATATGTTCTGGAAAGAGATTATGAAGAGCCCGTTTCTTCCTTAACTCGTATGCTGGCACCTTTGACCTCATCTACACTTACCATCTGATGAGAATGAGGTCAATAGGGGTTTTAGTCGATTGTATAAATAATCAACGAATGCCGAGCATTAAAAAACCGACTTCATTGGCATTTTTAAACCCTTGCCAAAACTTTTACTGAAGTATAAGGTCATCAACTTATACGATTCTCCGTTTTCATACATATTTTTTATAAAACATCAAATTTATCAAAATGGACTAATTCGACTTTAATAAAATTAATAAGGGACCACTTATTCTCTATCATATAAAACACTTATTATCAAGATCAATTCATAACTGAAAAAATTATCGCGTAACAAAGATACAAAAGAAACACATATGTATATTCATAACTATTTTAAGCAGTTTATACGATATTATCGATTTGTGCACACTATCATTGCATCCTAAACAAACTCTCCAGTCCCAGGTCTGCTGGAAGAGATCTCATTAGAGATAAGCTGTACCTTTGTACTTATTTTTGATCCATGTATCTTTAAATTGTGTTCAAACTTATGTACATAAATTGTTAAATAAATAATATACACTCGAATTGAAGAACTTCTTCTTTTGGAAGTCGATTGAAAAGAACTGCACGCACTGGGCCACCACTGTTATAAATAAATCAATAAATTCAGCTTAGCCAGAACCGCACAATATTTGTTTAAGCGAAAATCATACATCAGGCATCCCGTACGTGTCAATATCATGATCCTGATCATTTGCAACCCTGTCACGTACTATTTAAAGCTAAAGGATGAGCTTTGTTTTACTTTTTTTTTCTCTAGTCACCCGCCCTGACTTCTCTCAGGTAAAAGGGTGAAGGTCGTAGGTATCTTACATTATAAATGTGAAAGTTTGGAGGAATGCATGAAAGTTTGTTCCTTAATCAAGGTCCAACGAATTTGAAATTTGGCATAGTGATAGTGTACTGTCTGGAATTGGACATAGGCAATTCCCGCTTTTTATCCCGATGTTCCCGTGGGATTCGAAATTGCGTAAGTAAAACCATCCGAAACAAATAGTTATATCTAATAGTGACTTTTGAAATCCTTAAATGCAAGTAAGGACTTCTTAAATGCATTTGATCAATAATGACGATTGTAATATTTAGCGTTACCCAGACAAAAGTAAACACCGAAGGGCAACCATATTTAGTGAAGTTAAACAAGTTTAGTTGGTAACCACGTTTAGTTTAAACTATAATTATTATACCATCATTGTACTGGTTAATACTCCTCGTCCTAATCATATTTTCAATTGGACGATATTATTATTTCGCTTCCGGCAGCAGACTCCAATTTTCCTTTGTTCACTTAATTGTAATTTCTGTAATTAGCCTGGGTTAAATGATGTGGTACACATTTTAATTAAAGTACATTTCAACATGTAATGGCTCATATTAGAAAGCCAAGAAACTCAGGCAGAGTACTACCCAATTAATTAATTTAACATGAACTTCTAGAATGTTTTGAGTGCGGGCACTTTCGATTCCTCTCATTCAAATAGTTGAAAAGAAAGAATATTTATTCTAACCATAAGATTATTATTAAGCCTAAAAACCGAAGATATTAGTAAGTGAAACTTCGACAACCTGTGTTTAATATTTATTAATATTTATTAAACACAAAGTTTTAGAATCCCAAAAACCAGAATACTTTTTAAAATCAATCGACAGAACGAACCACCAAAGTTTATCACGAAAAGCAAAACTGATAGTGCATGTCACGAAAGTAACTCCCGCAGCTTAATATTACAAACGGGACCGATTTCCCGCTTTCGAGCAAAAACCAGCAATAAAATATCGCGGGTAGTTCTTAAATTAGTAAAATTTTATCGCAGGGACAAGTTACAGCCCGTTCACACAAGGTCTCCGGTTTAATGTTCAGTTTTATCGGATACGTTTTTTTAATTAACGCTGTATGGTGTTGTCTAAACGACTTCACGTAGGAAACAGTATTCGGTATACAGTAAAAAATGTCGGTCCGTTAAATTATGACATTCCGTTTTGTCATCGAATGCTGGATGAACCGCATTCGTATCCGCCATGTATATGTACTTTACTGGATATTGTATTGGATATGGCAGAGTAGCGGTGGTATGCTTCGAATTTACGTGTGAACATCGTACCCAGTGATGACGGATACTTTGAACCGTATAGCGTATAACGGTGCCTATGTGTGAACAAAGCATATCTTTTGTCGTATCCGTTAATAATACCGTAAATACGAAGTCACTTACTGTTTCGTTTTATCGGATACGTTTTTTTCGTATACAGTGTATTCTGTGCCATATGTGAAGTCGCTCATACAACTCCGGGCGCCATCGATGAAAAAAAACGTATCCAATAAAGCGGACCAGTAAAACGGAGTCTATGTGTGAACGGGCTGCTAGAGTTCGACACTGCTTCCTGCCGCAAGTTTTCCGTAATTACTTCAGATTCTTTCCTCCTTGAATACCTTAGAAATCTGTTGACTAGAAACTTGTCCGTCTAAAGTCACTTACTTATTTTCATGAACAATAAAGGAAGTAACCTGCTACGAGGACCGGCTGGTGTAGCGGTAACATACATTGCCTTCTATGCCAGAGGTCCTGGCTTCGAATCCCGGCGGCGGCGGATATTTGTGTGATGAACACAGATATTAGTCGTCAAGTCATGGATGTTTATATGTTTATTTAAGTTTATTCTAATAAAAAATATGTATTTATTCAATATGTATGTTTATATATTTCTTAAGTATATCAGTTATCTAGTATCCATAACACAAGTTCTTTAAGAAACTTAATTTGGGCTAGATAATGATGTATGAGTGTCAGAAATATTTATTTTATTTATATATTGCTTAGGCTGTTGAGTTTTTTGCCACTTCTTCTCAACAGATCGACTTTCTGAATAAGTGGTAGATTAATTTTAATTTCTTAACAATATGACTCTCTTCTCTGTTCTATGACTATGAGTTTTCTCTACTCTCTTCTATGACTTATTCTCTGACAGCTCTTCCACGCTGGTCTGGGAGCGAATGAAAATTATAGAATGTACCAGCTGCGTCTCTTCCCGGGCATACTATAAAAGTCAGTTGAGGGACAGAGGTTTTATTGATGGTTTTGTGGGCGATAGGCTGACTCCCTGTCACTACAATAGTCTCTGTCCAGCTTTATATTCCTCCAAACGTGTCAAACGTGATATCAGATGGTTTCTACCTACCTCTAAAGCCTATGGGGTTCTGCCTACCCCATACTCTAGGGATAAGGGGGATAAGGGATAAGGGGCTTTATACAATGTGACTTATTTCAAGTCTTACAAATAAATACGAACCCACGAAATTAAGAATATTCTGACTATGATTTTGATTTTAGTCAGATAACAATGGATCTCATGCGTATTTTCGTATTAACGACACACGTTTTGACATAAAATAAAAATGTATAAAATAAAAATAAATAAAATCCCCAGACGTTTCAGCGTTGTACGCTCTGGATAACTTATCCGTGTATGTCCTACTTGGTATTATCAGTTACATACAGTCTTCATTGAATTGCGTTATCAGTCTTCCAAAACAGATATTTTTATTTACTAACTAATTATTATTTGTAATATTAGAAAATGTATTTGTATCTAAATATATTAAATTGGTCTATAAAAATTGGAATTAAGAAGTCGTCGTGGCGCCGTGGTTACTGTGTGTATCATACGATATCACAGGTTAAGCAACGTTCGGCGGGGTCGGGACTTGGATGGGTGACCGCCGACCATTCATTTCTCACGACGACTTCCGTGCTTCGGAGGGCACGTTAAGCAGTCGGTCCCGGGTGCTGTATACAGTATACAGTAGTCGTTAGGGTTTGTCAGAAGCTATCTTGGCGCCCTGAAAATTCTGGCATCCACCACCCAACACTGGGCCAGCTTGATTGATTATGGCCTATACCTACCTCCTCGTCACCCAGGAGAGAGACTCATGCCCTGCAGATGGCTTATTACAAAGAGTGGTGATGATGATGATATTAAATTGGAAAGGTGTCTCTTTTTTTAGTAGAACTTTTGATAAATCGTTTTCTTTGTTCATTTCTATCGACCTCAGCGTGGTATTTAGATACCTATTTGATGATTTTTTTGCAGAATTAACTACGTCATAAAGAAAATATAGATTTTTTGTATTTAAATAAGGTAGCCTTATATGTCAAGTAAGTACTACATTTTGGAGGCTGAAAGATTTCTAAAACAAACAACAAAATAAATGTAAATTAAACAAAATGTATTTAGTGTAGTTTGATATTATATTACTATTAGTTCTTAATGCAACAAGCATTTATCATTGTTTTAAAACTGTAATATTTTGATCTCTTCTTTGACCTACTTCACATAACTTCTTATTTGAAATTTTAAGCTATGTAAACGACACTTTAAACACTTTCAAGTTTATCTACTAAAGTGTAGGGATAAAATATAGTTCATTCCAAATTGTACCATCGAACAACTAAATTTAAATTAAATTTGCTATCAGCAAAGTGGAAGTTCATGGAAGATAAGGCTTATCCTATTACAGCAAAATAATTCTTTGTCCTTTAAAACAGCTGTTTGATATAAACAGCAATTTTTTTTATCCTATAAAACAGCTGTTTCATATACCACCCGAAAATACGTTGAAGTTAAAAAGAATAAAAAAAAATTACAAAAAACGCCTTTTTTCTCGTCTGGAGGAAATCATGTTATCACGTCCCAGACCGCCCAAGAAGGAACGGCAGCGGAGTATGAGGGGTTGATCCACTTAAAACCTTCAGGTGTACCTATCTCATTTGCCATAGATGGAGCTAACGTTACCGCCATTGGCATTACCCGCGAGAACCAGCGGATTGCGCTCAGCCTAAGCCAAGCACCCCTCACATATACAAAACACACCTGTAAGTGTAGAGTAACCTCTGTTCAGAGGGTTGGTAGACGTCTATTTTATAATACAGGGTGTAAATAAAAAAAATTGAGATCGAAGAGGGCGGTCGAAGAAACGCACGGGGATAGAAAGGAAATACCTCTTTATAAAACATTAAGGGTTTTTTAGTTCAATAGCTGATAAGCTTTTACCACCAAGCGGACTATTCGGATTGGGGCTTTCAAATTCAATTCAAACCTGACATGCAGTTTCAAAGAGGGCGTTTAAATAAATTGAATCGCGTAGACCTACAATAAAGCTAGATAGGGACGGTAAACTTGTTTAGCCAGGTTTCTGAGAGGTGATTTAATTGCATTGAAGTGAAATGATAATTATCTAAATTTCACAAAATTTCACAAAATTTCTTTTTCCAGGCATTAATTATGTCTTTTAATTATAAACAAAAAAAATATTTAATTTAATTTTGGTCTTGATAGTAATGTGGTAGTCATTTAAAATCTTTCATTAATTTCAATAGTAACTTTGAATTTGTAATATTTAGCATTTGATTTTAATGATGAGATTACTACTTTATGTTAAATCAAGTTTTGAATTATGTAAGATTTAGATTCTAATTTCCATTATAGCCTAGATATTATTTCTAATGTAATTTATTAAATTTTTGCTAAAAAAAAGTTGCTTGTACCTTGAACAAGTATTTTTTGTTTTATTTTCGATATTGTTTTGTTATATTCTACATTTTTATATCGTATCAATTATAATTTGTTAGAAGAGTAATTATTAAATAACCACCCAATTGTAATTTATTATGCATGATGTGTTTACCTTAATATGAATGTACATTTAAATTTCATGTTTTTAAGATTGTTTCGTTTTGTATGTATTGGTGTAACATTCTCTGGTTAATAATAATGGATAATAATAAAAAATAAACAAATTTTGCAGCTTTAGTGAACCTTTAATAAGTAGATTGTCTCTAAAGACACGGTGGTCACGTGTGTTTTATTTCCATACAAATATGATCATATATTACAAACTTTAAATAAAATTTACGTCAGCATCATCAGTTTATTCGAACAGTGATTTATTTGCAAAAATTCAGTTTTTTGATTTCCAATATTCAGCATAATAATCATTCAGCAATAAGGTTGAATTTAGGTTACCTACATTACGACAAAACAGCAGTCGTAGGTAGAATAAATCAACACGAAACAGTGACAGCTGTTATAACTTTAAAACTACTTGGTGCAAGTTTACTCAGCTGATGGCTATCTTTCACTATAGACTAAGAACTGTAAACTATTTACTTACAGGCCAATATTGTTTAAGTTTTCAGGGTTAATAGTAAATTTCTGTATTGAATCTTAATTTCAATCTAAGAGTTTTTCATAGAAAAACAAACTGGACTTTGGTTGTTATTTTTTTTTTAAGATTTTGGATTTAGATTCAGTACAGAAATCCACTGCTTATAAATTACAATGCACCATCCGTTCATGCTGGCTTCACCTTGCTTCCATGCTGGACTGGGAGCGAAAGAAAAACATAGAATGTACCAGCTGCTTCTTTTTCCGGGCATACTGTAAAAGTCGGTTAAAGGACAGAGGTTTTATTGGCATTTTTGTGGGCGATAGGCTGACCTCCTGTCACTGCAATAGCCTCTCGCCATCATTATAATACCTCATTAGTCAAACGTGAAATCAGATGGTCTTATAACTTCTGATGTTCTGCCTACCCCATAAGGGATGCAGGCGTGAAGTTATGTATGTATTTATGTATGCATCCGTTCATTTATACCAAAAATTTATATGTCATTGTTTTATCACATCAATATTAAGTCAACATTATATCAATAGAGTACATTTTGCAATTATGAGTAACTAGCTGTTTCGAATCCCGCGGGAATTTCGGGATAAAAAGCCTATGTGCTATTTCAGACTGTACACTATCACTATGCCAAATATCATCCGAATCCGTTAAGCCGTTCTGCCGTGATTGAGCAACAAATATCCATACATCCATCTAAACATCTATACAAATACTAATATATAATATAAGCTGAAGAGTTTGTTTTTTTTGTTTGTTTGTTTCTTTGAACGCGCTAATCTCAGAAACTACAAGTGGGATTTGAAAAATTATTTTTGCATTTGATAGACCAACTCTTGAGGAAGGTTATAGGCTATATTTTATCCCGAAATTCCCATGGGATCAAAAGTAACGCGGGTAAAACCGCGCGCGGTGGCTAGTTTATAATATTAGTAAGATTGACCATACTGATATTTTATAAGTGTAAATTGACTATCCTAAAATAATATGCCTACTTTAATAAAAAAAATAGTATGTCCAATTATGGAATGTTAATTTATGATACCATAAAAACAGTTTTAATTCGATCCCCTAGTAATAAAATAACACTTTTTCCTCGAAACTTCAGCTAAGTAAATAATACTTTTGTCTCCTAGCTAAACATATTGGTCTCTTCCCATCCTTTATTACACAAGTTGAGATCGTTTGGAAACTTGTAATAAAGTTGCCATTATGAAGGAACGTGGTTGACCCGGCACACACGTATTGTGTATCTAGTTTTATATAAAACGAACTTTTGCCCGCGACTTCTTTTGTTTACTGAGCTATTAAAAATACCATCTAGTATCAAAGCGTTAAATATATTCTGGAAATAAGTATATCCGTTCTCGACGTCAAAATAAACTTATTATATACTCAAGTTGAAAATATTTTCCAGAAGAACATCTGGGAAGTCTTATTACGTTACTTCTTTTTTAACTTCTCTCACATTTCCTAGAGAAAACAGATAAAATATGTGAAACAAAATATTTCGAGCCACGCTCACGCTACGTTTCGAAAGCATTATAAATTTAAACAAAAAATAAAGTTATTCAACTTGAGAAATGGATTCCTGTTTTTTTTTGGTAAAATACTGAGGCCAAGTCACGAGATGGATGCGGTGGAACCCCCACATTTGTCAGCTCGACCTCTTTGAAGTTATACTTTAGTATTGCCTCTGATTTATTTCGGACACTGAGTAGCATGAGTTTATTTTACCAAAGACTGATCTGAATAAACACCAAAAAATATCTGTAACAGACATGTTAATGAAACGCATTTAATGAAATATTAGGTCAAAAACGTATTTTATTAAATACGCGCAGCCTTGGCGGTTTTACCAGCAGTTTTTGTTTCCGTAGGAATTAGGTACTTGATTAAATTAGCCAAATCTTCAAAAGTCGTTCGGGCTCAAACACGAAAAGTAATCCGGAGACAGGAAATTTTTGAGTTTGTATAGTGAATCTTGAAAACATGGGACTTTACAATGCCTAAAAGGAGTGGTGTTGATCCACATTTGCTGCTATTTCTGCATGTAATGCTACGCTATTTTTATTCAATGTTAAGTCGGCTAAGTTGGGCTGCTAGCCCAAATAAGCCTTGATTAGTCAACAAAACCTTTCTAAAGAGTGAGTTCTAGAAAGCCGCTTGTTATGTGAATTACATCCTCCATATTTAAAAATGTTTTGCGTGACATTTTTATATCATTGTCTCCCGGAATTATAATTTTGAATATTAAATAAGTCAATGACAATGTTGTTAATAAATTTGTTATTCAAAAGTAACTAAACGTCATAATTTGTAACTTTGATACAGTTTTTTCTGAATGGACTCTAAATCGTCTTTTGTACCTACATTTATTTATTATTATGATCTTGTATGTTCTCGATCAAAATAATTAACAAGTGGCCAAATATTCGCAACCAAAATGAAACTAACCCTACATTTTGTTACATTTACCGTTGTATTTTACTGCTTACCTACCCTTCCTGTTTATAAGACATAAGAAATAAGACAGCTGTTTCTTGTTAAATAGGATGACGGGTCACATCAAAAAGGGGTCACTTGGGCAGACATTTACTTAGTAATAATAAAAACGCCAGCTTTTACTGTTAGGCGAATACTACGAAAGTATTTATGTTTTATTTCAGAACAGTAATTGATGTAGAAGTTTCTAGAATTTTTTCCAGGCAAACAAGAATAACAAGAAAATATATTCTTTCATTAGTGTTTTCAACAAAAGAAATGTTTAGTTGTTTTTTGTTTTGCTACGTCTTCTTATATATAGTGGGTTAGGTTAGGTTAAGTTATCTACTAGATGAGTCGTATGAATTTTACGATCTTTCAATAATCAACGAATGCAGAGCATTAAAAAACCGACTTAACGTCATAACTTTGGCTGAGTTAGAATGTCATTAACGTAAACATTCTCCGAAATCATACATATTTTTTCAAAAATTTGAAATGCTCAATGAAGTGCTCAACCGATTTTAATGAAATTTCTATGAGACCAACTATAAAGTATCCTCTATCATATGAAATAAGAATTTTTAAAATCGATTCATAATTGTCCGAAATATCGTGTAACAAAAACACAAAAAAATATACAGACGAATTGAGAACCTCCTCCTTTTTTGGAAGTCGGTTGAAAATATATTATTTTCTGAAGCCAATTCCCACGAAGGCAACTTTCTCCTGTGCGACTTGACCACTCTAAAAGTGTAGAGTAGGCAATAAATCGTTGATGCTTTAAAAATCACTTATAGTTTGTTCCTATATCTCGTAGCCTGAAAATGAAATAAAAAAATATTCTCAACTTTGTAACTAATACAATTGCCTAAAAAGAACAGTACTTTCTTTCCCCAATGTTATCAGGAACGTTCACTTAACACCCTGTATACCATACCACGGCATCGACTTTTTAATTTAAATCGATACCCGGCACGGTATGTTAGGTAGTTTAAAAGTCTATGGAGAATGTTCGGAATTTTCATAACGCTCAAAATATACCTTGCCCGCCCGACACAAAGTGGATTTTTTCATAAAAATCCTTCGTTGTCATGAGAACGTTCATTAATACATACCTAGGGTCTTTTTTTATGAAAATAAAAATATTTTAGGAGAAGGTTAAGAAGTGTGTGGATTAAATGTATGAAAAAAAAATTTTTTTTTGTTAGGTATATTGATATTTTATAATTTTCATAAATTAACAACATTTTAGTTTAATATGTTATCTACAACTAAATAGCAAGAAATAAAAGCGTTTTCTTAACTATTTCTATTAAGAAATACGTTGAGCCCCGATTTTTCAATAGTCAGAAAAATTTGGACCCTTAAAATAATTGTAAAATTTCAAATAAAAAAAAATTATATAATTTTTTTTGTCATAAATTGAATCCATATATTATTCTTAATCTTCTCTTAAAATGTTTTCAGCTTCGAAAAAATGACCCTGTATATGTTGTTTATATTAGAACGGGAGCTAAAATCGGTGAGGCTTAGACCTAGTATAGGTGCTTGGTACAAAAAATAATGATAAATTTTTAATATTATTATTTCGCCATTTAGGCCGGGGAAGTGTAGTGTGTGACGCACCTCCTCGTTATTTAGTGTTTTGTTATTCAATACTGTGTACTTTCATACAACAAAGATGTGTGTTTATTGAGCATCCTCTCAGCCTGTTCAATTTTAATAATGAATCGTCTAAATAATCGGGGAAATTTTAAAGCGGTTAATGTACAGTAGGCAGCAGATCAAGCAGTACACGTAAAATTTCCCCAACCAATTTTTAATTAATGTCGATGGCATAGAGTTCAGATTCAAGTAAATGTTTTTGACAGATTTGTAAAGCTTGATGTGCTGTCTTCTGTACAAACTGTATAGTTCATTGTTAAGTAATAGTTTAATTCAAGGTGTTTATTTAATTTTTATGGGAATATCTGCAATTCTAAATGAAAAATCAAGCTTATTTTGTTGTTTTTTCCACATTTTTATTCATGATAATGTGTACAAAAACTAAGACAACTATGTAGGCTAGAATATTACTACAAGGTAAAATATTAGACAGGTCACCAAAATATGACTTGGTTTACATGAAAAGGCGATACCCCGTTCGACCCGAGAAAGAACCTAAGTGTTTGGGCATGACACATAAAAGGGATGAAACTATTATCCAAAGATGATAAAATAATAATAAACACGGGAAAATATTAATTTATTAGACAAAGAACTATCACTAAACTTGTGCTACGAAAATAAGTGCCTAATATTATAGATATAAAGAAGTTTTGATACGTTTACATTTTTTAAAATAATGCGGAACCCGGTTCGTTTGCGGAACCAATCGCGTTTTAAATTGTTAAGTTGCCAATAATTTGACCTGAAAAATATACTAACCTACAATACAAGCACATAAGTAAACAGATAGTGATATTATATTTACTCATGTGGTCATTACATAATATAAAGAGAGCGCGTCAGTGGCCTTGTGGTGAATGTAATGATGATGATCTTTCACTATTTTGCTTTTTCTCGAAATACATTAGATTGTTAAGTTCACTTTAACAGTTCATCGCATCGGTGGTTCAGTGGTAGAATGCTCGCCTGCCACGCGGGCGGCCCGGGTTCGATTCCCGGCCGATGCAAGTTAATTTTTTTTTTTTATTTCTTTACAATTACATTCTGATAATATTATAGGGATAGCCGTGGTATAATTGAATCAGTTAGTTACATAAGTGAATGCTATCTTTAAAATACCTACCATTTTTTTATTAGAAATAATAGATGAAACATTTTTGGAAGATATTTTTAGATAAGTACCTAATAAATTAAGCATGAGTTTTTATTATTCACAAAATAAGAAACGTTTACTCAAAGCAATTTTAGTTCAAGTGTGTATTGTAATTGCTGTTGTTTATTTTTTATTGATTTTAGAGCAAAATCATTTGGTCAAATTATCAACTAATCTATAAAAAACTTCTAGATATTTTTATTCAACATTTGAACGATTTAGGTATTTTTAGTGCTGCAGCTGACTGTATTCAAATCGCTTGCGCAACCCATTTGAAACAATCTCACACAAGGAAGGATTAAGAAAAAAAACAATAGTCATTATACTAAATGCCTCCGGTTCGCCTGTCTATAAATACTATTTTATTATACCTTTAAGAAACACAAAAATATGAAAAAAAGGAATAAATAAAAAAATAGGTTTTATTCAAACAATTTTGTTTTTCTAGCGATTAGTATTTTTTTTTCACACCAAAGAGGTAGTTATGTTTTTAAGCTTTCGCATTTAATAATACTCCATTATTCTTAAATTATTGAAAAATAAGCAAAATAAAATCACCCGCCCAGCACTCAAACCTGGGACTCCCGCTTGCCGGACGGGTGCTATTCTGACTGAGCTATCGGGCCCAGTAGAATTAAGCATATCTTTTCATCACCTAATTTCTATATTTTTTTAATTTCTCTTAGTCCAGCTAATAACAGAACTCCGGTTAAGGAAATAACTGGTTCTACATAAAACTGCCGGATCCTCTGCCGGAATGGTGATTTATGACGGCAAATTATACATGACCACTAACCAGCAGGGCTAGCATACACCCATCGATAAATAGTCGAATCGCCAAGATAATTATTATTTTGTTATTTTATCCTATTATGTAAGCTAATATGCGCACCATAATATATAGAATTCTGGATTATGGAGACGCATGCTACTTGGATGCCACGGAGGAACTTCTAGATAAATTGGAGCGCTTACAAAATTTATCCATACGCTACATCTTCGGACTCAAAAAGTACGATCATGTATCCGATTATCGTAAGCAACTCCGATGGCTTCCGATTCGGCAACGCCGTGATGCTAGAATTCTATGTCTCCTATATAATATCCTCTATAACCCATCAACCCCTATCTACCTTCGTGAGAGATTTTCCTTTGCTCATTCTCCAAATACGTTATGCAGAGCACATAAACGTACGCTTCTAAAAATGCCAATACATAAAACTAATTATTATTCCTACTCTTTTTCTGTCCATGCAGTCAGATTGTGGAATGCACTACCTTACGGTATTCGTGAGTCAAAATCCCTAGCTGTTTTCAAGAAAAAGGTTCGAGAACACTTTTTTTCTCAACAACAATTTAATATAAGATTACCACTGTTCAATTTTCATATGGTTATATATTAACGCATGTATTTATATATTTGATTGTTTTCATTTTTATTTTATATATGTATTTATTTATGTATAAGTATTATATATATATATATATATATATATATATATATGTATATAGATTTATATATATTATGTTGTTTATATGTATTTTTTATTTTTATATCTGTTATTTTTAGTGTACATACTTAAATTGTATTTTTTATCGAATTCTCCATTCATCAGGTCTGCTGGTAGAAATTTCTATAGAAATAAGCTGTACCTTTGTACCTATTTTTCTATACTAAGTTTATATACCTATATAATCATTACAAGTATGTACATAAATTGTGAAATAAATAAATAAAAATAAATAAATAGAATTACTCGATTTGATACCACGAATAAGACCATAGAACCAAAAATGTCACAATCTTAATAAATTACATACACTAAACACCATATTCTAAAAAAATATCGATAAAAGGCCCGATTTATCGTTGTCGACGGTAGCATGCTAGCCCCGCAGAGGTCAATCAAACGGTATTGCCGACTTTTACTATACACTTATACAGGGTGGTACTGTGGTAGCGCTATTCTAAGCAGACGTAAAACGGTGGCATTGAGTAGATCCTATAGTGACATTCATCCTAGTTCCATGGCACCGACCAAGATAACAACGAATTACTTTCAATTCCTACATACAACAGGTCACAAGCACAACAAAGCTCTTACCGTAAGATGGCGCCCTTAGGGTGTTATCAGACCGATCGTCAATCAGTTTTTCTGATCGAATCTGATCGGATTGGTCTAGTAAAAACTATCGATCGATGCCGAATAATCCATTCCACAATCAATCGACGATCGATTGGACCTTACTCCACCCGCCACAGTATTCGAAACACAAAACCTCGTTTAAATAAAACTACTTTTTTACCGGATTAATCGCGTATAATTTATATTTTACATTTTAACTCGCGTAAAACGAACGCTATGCTCGAAGACTGAGAAATAGATGGAGATGATGTATAACTTTTTCCACTATCAATCTGACGCCTGACACCTCAGTCGCTCGTGACCCCCGTGGTCTGCAAAGACACCGAAACGTCGAGTTAAAATGTAAAATATTATAAATTAATAAAAAAATTATAAATATTATACGCGATTAATCCGGTTTACTGTTTATTTAAATTAGGAATCGTGAAAACTTAAGACAATATAATACCTCGTTTGCTCCAGTAACTATCTAAGCACGCATTCACAATTAGGACTAGCTACTTATTTGTGTCACCTGTGAGCGGGATTGCTTGAGGATCTGCTGGCTACAGTCCATCCTTTTATAAATTCTGCCGCCAATTTTCATCACTTCGGATCTGATTATTCCGAGCTCTATCTTCCACCTCATCATCACTTAACATCGCATTAGACTCAGGTCTCTCACGCTTGATTCAATGGAGTTGAGTTGAGAATTAATGTTGAATTATAAATTAGTTATACATAAACCATATTTAATGAAATGAAAACACGTGGACGTGGTTGCTAGTGACATCATACAAATGCAGTGATTTAATAATGAAATTATTTATGCGAGACAGTTAAATTCCATTCAATTCTCTGGGCTGTACGGTAACATGTGACAGTTTGTGAGGCTGTATGGCATATATGAATGATTTGTTCTCGAACTTGCTAGCATGCAACCATCGATAAATAGTCGAATCGACAAGATAAATATTTTTTTGTTATTTTATCCTATTATGTAAGCTAATATGCGCACCATAATAGATAGAATTACTCGGTTTGATACCATGATTAAGACCACAAAACCAAATATGTCATAATCTTAATAAATTACATACACTAAATACCATATTCTAAGAAAATATCGATAAAAGGCCCGATTTATCGTTGTCGACGGTAGCATGCAGGCCCCGCAGAGTTCAAACGGTATTGTCGACTTTTACGATACTTATACAGGGTGGTAGTGTGGTAGCGCTATTCTAAGCAAACGGTGAAAATGAAAATGAAAATGAAAATGAAAACTTTTTTATTCGTAGTAGGTAATTTTATACACTTTACGAACGTCAAATGCTGGATGAGGGCGGCGCGGGTCCGGACGACATGAAGAATCCAGGGGAAGGCCTCCGTCGAGAAGTGTGCGTCTCTCAGCTTATAAAGATAATGATCGCCCATTATCCACCAATGTCTTGGTGATGTCTACTACTACTTCTTCGGCTTTAAAAAACGAAATGAAAGTAGAACCCTAGGTAGACCGAGAGGAAAAAAGCCGGCGGAAAAAAAACTCTCGGCACTCTTTTGTAAAAAGTGCTTATTATAGGTACAATTTGGCAGAAATACAGCTCTGCTATGACATGAACAAACAAACAGAAGACAGCTATTCGTGCTTGCCAATATCATGTCGCAGCCAAGCTGCTTACATAGTGATTAATGTTTAATATTTGGAAATAACCTGTGGAGACATCAATCCCACGCTCTTTTGTCATCTAAATAATCTTGGAGTTTATAGTAGCCTTTTTTGCATAATGTTTCTTTGATAGTTCTTTTAAATTTATTAAACGTTAGAGATTGAATTGACTGTGGTATTTTATTATAAATACGTATTGACATTCCCATAAATGATTTGGTGCTTTTAGCCAGCCTTAATTTGGGAAACGCTAATTTATGGTCGTTCCTTGTCATTACAGAATAATTTTTATCATGCTTATCTTTCATGGTTTTAAATTTACTACTATTCTTATAAATATACATAATGTTTTCATATATATATTGTGATGCAAAGGTCAAGATACCAATCTCTTTAAACTTTTCTCTTAGAGATTCTCTACTTCCAAGTTTATACATTCCACGAATAGCCCTTTTCTGCAGTGTAAATATCGTGTCAATGTCTGCGGCATTGCCCCAAAGTAGAATGCCGTAGGACATTATACTATGAAAATAACTAAAATAAACCAGCTTCGCCGTATTAACATCAGTCAATGAGCGAATTTTCTTTACCGCGAACGCTGCAGAACTAAGTCTACTCGCTAGCTGTGAGATATGGGCGCCCCATTGCAATTTAGAATCTAAGGTAATTCCAAGAAAAACAGTGTTATCTACTAGATTCAACTAGATGTTATCTACTAGGTGGCTTTGAGTAGATCCTATAGTGACATTCATCCTAGTTCCATGGCACCGACCAAGATGACAACGAATTCCTTTCAATTCCTACATACAACAGGTCACAACAAAGCTGGCGTAAGATGGCGCCCTTAGGGTGTTATCAGACCAATCGTCAATCAGTTTTTTCTGATCGAATCTGATCGGATAGTAAAAACTATCGATCGATGCCGAATAATCCATTCCACAATCAATCGACGATCGATTGGACCTTACTCCACCCACCACAGTATTCGGAACACAATACCTCGTTTGCTCCAGTAACTTTCTAAGCACACCTTCACAATTAGGGCTAGATACTTATTTGTGTCACCTGTGAGCGGGATTGCCTGAGGATCTGCTGGCTACAGTTCATCCTTTAATAAACTCTGCCGCCAATTTTCATCACTTCGGCTCTGATTATTCCTCTATCTTCCACCTCATCATCACTTAACATCGCATTAGACTCAGGTCTCTCACGCTTGATTCAATGGAGTTGAGAATTAATGTTGAATTATAAATTAGTTATACATAAACCATATTTAATGAAATGAAAACACGTGGACGTGGTTGCTAGTGACATCATACAAATGCAGTGATTAAGTAATGAAATTATGTTATTCATGCGAGACAGTTAAATTCAATTAAATTATCTGGGCTGTACGGTAACATGTGACAGTTTGTGAGGCTGTATGGTATATATGAATGATTGTTCTCGAACTTGCAGCTGCAGGGCTAGCATTCAACCATCGATAAATAGTCAAATCGACAAGATAAATATTTATTTGTTATTTTATCCTATTATGTAAGCTAATATGCGCACCATAATAGATAGAATTACTCGATTTGATACCATGATTAAGACCACAGAACCAAATATGTCATAATCTTAATCTATACATATAATAAAATGGTAGGAAAGTCAAAACTGTACATTGAATATTTTTTTAAAAGAATACTTGGGGTATGATCTACAATCGAAACAGAAACAAAAAATATAGTTTTTAGAATTTTTGTCTGTTTGTCTGTTTGTCTTTCCGGGATAAACTCAAAAAGTACTGCATGGATTTACTTCAAATTTGGCATGAAGATAGTTAAGAAGTCGGGTCAACATATAGGCTACATATTATCACGCTAGCAGTGTTATAATCGTAGGTGCGTTTGGTGCTGCATAGCGTTCACGCAGACGACGTCGCGGGCAGCAGCTAGTAAATTACATACACTTAATACCATATTTTAAGAAAATATCGATAAAAGGCCCGATTTATCGTTGTGGACGGTAGCATGCTAGCCCCGCTGCACACAGTTTCAACCACAACCATATCCATACACTCAACTACTTACGAGTAGGTTTCTTGATCCCTTTGGGTAAAAGTTCGCGGGTAAGAATAGTGTTCGAAAATTGCGATGAAAAGTCTACTTTATAAACCTGAGGTCTTGGACATACATAACGCCTGTTTTTTGCGTTCACTGATAACTACAAAAAAATTGAAAGAATAGCTTTCATTTCTTTTTAACCTTCTCATATGGCACCTTCTACATATTTAATGTAGACTTTTATAATAGTAGACTCCAGAAGATCACCAACTCATTCATGGGTCAATGTGTACGCTTTTTTATAATAAATGTCCTAAATATTTAAGATTAACCCTTCGATAGATTTAAGGATAAGTGTTATATAAAGTTTTACTATAAGATATCCGGATGCAAGAAGATGGGATTCCCTGGTTGTTAATTGTTATTGTGTATTTTTAAAAGATGATTGCTGTTGAGTTTCTTGCCACTTCTGCTCAACAGATCGACTTTCCGAAGTGGTGGTAGATTCAGTTCAATTTGTAAATTGTGTGACTTATTTCAAATGTATTTAAATACATACAAAATAAAGATTCTTATGACTTTGACTTTGACTCGTATTTTTATTCTACGTATTTTATTCGTACTTGTGTTCCATAAAAAAACAACAACAGCAATCTCTTCCAGGCAACCCTTTGAAGTTTTAAGGCACATTTTATGTTACTTTAGTAATGTATTATGATTATTTTTCCATTTTATGCAAATGGCAATAAAGTGTTTTAATTGAATTGGCACCAATAATCGTGAAATCCTCCAACAGGCAAATACGATCTAATAAGGTTATACGTTCAAATTCATTCTACATAAAGATATTGCGTAAAAGTTATATTGGGAAATGTAGCATCACACTTGTGGCCTTGTGGCAAATGTGTTGATCTTTCACTTTTAGAAATAAGTACTTTGTACTATAGAAAAAAGTTAGAAATCTCCGCAAGATTGTTAAATTTAACAATATGCTCATCGCATCGGTGGTTCAGTGGTAGAATGCTCGCCTGCCACGCGGGCGGCCCGGGTTCGATTCCCGGCCGATGCATATTTTTTTTAACGTTTATATTCAGACATTATAGCTTCAAACCTTCAAACCGATTTTATAGGAGCGCATGTTAGCAATTAGGTACTTTGTTACAGTATCATTTGTTTTTCTATTTTTTTACATTTTTAAATTACAAAAAATCTCTTTTTTTTTAATTATTCTTACATTTTTGCTATTATTTCGTTACAATAATTAGTTACGTAGATACTGTTTTTTTTTAATTACGAATTTTGGTATGGTCGCATTAAAATAATACATGATGTATAACTAAGAGAAAGGTCTGCGTGTTATTTATCTCCATTAAATAATAATAATAATAATAATTCTACATTCATGCTAAGTCGAGAATACAATGTATATTACATTTAAGCATGAAACAATAACAATTTAGGCATAATTCGTTATGTTTACATGTAATGTTACTGTTGCCCTTACTAGATAATAAAATAATCTGTATCAATAATCTGTAAATAATTTATTAATACAGATTAATCTGTTTCATACCTTATAATTAACACAGTGAAGTATAATTTTTAAAATTATTAAAATAATTATATTATACATACATACATAACTTCACGCCTGTATCCCTTATAGGCAGAACATCAGAGGTTATAAGACCAACTGATGTCACGTTTGACTAATGAGGTATTATAATGATTGCGAGAGGCTATTTATAAATTTATAAATATTATAAATTTGTGATTAACGTAGAAAACTGAAGTTCTATTTGTATGAAAAGTCTGACTCGTCTGAACTAACAATAAAAAATTACCATTTGTACTGATACTTATGTCCCATTTTAGATGAGCGACCGAATTTAACCAACAGCAGTCGGTCTAGCCTTGTAGTGCTAAATTAAGCGCCTGATAAGCGTGTTTTCAGCACGTTTGGGAATTTTTAACTTAAGTCGGTACAGGAGGCATAAGATCAAGCGTTACATTACCTATCAAATTTTCTCAACCAATTTCAACTTAATGTCCAGGGCATAGAGTTCAGATTCAAGTAATTTTTTTTACAGATTTGTAGTGCTTGATGTGCTGCCTTCTGTACCTATACTAACTTAACTGTAGTAAAAAATATATAATTTCATAATTATAATTAAATATGTATGTACAAACTAAATTGTACATATCATTATAATATTGATTACAAAAAGAAAGAAAATATTTTATTCTTAAAATCATCACCACTGAAATTCGTACAATAATACTTAAAACTAAAACTTAACCTTAAGAACATGAAAATACTTAATAATTGTAACAAATACCAATATAAGGGACCAGTAGTAGTGTAACGATGATTAAGTATTATAAAAAAGGGTTACCAACTCAGCATATAGTCGGTACCCTAAAGGGTTCACGACGCTGGTTTTCAGTCGGCACCAAGTGAGTCCCACGGTTGGTCGGGAATGAGGGTTTTGGTCGGGGATGATGTTTATAATTTATGATACTGTTACGTTTTTGTGCATGTCGGGTGAATTTAGGAAAATAATGTTGAATTTAGGTTAAGAAGTAGGTATCTATTTATTTAACAAATATTTATTTATACGTGTTGTCACAGCAACAGTATATTTTTAAGAATTTGCTCTGTAAGGAATTAAATGCGGCTAAATTGAACTAGGACATCGATATCATCACATTTTTAAATACCAAGTTCATCATTAATAGATGAAGTTTTAGAATGCTGAGATTTATAATTTAATTATGTAAATGTGGTTAGATTAAATAGGTAATCTTACTTATATTATAAATATTATCTAACTTAGATTATTTTGAAAGTTTGAATAGATGAATGTATGGATGTTTGTTCATAAACCACGTAAGAACGACTCAACGGAGTTCTGGAATAGCGTATTTATTTATTTACTCTTTATTGTTTATTTAAAAAAATACAGATAAACATAAAAGGATAACAATGTACAAAAGGCGGTCTTATCGCTCTAGAGCGATCTCTACCAGAGAACCTAAAGCGTATGTGTTATTCCAGACTGTATTAGTGTAATTTTTAATTTTTAATTGTGGGGGTAAAACAAACTGGCAATTATTACCAAACAGCCAGTTGGTAATAATTTCCTGGTAATAAAGTCCTGATAAACAGTAATAGGTAAGTAAGAAGAGTACCTAAGTAAAAACCATCTTGAATTTAAAACCGTAAATAACCGAAATTGAATTTCTTGAAATTAAACTGACTTGATATTTTGCCAGTCAAAACACAGTGTAGCGAACTTTTAATAATAGTAATATTTTTGTGTACAATTGAATTATTATTTTCATGATACAGATGCCGATGCTACGAGTATATACAAAACCAAATCTGTATTTTGGTTGTCATGGCGACGCTCATACATTGAAGTGTTTTTAAAAAAAGATTTCTGATTGCGTTTCAATATAGCAATCCACTATAATAGTCAAATAAACAGTTGTCATTATTACGAAAACGGTATAAAAAAAGCAATTTTATAAAAAAAAAATCTTTTTAATCATTAAATCATGAGAAATCTTAAAAAAAAAAAAAAATTTGGTCTTACTCAGCAAAAAGAACTTGCATCGGCCGGGAATCGAACCCGGGCCGCCCGCGTGGCAGGCGAGCATTCTACCACTGAACCACCGATGCTACATTGATATTTATCGAAATTAGTGTAAAAATACCTTGAACTATAAAGAGTAATGTTGGTTAAATAAAATATTTACAATTTAAAAGTCTTCAACATAAAGTATAAAATCGCTAAAGCTCAAGAGGTGAAAGGTAAAAATCATCTCTAATAATAGGGTCAAAAACCCAAACCTGTTCGCTGTCTTAATGTGGATAAGATTTATATTAATTTTTAAAAAGTGTATTCAATTAGGTAAATAATTTGGCCATATTTATTTGGCCATAGCAACTTATAGGTAAGTAAAAATGTTATATTTCTAAGTATTTTTTTTAATTAGATTATCGAAAACTTTTTCTTGTCTGGAATTTGTTCTTCAATATACATACAAGATTCTTTTACAATAAGCTTTAGATTGAAATACAATATTTATTTATAGTTTGCTTAGCGGTTATGAAATGGATAAAATAGTGATTAAGTATCAGTTTAATTTTTGTTTTTGTTAATATAGAAAATTTTGCAGTTCCATAATTTAAATATACTATTTTGATTAATCTAAACGTGCCTACAACCCTATACCAATCTATGGTCTTCTAAGGAAAACCTGTCACTAGCCATGATCTAAGTAAATAACAAATGTACTGTAATTGCACATTATATCGCTGTTGGTTTTCTAAGGGTGTTACCACGCCAATCAATCGACGTCGATCGGATCGGTCGACGTTGAGCGGATTTTTGCCACATTAAAAACTATAAATCGACGTCGACTGCTCGGTTCGTCCGTCGATCGATTGACGGACGATCGATTGGTGTGGTAGCACCCTAATAAATTAATAAATAAATATCTTTATTTTTCAAATATACCTACAGGGTGACTGACGACAAATTTGCAATACTGGAGGAGGGCACTCTGTACTCAATTCTGATCATAATATGTAATAAAAGTAGCTACTTAATTTTTCACCATTCAACCTGTTTATTAAATTATAGAAGTTAAATATTCTCCACCGTTAGTTAATAGCAGTTTGATAGAGCCTGGGTGGTATGCCGTCTATCCTATACCAATTTAAAGCAAATGCAATAACAGCCTAATGAAATAACAGGAAGTATAGACTTTTTAGTTTGTTCCTACCGTCTGTTATCTAGACCCGGATGCCACTTATCATCAGGTAGAAATTTTCTATTTTCATCAATTTATAAGATAAATTAGAATCGCCGCATCCACATTACGACAACCTCAAAAATAATGCTCTTATTGCAAGTTCAGTGTTCGGTCACTCTTTAAATGTAATAACGGCAATTAACGTCTGGATACTCTAGATAAGTTTCTTTAACTCCCACATGTGTTCAGTCAGATATCATCATCACAACTCCTTGTAATGAGCCCATTGCAGGGCTATGGGTCTCTTCTCTGGGTAACGATATTATTTCGATAGTACGATAGTATTTAACGAACAATTGCAGGGCTAGCATGCGGCCATCGATAAATACTCTATTCGAAAAGATAAATGTTATTTTGTTATTTTATCCTATTTTGTTAGGTTACAAGCAGACCATAATAGATCTCGTAGAATTACTCGATTTGATACCATGATGAAGCCCACAGAACCAAAGATGCCATATTCTTAAAAAAATACATACTGTATCGAAGTGCCATATTCTAAGTAAACATCAATAAAAGGTCCGATTTGTCGTTGTCGACGGTCGCATGCTAGCCCCGCTGGTGCATTGATAAAGGGTTCGGCTGCAGCGAGGCGTCGATATATGCTAGAGTCTGGCTAACAAAAGTACTCGGGATTTTTGCAAAAGTCGTTAATTCGTTTTTCACTCATTAAAGTCGTTTTTCTCGTGTCACTGTTGTCAATCGAATGGTTGTTGGTGGTTTTGGTAACTTAGATTTTGGAATTTTCGTAAGTATTCGAAAAGTAATGAAAAAATTAAAAATTAGATAATTTCATAATCAACGTAAGAAACAGCGATACCAGTGACTCTGACGATTCATTCCATATAGAATTGCTGGATTCAGGTTTTGATTACAATGAATAAAAATAATTATTGTATTTTGTTGTTTTATTTTTAAACCTGATTAATGCTAGTTGCCTATAGTTTTAATGATAAACTTCTCATCAAAAAGTTTTACTATACTTTTATAAAAAAATTAATAAAGTAGAAAGTTTGTTTAATCCGTGTATTTTGTCCTATTTTTGGGGTTAACATGATGGTATTTTTTTAAATTTCACCAGATTTTTCCAGTCTCCACTTTCATTAGCCAGACTATAGTTCATATAGTTAGTTACCACGTTTGGTCTCCATAACACTACAAACAATTTGAGAAATTTAAATCAAATTGTCTCTATTTATTTTCCTGCATAATTTTTTTTTTTCAAAATCGTAAGATAAAATCAATTGCTCCAAAAAGTCGTTACTTTAGACAGAAACCCAAAAAAACTGATGTTGTATGTCCGCGATATTGAGATTGATATGTCCATTTTGGAGCAAATTGGGTTAATACGAAAGAAATGCCCGCGATGGGTGTGATCTAACCGACTACAATCGACCTCCTTATGTTACAATGCTGCGTCATGTAACAACGGTGTATTTATTATAACTCAATCATTTAGGTAATTGTCTGTCTCAATTTTGATAAAAAACGCCGTGGAGGAGAAATTATAACTAAATAAAATACACTCATGGATATATTATACGATATAGAAGTCAAACGTTAATTATAGTTGAAGATTTTAATAATGAAATATCACAATGAAAATACTTATAGGCGACCGGCTGGTGTAGCGGTAACATACATTGCCTTCTATGCCAGAGGTCCTGGGTTCGAATACCGGCGGCGGCGGATATGTGTGTGATGAACACAGATATTAGTCGTCAAGTCATGGATGTTTGTATGTTTTTTCTAATAAAAAATATGTATTTACCTATTCAATATTATGTTTATATATTTCTTAATATCAGTTATCTAATATCCATAACACAAGTTCTTTAAGAAACTTAATTTGGGCTAGATAATGTTGTGTGAGTGTCAGAAATATTTATTATTTATTATTATCTATACTAATATATAAAGCTGAAGAGTTTGTTTTTTTTGTTTGTTTGTTTGAACGCGCTAATCTCAGAAACTACAAGTGGGATTTGAAAAATTATTTTTGATTTGATAGCCCACTCTTGAGGTAGGTTATAGGCTATATTTTATCCCGAAATTCCCACGGGATCAAAAGTCACGCGGGTAAAACCGCGCGCAGTGGCTAGTTACTTATATGCAGTGATATTTTTTCATTAAAATCTATCTCCCCGAGATATCTGTCTATCCTTTCAAAAAGTTTCATAACAAAAATTTGTTTCCGTGGACTGTGAGTTCTAACAAATATTTACAACTAGCTGTTTTGCGCGCAATTTCAAATCCTGTGGAAATATCGGGATAAAAAGTGTTTATGTGCTATTCCAGACTTTACACTATCACTATTCCAAATTTCATCGAAATCGGTTCAGCCGTTCGGCCGTGATTGAGGAACAAACATCCATACATCTAAATTTTCACATTTATATTATTAGTAAGAAGTAAGCTATGACATTATTTTTTTACTAGCAGCTTGGCGCGTTTTTACTAATACAATATTTTAATACGTTTATGAGTACGTGCAATACATTGTTCGAGTCAACAATTTATCGAATGCACGAGATGTTGAAATACAAAGATTTCCTTGTAGGTTTGTTAAGAAAACAAGGATACATTTTATATTATGTTTTCTAGTACAATTTATTTTCTATTAAAACGTAGTCGTATATCCTGAGGGAAACCACCCACATGTGCACATTCATCTCGGGAAGCATGCTACTCGCATCTAAGATTATTATCCACCCTGTATATATCTAAAGACATTGTATATTATACAGGGTGGAAAGAAAATGCCACCAAAAGGTACAAGCTGACATAAACTTACGATCGTGATAGTCATAATGTATGTGAGGTATTTTCTACCAATATTATACGCATACGTAAATGTTTGTGCAGAAAAATAGCTGTTTATAGCTCTCTTGTTGTTTTTGCTAAAAACGAGATGGCAGATCGTTATGTTTCATGAGCAGGTAGACGAAGTATCTTCTAACGCTAAGACGCTAACGAAATGCTAGAGAACAGCTAGATTTACTTTGTAATCGTAACAGGAAATAAGATAATTTTCTTGAAAAAGAATGTAAGTCTCCACTTTAATAGTTAGTACCAACTTGTTAACCTTACAGAAAAAGAAAAATCAACGCTGTTAGTGATAATATTCAAAAGCAAGTTACTCCATAAAACTGGGTGTGCAACCGATGCACGTTTTTCAGATATAAAATGTTGCATAAGTCGCAAATGCTTTCTGGAATCAGTTAGCAGGCTCTCTTCAAATAGAGGAACCTAGATCAATACAATTTTTTAAATACCTAAAAGTCATTTAGACCGTATCAGTACCCACGCCACTATCCTCAAATGTTTATACAAGGGTAAATATTTAACTTTAATTTCTCATTTTATAATCATTTATTTTTTATTGACATGAGAATATCAATTTATAGGGAAAAACATAATCTTTATTATTGTGCGTGCTGAGAAAAACATGTAAAGATATGTCCAATATATGTATACGGGTGTCCAAAAAATTACTTTGGAGAAAAATATCCTAGGCTGTTTATTTTATCTATTGTTTATTTTTATCTATTTTGTAAATACTCCCCAGCTGAGCGTAAGGCGCGTGCGTTATCTGGATAGGTGAAAGGCCACGTGAGCGCGCTTTCCTGGAAATGTTTAGATTTTTTTTATGGAAGAACTTTGAGTCTAAATAAAAATCGATTTTTTGTGGGAAATGGGAAAAACTAGCCCTATGTAGGATATTTTTCTCCAAAATACTTTTTTGGACACCCTGTATATAATACTGCGAGTAAAAATAGAAGTAAAATATATAACACGTTAGTGAAATTAATTGTGTACAACAAGTTATATTCCCTTGAACTACCAAGAGGAACGAAATTTAGTTACAAAAATATTATAAAACTGCATTCTAATGGACCTCATCTTGAATCTAAAAATGTTATAGTCACTTGAAGTGTCCTCCGCATTTTATATTCTGCGACGAACCTCCAATTTTAACGAAGTTGCCAAACTCGGCGAGGCGCTGACGGCGCGACTTTTGGCATGTTCTTTTTTCAAACAGCCTAAAGATCCACAGATTGTAGATGGCATTTTTCCAAGTTGAAGCCCTAATTGGATGGTAAAGTGATCAGACTACCTGTTAAGAGAACACTGAATATCTGATGTCTGTTATTTTATTGAAATAAGTTTTTCTCTACTAACCGTTAGTAGTTTCTAGTAATCGAAGGCGAAATGTGTATTTAATCCTATTCTTATGTAATCAACACAAAATCACGTATTAACGTAAGGTTATAAAAAAAGGTTAGGAAAACAATTTGCTTTGCGTCACAGCACTATCTATCTGTACTGTGATGTAAATATCTGTACTAATAGATATCTGTACTGTGCTTACATCTTCTTTCGTTAGTTAAACATGTTAATTAAACCAGATGTCACTTATTACTACCGGCTAGATCCAGTCCTCGTTTGCCGGTTATTATAACATTAAAATAAATAATCTGGAATCAACAATAATTAGGTAGGTAATATAAAATAAGCTTGTCGGATCTGTAGGAAGATGTTAATAATACTTACTTCTAGCACCAAACTATTCAATATTCTTAATTTAGTATTCAGTAATACCAAATAGTATACACACATACATAGCGTCACGCCTGCATCCCTTATGTGGTAGGCAGAACACCAGAAGTTACAAGACCATCTGATGACAAATTTGGAGGTAGGTATTATAAAGATGGAGAGAGACTATTGTAGTGACAGGGGTCAGCCTATCGCCCACAAAAACGCCTTTAAAACCTCTGTCCCTTAACTGACTTTTACGAATAGTATAGGTAGTATGTGCTATCCACATTAAATAGTAAATTAAGCTTGTAAAATTAACTTGCTTCTATGCTGGACTGGGAGCGAAAGAAAAACATAGAATGTGCCAGCTGCTTCTCTTCCCGGGCATACTGTAAAAGTCAGTTAAGGGACCGAGGTGTTATGGGAGGCTTTTTTGTGGGCGATAGGCTGACCCCCTGTCACTGCAATAGTCTCTCTTCGCTATTATAATGCCTCCTAATTTGTCAAACGTGACATCAGATAGTTATATTACCTCTGGTGTTCTGCCTACCCCATACGGGATACAGGCGTGAAGTTGTGTATGTGTATGTAGGTACTATATTAAGCTTTAGGAGAGATTATTCGAATTTGACTAACTTTAAACTAACAAAGTTGATATTTCATAAAACTTTAAAATTTTTAAATACTTACCCTACTGACTTTCGCTGGGTTAATAATCGAATTTAGGTAAATATTTTATTTTGTGAGTAATATGAACTACCGTTTTCACGCTTGGTCACCTCACCACCCTTTATGTTTATAAATGAAGTTGATGTTTTTGTTTTCTATTAGACTTAGTCCCTTCCTTTACGGGTATGTTTCATTATTGTACTTATCATCACTTAAGATCAGCTTCTAAAAAAATAATGTTGTGTTAACACTCGTTTTTAGTAACTAGCATGTGTTCCAGCCCTTACATTCTCAGTCACGTAACAAAAGTTTACATTCTGTGTCGTCCACGTACGAATTAAGGATTTTACACATTTGACGTTTTGCTGTGTAGGTACAGCTTTTGTTAAGTTAGTCTTAACTTTTACAGAAGAAAATTATTTCGTGGTCTGCTTGTGATATAAAAATCATTAGATTATTATAAATGGTTCTTTCGTTGCCCGTCGCGTCTTTGGTCGGGAAGGAATTCTCCTGCCTTTGAAGGATCTTATTTTTATATTTATTTAACATTGATGCACGCATAACTTAAGACATAATTCAAAGGCAAATTGAACAAAAATTAAGGATATTTTTGTTCAAATGCATATAACTAATAGGTAATATCTAATAAATGAACTGACTAATAAAAGTTTGTTTTAAAGACCAAAGATCATCTAACACATGGACATGATCCGAAATAAAATGATTGATTGATTATCTTCTGGCACGGCGCAGCGCCGTAGATATGGACCCACGCCCTAAACTAAAGTATTAGCTTTTTAATGGCTCTTTTAATTCAATTTAATTTCAAGCTGAAATGCTGAAACTGAAACCATATACTTAGATGTTCGTATAAAAAGTATCTAGAAATTCATGGCACACGTGAAAAATGTGGAGCCTGATTCGTGCTCAGCAAGAAAATCTCTACTAAACCTAACCGCAAAGTTTCACTTCGTTTAGTCCTGAAAAGGTTTGTCACATTTGTGCGACTCAACGGAAGACTTCTAAAAGAAATAAGTCTGATAAAGTACTTTTATGATCATTTAACTCCGAACAAAAAACTCAGTATTCCACTGTTTCATTTGGTTTTACACCCCTAGTACACCCCTATTGTCTTTAAGTAGGTAGGTACTCTACTTAAAGACATTCATTTTTACATACATACCCTCATACATAAAGTCACGCCTGTATTCCTAATGAGGTAGGCAGAACAACAGAGGCTATCAAACCATCTGATGTCACGTTTGACAAATTTGGCATTATAATGATGGAGAGAGACTTGCAGTGATAGCAGTGATAGTGATAGGTCAGCCTATCGCCCACAAAAACATCAAAAAAACATCCGCCCCTTAACTGACTTTCACAGTATGCCCGGGAAGAGAAGCAGCTAGCACATTCTATGTTTTTCTTTCGCTCCCAGTCCAGCATGAAAGGTATTATTTATTTCAATATTATTTATTTGAAAATGAGTTCAAAAAAAGCAACAAATACCTTGACAGATAAGTTGTACTAAATTGCTTAGATATTTATAATGAAAGACGTCTAACAGTCTTGCGAATGGAGAGTTGGATGAATAAAGTGCAATTAATTTAAGTAGATACCTACTTATCTAGGTAGGAACCTAAGTGTGCGGTCAAGTCATAAATTATATTTTAGTGTACCTACTTTATTACTTACTAGCTGTTGCGCGCGGTTTTACCCGCGCAATTTTGATTCCCGCGGGAATTTTGGGATAAAAAGTGGCCTATGTGCTATTCCAGATTGTACCTACTCTATCACTATGCCAAATTTAATTAAAATCCGTTGACCCGTTTTGGCGTGATTGAGAAACAAACATCCATACATCCAAACATTCACATTTATAATATTAGTAAGATTTGGGAAAGGAACAGACTCATCAAAATCAATGAGGAGTTTTCTGACAACTCATAAAGATTAGTTCAAAAAACCTCTATAGATGGCACTTTTAAAAAGCCGAAGGCGTTAAGTCCGTATACTATAATGTAGGTAAGTGGTATCTACCATCTATGGTTATTTATAAGTTCAATTTCTGATACAGACGTCAATTAATTTATTTTACTTTTAAAAACGCAGCGTGTAATAAATGGCTAAATGACAGACAAGACTTCGCATTTTGTAAAGCGCCATCTATCGAAATATTTTGTACTTACCTTTTTTTTTAATGAGCAGTCAGAAAACCTCTCATTCCACGTGTCGGTAAAATACGCTTCATTAGCCGCGAAGGGTGGCGTAGAAAATCCCTTGCACCGCTGGATAAGCTTGTCAGAAAAGGCGACAAATCCGATGGGCGCTCGCTTGGTGCTGCCTTCCGGATTACAAACTACTTACTAATCTTACCTACTTCTTACTAATATTATATCTCACAAATATAATAAATGTGCGAGTTTGGATGTATGGATGTTTGTTCCTCAATAACGGCAGACCAGCTCATCGGATTCGAATGAAATTTAGCATAGTGATAGTGTACAGTCTTGAATAGCCTTGTGAAGCCATTAAGCGGCCATTCCATAGATAGATAGATAAAAAAGTTTATTGTTACTAAAATCACATACTTATAAACTTAATACTAAAACCATTCTTTAAAAAAATACTTAATCAAAATCAGTGTGTGTATAAGTATTCGGTGGTCTTATGATGAATATTTAAAAAAAAAAAAAATTTCATTTTTTGCAAATAGGCTATCCTTTTTATCCCGATATTAAGTGTAAAAATTTAAAAAAATATGATTCATGACTAACTTAGTTTATATTTTAGTTGTCTGATATAAATTAATGACCAATTTATTGAATATTTAAATCCACTGAAAGTGGACATTCTACCCATCAGTCAATCAAAACACTTTTTATCGAGCCACAGGGCTATAAGTATGTACCAACACAGGTCTCTCCCCTTTAGCAAGGAGTTTTAGGTCGTAATAAAACAAGCTGACCCTGTGGCGATATCGACGATATAAGTAGCCAGTAGGTACTATTAGCCAATCCCAATTTTAAATCCTATCGGTTTTTTTGAAAGTCACGATAAGAGGATTTAGATCGATTATTGTAGTTCATCATTTTTTTCATATTTGAGGCTTAATAATTTTTTTATCAAGATTGAAATCAACGCCATCTATTAACGCTTTTTAGCAACAATATACTGCCCCTACATACCTAATTGCTACGCCGTCTGTTATGAAAGACGCATGTACACATATTAACTTGTGCCTTGTACCGGAATTGTTACCTTAGAATTAAATATTTTGTTTGTTATTTTCATTTATTTCAATTAATTTAATTTATAAATTCAACATAATTTGAAAACTTTTCACAATATTTTATTCTTATATTCAATACTTTTTAAAAGTGGCACCCGAAAACAATGTTGTTGATTATCAAATATTATAAATAACAAATAACAATACATCATTAGAATTATTGACAAAATAAATCAAAGCAAATTAATAAAAGTAATAATTGTCTGTATGGTACTCAAAGATACGCAAATAATGTACTGTGAACATCAAATAGTTCGAATATTCATCACTAGATGTCACTTGTTGTCTAATGACGACTGCATTTTTATCGCTTTGTGGCTCTTTCGCGTTGTGATTATTGTGTTAGGTTTTCATACACATGTCGGAGATATTTCATCATCTTTTGACTGGGCAACGCTTCAAAATAGTATTTAAATATCTGCCCAGCATCTCATCTACAAATGTATTGTGGGAGAAGAAGAATAATATTTGTTGATTTTATTGTTGATGACTTGTTTATTTTATAGTTTTCTATGGAATATTAAAATATATTTTTAACAGATAGCCACTTCTTTGTCCAAAAACATTTATTTCCTGTTATCTTTGTTTAATGAGTGTAAGAAAAAAATATTTCCAACACACTAGCTGACTGCATACATGGTGGTCGCATCGCAGATGTATGAACAGTGGATCAGACCCTTTTTCAAAGCTTTATTCCTAAATAGTAATGAAGTTGTGCGGGTTACGGTAAAGAGGGGGAATACCGGTCACGAGGCAATATCGGTCAGCACTCTAATTATGATCACAAACTGTTGGGAGCTTCGTTGATAGTAGATATTTATGAATAAAAAAAGTATGAAAAATAAAATTATGAAGAGTGATAATGATGAACACAAATCGGTAATAAGACAAAAAAATGGGAGTAAGAATTTAAGAATTGAATGTGTGCCGATATGGACCCCAACCTAGTAAATAATGAAATACATAAAAGTCCGTTCTAATAATATATGAATCATTTTTATTGCTAGGTATACCCGCTTCGATACAATTTTGCTCCTTTAAAGATTATCGAATTATAGGTAGGTAACTTGGCAGTACCTCATTCGTTTAAGTAGGTATATTTCTTTGAAGACAATCTCAAGTTGATAGGTATAGATATTTATCAAGGGGTAGTATTTAATCCAGTAACTGTAAATTTAATCGAGTAACAGTAAATTAAAATTTTAGATGACAAACATGAATTTTGCTTACTGTTTTAATTAAGTGAGCGACTGACTGTGAGTGACAAGAAAACAATGAAACATCAACTTAAAACCATAATAAAGCTCTAGGGTTTATGGCGCTTCACCGGCCGCTGCTGCGGCACAACTCGCTTCGCTCGGTCGGCTCGTGCACGTGTGGCCGAAAAGCAACATAACTGCTCTTCCTTGGTACGCTCGTCGTCGCACCTAACCGTACCAACTACGTCTTCCGGAGCCTCCCCTTCTTGTCGCATAATCTTTTTCATCATGTTCACGAAATAGAGAAAACCATGAAAATGTAGTTTTCTTTCTTGCGTGATATATTAGTAATGAATATATTAGTGTAAAACAAATGTATGAATAAAGACATTATGATTTTCTATAATATGCACCTAACCAACCTCTTGCGTTGTGATTAAATAAAGGGTCTGTGTTTTAGTCGCTCACTTAGTAATTCAGTCGCACTATTAATATTTCATTCTACCGTTCATTTTCATATTTTTTTCAAGACAGTTTAAATTTTTTTTAATCGCTCGTTTTATTCTTTCCCTTTATGAAGTATGCAATACTGTTAAATCTTATATTATTTTATGAACACTACTTAGATAACATCTTGGAATACTCACTTAGGTACTTAGAAAATTTGTATGCCTGTAGAACAAAACCAGTAAGGTCGTATTCAAATTCAAATCATTTATTTTTCAATCAATTAACAGATCATTGGTACATACAAGTTATTATCAGGATAGATACAATAAAAAAAATAGTAATAATGAGAACATAAGAATTATCAATCAAATTACAAATTGAATGTTAGCATGAAAAATCTCAATATTAAATATTTAAGAATACAAAAAAAATATTAGAATGATAATATTTTAGAATGTCAAAGATGGGAAAAAGCATTAATTACTGTATTAAATTTAAATTAATTTATTACTCGGCATCGAATATCTTTATTTGATCAAATAATAGTAGATTATGCAACAAGGGGATAAAGCAGTGTATTATGTCACGGGCATCATATTGAATCCTGAGCGAAATGAAGGATTCTGTAGATAATTCCCGAACGCAGTGATTATGGTAAGAATCCTGAATGAAGCGAGGGATTCAAGACTGCCCAAGACTAAGACACTGTTATCCCCGAGGAGCTTACTCTACTTTATACACCACCTTGTAAGATAATCAGGTAATGAAACGCAGGAATTAAATCAAGTACTTAGGTATTTAATAATTTAGAAATTAAAGATAATATTAGAAACAATTGACCAGTTATGTAAAGATAAAGGTGATATTTCTATTTGGTATATTCATTGTTAACTGTTGTCTTCAACATTGAATAAACAGTCCATAGGCTGCTAGGTTTCTTTGTAGCACACAACTGTTGAAAATATACTAAAAGCAATGAGTCCGAAATAATTTTCACGGCTTTTTTAGTTTTTCAAGCAAAGAAATCTTCGTAAAATTTCATGTACAAATGCTTTGATTTACACGGCAAAATATTATCGACGAAATATTTGCTTCATTTCTAATATCTTCTGGTGTTAAATCGTCACTCGAGCTCGACATATTTTATTTATTTGAAAACTATTGAAATAAAAACTCTGAAAAAAATTTCTTTTCAAAAACCGCGCAATTTTACTTCTTATTTGTCTTTTTCAAAAGGCAAAAGAAACCGTCGCATACAAGTTTTTTACGAGGATTTTTAATTTTTCTTGGTAGTCGTTCCAAATGCAAAGGTACACAAACTTATACAGCCAAATTTAAAGTCCATATATTTTTTAATTAGGCAAAGCAACTAGTCATACAGCCATGTCCATGTAGGTATTATTCTATTTCGCTCCAATTGACATTCCAAAATCAAATGACATTATAACCCTTAGGATTAAAGTATTTTTTATTCCCTGTAAGGAATAAAGTTTTTAATCTTAAGGGATTAATATCTTGCTTTAGGTGGAGTTTATCTCATACATAATGCGAATTTTAAACAAAGGTGGTGTATAAAGATCTTAAAGTAGGGCAACTGTGTACAACAATAACAATTGGTCACATCTTCTTTAAAGGGCTTCGCTTTTCTTACGTTACCTACTTGATATAAAACGTTAATCAAACCTAAAGCCAAATCGAAAAAAGAATATAAAATACAATTTCTATGATTTACAAGGGTTTACTTTAGGTTTGCTTTTTTCATTTCATAAATTTTAAGGGGATTTAAGTTTAATAATCAACGAATGCAGAGCATTAAAAAAACCGACTTCACGTCAAAACTTGAGCTGAGTTGAGAATGTCATCAACGTAAACATTCTCCGAAATCATAGGTACTTATTTTTACAAAAGTTTGAGGAAATGGATACTTACCACAGTTTCTCCGCCGATATACATTTGCTTTGGTTGTACTTGATTTAAACTTTTGTGGAAATGTACATATTGCGGTGCACATTTTCCACGTTTTGATACAGAAAAACAAATTATTACTAATGTTTTACCTAAAATTAAAACGTAAATTAAATCACTTACCTCAATTTGAAGCCTAATATACTTGAGAAAGGTGCCATCGTTCTGTCCTTTTTTCGCACGTTCTATCCTTCATGTAGCCTATTGCCTTCTCTTTCATTTCCCCACCACCACACAGGTAGCAGCTATGCTGAATGCGTTAGAATTTTGACTCATTGAAGTCGTTGTGGAACGAGGCAGAATTAAAAATTCAAATTGAGGTAAGTGATTTAATTTACGTTTTAATTTTAGATAAAACTTTAGTATTAAATAACTTGATTGTCAATTTGAAGCCTAATAATACTTGAGAGACGTGTTTGATATCGCGTGGTGTGGTGGTGACGTCAACGTGAATAATGATAAAGGTTGATAAGCCTAAAATAAATTGACTTGTGGTATTCTTTTACAATGCCAGGGAGATGTAATAACTTATTATAGCACTAGCTTTTGCCCGCAACTTCGTACGCGCATTAACATTGTTTATATTTAACACAACCAGTCATTGAAGAACCTTTATATCAAGTATTACATCCATGCACTGAAGAAATAATTGTTCATACAAACTAAAAAATCGAATATTTCGTGTTCCCTTTGGAATGGCGGGAACTTCTTTCACAACACTAACAGTTACTCACTGGGAAACCTTTATATCACAAGTATCACATCTGTGCACTCATGGGTTTTTTTTTCATACAAACTACAAATCGTATTGTTTCCCGTTCCCGTGGGAATTTCGGGAATTCCTTTCATAGCACAACCAGTCACTCTTTGAAGAACCTTCATGCCAAGTATCACAACCATGCACTCAAGGAATAAGATTTTTCATAGGAACAAACTAAAAAGTCCAACCCCTTCCCGTGGGAATTTCGGGAATTCCTTACATATTACAAACAGGCACTTATTGAGGAACCTTTATACCAAGTATCACATCCGCGCACTCAAGGAATATTTTTTTTCATACAAACTAAAACATCATATATTTCTTGTTCCCGTGGGAATTTCGGGAATTGCTTTCATAACACAACCAATTCCTTCCTTATTGCACCTCTACATCCTCTAAAGAATGTATGTTCTAAATTTCAGCTCTCTACGCCCAGTAGTTACGGCTGTACGTTGTCTGTCAGTCACTCAGTAACTCAGTCAGTAACGGAACAGTTTTATATATATATATTGATTGATGAGTTTCAATAAAAAGTATATCATATCAATGACCTTTCAAATGCACAGGGATAAGCAAAAGTTGCCAACAAAAACAATAATATGTAAAACTAATTTGTCGGATTAGTTTCATAAATTAAATTGAAATATATTTCATCTCACTGCATGAAGTAGACTTGTAACTGGATTTGAACTTTTGACTTTCTCACTTCTCTACAATAAAATCGTTTAAATGTATTTTCAGAACGCCAGTTATCTTTCGTGTGGATTTCATCCAACGGAAAATTTTCCACTCTGCAAAATGCATAAATAGATCTTCTACTTACTGTAGTTTTTATTTGGGTAGGTATATGAAAACAAACAAATTTAAAAACATGACAAAGTTTGCTAAATGCCCATTAAATTCAATTCAATTTCGTGTACAATGGCCACTATTATTATTATTTTGCATCCACTATTATTATTATTTTGCATCCACTATTATTGTTGTTCTTCGTTTTTTGCAATTGTAAGTCGTCGACAGGCCCCCGCGCCCCGCTTGCCTGTCGGATTGTCAGGACAATTCTACAATTCTAGGTAATTTTACACATGACAGGCATTTCATAAACGACAATTCATAGCTGTCAGAAAACCTCCCATTGTCGTGACAATTTTTATGAAACGCTTTTTACCGACACTTTTATGTCACCTGCCTGTAGAATTGTAGTTTTATGAAACGAAAGTCATGTGAAAATCCCTAATAATTGTCAGGTTACCACGAATTGTAGCTTTATGAAATAGTGCCTATATTCTGCATATAAATACTTTATCTTTTTTCTTCTCTCTCTTTACTTTTTTTACGCTTTTAGGCCTGATTTTTCAATGGTCTGATAAAAATAATCTAATGAGTACAGTATTACTGAAAAGTTTTAAGCTCGTCTCAAGTTTATTGTCCTCATAATTTCACCGAGTTATCCTTTATGATAACTTTCATTCGATGATTTAAAATTCGTTAGAATTTTTATTTAGTCTGTAACTATTTCAGCAGACCTTTTGTCAAAGTCACTTAACGAATCAATCACGTCAATCAAAACTTAAGCTTCTTCAATCAAGCTTCATCAAGCTTGTCTGTTTGCGTCAAAACTCTCTCGAAATTAATTTGTTTGTTGTTATTATTTTATTTGTACATTTAGTTTTATCTGCATCGAGATTGAGTTTAATCGCGAGTGTTACTACAACTGTGTTTTAGTTTCTTTGAAAGAAATCTTAAGCTTCTCGTTAGGTAGTTCTAGTTTAGTGGTGATTGTCATTAACAGTGTCAAGCAAGTGTATATCTGCGTATTTGTTTTAAAAATGAGTGTTGATTGTGTCTGTAATGTGTTGTTTTTGTGCTTTTAAGTGGCTTTCCATAATTCGTATCCTAAATAATGTTAAAAAAGTAATTTGTGAAAAGTGGTGTTTTAGGTTATTTTTTGTTCCCGCTTTGGGCCTATGCAAGCCTATATCTTTCGTATCCTGTCGGCGGTTCGGTAAGTAGTAGCTCATAAGTTTCTATCTTGATGGATTTCCAAATTATGGTACTAATCTGATAACTTTTTCATGTAAATTCTATTGTACAATGCTTTATTTACTATCCAAACAAATGTTAAGTTTTGTGGCAGCATACAAGTTTCAATAAAACTTAAACACTATGTCAAAGTATTTAAATTTTGTATCTCAAACATATCAAAATATCAAGAACATAACAACACCCTTAAAGTTCTTTAGGTTTTGTGGTTATGCATTGAAAAATGATTTTTTCTCTTCAACTGCTGATTTTTATTCTTCGCTATAATCAAAGGTTAGTAATTTATAGTTTTATAATTTTTAATTTGGTTATACTAATATTGGTTTACTGATGAATGATAGCAGAACTACAGCAAGCATGCTACACTATTGAAACATATTCTTTGATCACTGATGCTATCTGTGAATGGCTTGCTATTAAATGTTAGAAGTAATGGTCTTAGATAATGAGATATGCAATGTATCAAGTATATTTGATGAAAGGAATAATGCACTTGGCAAGGTTTTATGCATGATTTTAAGATGGATGTTATAAACAAAATAAAAAAGAATAAGTGTGGGTTCAAATCCCATATTGCATCTTGGGTGAATCCTATATAAAATCATAAAAGTACTGTTTTGGTTCGAATCCAAATAAAAATAAATGTATTGGGAGATAGATTGCCACATTAAAAAGAATAAGAGTGTCCATTATAAGGACTGTCTGACTTCATGTGGGTTCAAGTCTTGCAAAATTTAAAGCATGTGGTTTGAGGACCTAACTTACATTCGATGAGTGACTTCTTGGGGGTTTGAGTCCTGCAAAATTTAAAGCAATTGGTTTGAGGGCCTAACTTTTGATGTGTGGGTTCGAGTCCTGCAAAATTTTAAGCATGTGGTGTGAGGACCTTACTAGCTTTGGATGTGTGTCTTCATGTGGGTTTGAGTCTTGCAAAATTTAAAACTTGTGGTTTGAGGACTGAACTTACTTGTGATGTGTGAATTAATGTGGGTTCGAGTCCTGCAAAATTTAAAGCTTGTGGTTTGAGGTACGATAGAATAGAATAACTGCATATTTTGTGCTAAGAAACATAAAATACTTGGGTTCAAATCCCATAAATTAAGGATGTTAGTGTGGATCTAATTTTTTTATTACCAAAATATAAAGATGGTTTATTGCTTAATTTAACTAATAAAATACAAAGGAAATAACATCTTCCAAAAATTGTAAAACTTATATAAATATTAAAGACATTCTTTGTAGGTTTGAGTCCTACAAAATAAGTTATGCTTTTTATAATAAAGCAGGGGTGTTGGTTCAAATCCGACAAACTAAATGTTTTATTGCTGATAGTAAGCAACTTGTATGGGTTCAAATCCTATAAAAATTAAGAAGTTTTTGGGTTTCATTAAGTACTATAGCTCCATATAAAGCCTTTTTGATAGTTTCTTTTGAAGAAAACATCTAGATAGTGTGGGTTCAAGTCCTATACATCAAATCGCAGTGGTCTAATAGATACTAGTTTTGTTAGTCTTACAAAATTACTTAATTATTTTTTTAAGAATAAAGCAAGGGTTCCACAAGGGAAAAGCAATTCTACTTGTATGGGTTCAAATCCCATAAAAATTCAAAGTATATGGGTTTTAAAATAAGGTCTATAAAAAGCCTTTTTGAAAGTTTAGCATGGAAACTTCTAGATTGTTTGATAAGAGAATTGTGTGTTTGGGTTCAAGTCCCACAAACTAAATGTTTATTGCTGATAGAAATGCTACTTGTATGGGTTCAAATCCCATAAAAATTAAACCTTTTTTGTTTAATTACAATAGCTATATAAAAATCATTTTTGAAGGTTTCAGCATGGAAACTTGTTTGATAAGAGACTAAGTATGTGTGGGTTTCTGTCCTACAAATCAAATTGCAGTGGTGTCATAGATGCTTAGTTTTGTAAGCATATTTTGTGGGTTTGATTCCCACAGTAAAAGCTGGTTTTTTAAAGATGTTTTCAACTAAATATCTGGGTTTGAGTTCTGCAACATAAATACTATGGTAGGACTTTAGGTACACTGAGAATAAGTTACAGGTGGGTTCAATTCCTACATTAAATCTTATGAAAGAAAGACTTGATTGGGTTTGATTCCCACAAATATACCAGTATCTAATATAGTGCCTGTCTCATCATGTGATACTGGCAGTAGCATGTTGCTTAGTATCGAGGGCTGGTTGCCATTATAACCAAAGAATTGAATTGAATATACCAGTACAGTGTGGGTTCGAGTCCCAAATCACCGAATACTATATTAAAATACCTAGTTACTAAACATAAAATATAGTTGATGTATTTAAAAATCCTAGTAGTTGATGGCCAATAAGACTAATTTTGTAGGTTCAATTCCTACTTATTTTGTATTTTTGAGTTCACTAATTTATTTGAAATATTTTGGGTTCAAATCCCAAAATTGTTCTATTGGTTTAAATTCGAGGTTTCTGTTCTCTACAGCACATTTTTCTAGTGTTTCATAGAAAATTTTTTAAGTTTTTTTATAAAATTTGAGTATTGTGTGTTTCACCCTTGAATTATAATTTTCTACGCTCTTTGTCATAGTATTAACAAAAATTCTAACAATGCATAGCTACATCAAGGTAAGTCCATATTGACACTAGTGAAATTTATTGAAGCTTGTACCTAATTATTTTTAAGTTATACTCACAAAAATTAATGTTTGTTAATTTTGAAATCCATTACATATATTTTTTCTACTTTTAAACCTTAACTATGATATTTTTTCTTCATTTAAACCTTAACCATGGTGCCATTTAACTTTTTGGCACCAAGAATTTTTGTTATCTTGGTGTTTATATAAAATTATAACTTTATTTTCAAAATCAAAAAATACACACATCTCTCTTTGAGATGCAAAATATGTAACACAACATTTTTTTTAATTAAATTTTTGTTTTGTTTTGTCTTATTATTTCAGCCAGCCTCCTTTATGTTTGAAGCATTATTAAGATTAAAGTGTTTTTAATTATTTAATAGTGCTTCAGGGACCCTGTGTTTTATTTGGTACAGGTATGGTTCGTTGGTACAAGGTATGGTAACTATAAGGTAACAAAGGTACAAAAAATATTTTCGAATCATGTTCTATAAGAAATAAGTTGATTAATTTTAACATTAATTAAGGGTCAAAAGGTAAAAAAAAATGGTTCTAATGTTTTGGTTTTTGCTAACAGTTCCAGCAATGTTCATTCCTGGCAGAACGGGGGCTGGACTACTGATCTTAAATGGGTTCACGTTCTACATGAAGAATCATCAAGCGCATGGCAAGAAGCAGTGGTATTGCTCATCAAGAGATGTCCACGGGTGCAGGGCTGATGTGATAACGTACAAAGGCACTGACGGAAGGGACTACATCTCAATATTTCGAGGCAGACACATACATGAACCACCCCGACTTAGGCAATGTCAAGATGGTAGATTTATAAGAGAAAAAGACTTTTTTGGTAGACACTCGTTAAAAAGTATGCAATAAATTTCAAAGTTTATTTTTATAGTTATGACTGACTCTTAGGCCTTTAGAATTTCCTATAAGAAGAGTTAATTAAAATACATTGTATTTATAAATAAAACAGAGAAACTCATAAATCTAAGAGACCAGTTATATTTTTAAAAGTATTGTTTTTTAGACAATCAGATTTTTTTAATGAGATAAAAGAGTGATTTTTTGAATCACTTGTGAAAGTATTTTGAAATGTAGTTTGTAAGGATAGATTTTAAATTATGTTTTATCAATTTTTTTGTAACATGTGATGTACTTATTTGGAAGGATTAATTTTTGATGTGTCTCTTTAGAAAGTTTCTTGTTTAGGGACCTGCCTTGGAGCAAAGATTTATTTGTACATAAAAGTATTTTAGATTATAGTATTCTGATATAAAACGTAATTTTATTTTGAAATATTCCCTCAACTTAATTTCCCAACTCGAACATATGGCTAATACTTAGCCTTTGTTAATTTGAAATCCAATATAACCGCCATGTTGTTAAAGCGTTTTATAAATCGACTATGACAACTCAAAGCGGGACATTTGTGTCTTAATAAATAAAATTTAATAATAAACTAATTTTAGATACTGATTAGAAAGTGTTTCAACACATATTGTACTGAATGTAAAAGGTTTTTTTCCAGATATTTATTACCTGCCATCGCATCGTACTGGCAGCATGGTGTTGATTTATAAAGAAAACAAGTATTGGATCAACAATAGGTACCAGAACACGATAAACTGGACATGCCGGGATCGCAAACGGTTGGGGTGCACCAGCTGCATCCAGACCACTGTAGAGGGCCGGTACATCAAGCATAAAGGGTTTCATAACCACCCAGACAACTACACGAAGTATAATTTCAACGACTGATGCCAAACCGATAGTTTCACTATGCCTATAATAACTTCTATAAAGAGTTGCAAGTGAGACTATAGATTAATGTTATACTTAAAGTATTATAATTCCTTAGTACGAGTTTGCTCAGAAATATTTTATAACGATTGTATTTAAACTAAATTTGGTTTCAAAATTTATAATGAAACTGAAAATACTTATCCCAAAGTTTAAAATATAGATAGGTATCGAAATACATATTATTATAAACTTAGTTAGAAGAGGTCCTGGGCTCGATTACTTAACCAGCGGGTACTTAACAAAATGTGTTTTGCATGCTATTTGCATATTTTTATTAGTAAAAGTATAATTATAAAAAAATTGACGACCACTTTGGTTATGGGGTAAACCAGTCCGCCTCAGACGCCAGTTCGATTCCCGCACGGAACAAGAAAAAAAAAGTTCCGTGTCTGGATGTTTATCTATTTATATCCTAGGTTCCCCCCTAGTTCGCTACATGGTATCCCATAACACAAGCTATGCTTACTTTGGGGCCATGTAGACTGTGATTGTGTGGGGATTTATATAAAAAAAAAACTCGGGAGGAACAGAGAGATAAAAGAAATGCTTAAAACTATGCTTACTATACTTCTTAAAAGTTCCATTAACTTCGAAAGTCTTGATATATTGTAATCGAATAGTCGTATGAATAAACTCGTACTATGGAAACAGTTGAAATCCCTTTTTTAGGGAAATATTCTGAACGGAATCGTCCCTCAGGTAGAGGATAACAGGGTTGAAGAGATCCTTTGCTCTCCCTTTCTATCTCGGTATTTGACAGGAGTCTTTGGCTCTCCTTTTTTGTACATAAATAACCGGTCCCAGACATGCGTGAAGACCTTTACAAAGACGATCAAGAGGTCGTCAGCGAATAAAGGATTTTTTTACTGCTTCGACCGTTGGCGTTTGAAGTCTATTTGAGGTCTGAATGAATTAATACATTTAAAGTTTCGAAATTAAAATGTTATACGTGCATAAACATAAGCACTTATGCGTGGAGTCTTTTAAGCCGACTTTTCAATGTGGGTTATAGTCAAGTATGTATATTACATATTGAGACATTAAATTATACTGACCGTTTACACTTATCTGTAAATTTAATAGCGACACCTTTCGCTAGTTGTATATTTTTCAGTATGTAATCCTAAATTATACTCCTATGATTTTAAGCTCTGTAATGTGGTTTCAAAATCATTCTTTATTAGCAAGTTATGAGTTTAAAGTCTCCTAACTTGATATTAGCGAGACCTGAAATCAGACAGTGTAATGTGAAATTAAGCGCTAAACACCTAGTCCCCTCTGAAGTTATTGCGAGACGCATCGCGCAGGCACGGTAATACTATAATAATTTTTAAATATATACAGTATTTCAACTTTATACAAACGGACTAAACGCGAGCTACGCGGCTCGATCTCAGCATGCGGCCAGTCGCCACTGTCTGCATGACGATACAATTTTTGATTGAGCTTTACGTTAAAAGGCGGTTTATACTTCCATGCTGTACTGGGAGTGAAAGAAAAACGTGGAATGTGGCAGCTGCTTCTCTTCCCGGGCATACTGTAAAAGTCAGTTAAGGGACAGAGGTTTTAAAGGCGTTTTTATGGGCGATAGGCTGACCCTCTGTCACTGCAGTAGTCTCTCTCCATCTTTATAATACCTACAAATTTGTCAAACGTGACATCAGATGGTCTTGTAACCTCTGGTGTTCTGCCTACCCCATAAGGGATATACAGGCGTGACGTTATGTATGTATGTATGTTAATTTAATAATAAATCATTTCGTACGTTTCTGTCGAGGCGCAAGTATTTTTTGGTTGCTAACTTATAAGACCGATTTGTTATTCAAGCATAAACATGTTTTTTTGACACAAAACGCATATTCGTTGAACACAGCCTATTCAATTCATAAAGTTTTTTATTTGTTTATATAAAAAAAGGATATTTACAGTCACAAAACTAAATGGAAGTAAACACAAAGTAGGCAACTGTAATTTAAATGCTGAAGGTGGGCAGCCCTATCACATGTGATTTGAACAGACCGGGGCGCTACTGTAGGCATTTATTTCAAAGATGCGGCCGAGTTGAATTACTGTAGATACCTGTACCGTGGCGTAAGATTTTTGTAAGTTAACACCTGCGCGAAACGCCTTGCAACAACTTCAGAGGGGACTCTAGATATTAAGGGCGATCTATTAAAGATAATGAAAAGTTGGATTAAAAAAGCTCAGTAATGTGGTAGCTATCTGCATGGGACCGTAGTAGGTATAATTGTTTATGACTATTAATTCTATTATAAAGATAACATAAAAATAAATTTGACAAAGTTATTGATTTATTAATAATCCATACATATAAGCCGTTAAAAGGCCCTTTCCAGCTTAAAGAGCAATAAATTAGTTGTATATAAAGATATGTACCTATTACGCGTCGTAAGAATGGAATATGAAAATAAAATGAAAAAAACACCAAGTATTATAACGTAAAATATCTATAATGAGTTATATTTTTAAGCTTTTATCTTATAAGTTAGTTATCTATACATATAATAAAATGGTAGGAAAGTCAAAACTGTACATTGAATATTTTTTTAAAAGAATACTTTGGGTATGATCTACAATCGAAACAGAAACAAAAAATATAGTTTTTAGAATTTTTGTCTGTTTGTCTGTTTGTCTGTTTGTCTTTCCGGGATAAACTCAAAAAGTACTGCATGGATTTACTTCAAATTTGGCATGAAGATAGTTAAGAAGTCGGGTCAACATATAGGCTACATATTATCACGCTAGCAGTGTTATAATCGTAGGTGCGTTTGGTGCTGCATAGCGTTCACGCAGACGACGTCGCGGGCAGCAGCTAGTATATTTATAAGCTCTCGTCTTATCTTACCCCTAAGTATCGTAATACATTCCTTTACTTATTTAACTAAACTGGTTACTTAATAGATTGTGGTTGTGTTTTTGTTTGTAGTTTAGTTTTATATTCAATTAGAAGTTTAAGAAATCCGTTATTCTATCTGATATCGTTTTGTCTCTATATTTGCCTTCTTGTTCATATGCTATTATTGGAACAGTCGACCTAGCAGACAAGTCCCCTAAAGAGTTCAAACAACGCCAGAGGTTTTAAAATGTAATTCACAGATTTGCGTGCAACGCCATCTATCACTATTCATAAAATTCCTAAATTGCCGTCTATCAGTATTTAATACTAGTTGAATCCCGCGGGAATATCGAGATCAAAAGTAGCCTATTTGCTATTCCAGACTGTAAACTATCACTATGCCAAGTTTCATCCAAATCCATTAAGCCGTTTTGCGGTGATTGAGGAACAAACATCCAGACATGCATACATCCATCCATCCAAACTTTCACATTTATAATATATACAAAATTCGATAGATGTCGCTGTACGTCGATTAAATCGCGCAAGGAGAGTTATAAATGTCTAAGCTACGCTTACTTTGTAGACTTCCTTTATTAGTCTTCACTTTCACAATTATAATATTAGTAGGAAGTAGGATTGATAGATGGCAATTTAGGGGTCAATCTGCTAAGTCGACTGTACAATATGTGTAGGTACATAATAAGGCGTAAAGTACTTAGTTTCGCAGTACATATTCGAGTCCAGAACACATAGCATTTAGAATTTAATTTAGGACCATATTAGAAATTAAATCTCAGAAGGCTGGTTTATTTTTAATAATTGGTACAAAGTAATTATACCTAGACGCTTTTCAATATAGGTACATACTCAGAAAGTGGAAAAACGCATCTTACTTAAATGAAAGACTACGCAACGCCTTAATGTTTGTGTGACTTAACTTTTAGATTTACCTAGAGATGATGTAAATATCGTGAGCACAAAATCAGATAGGTGTCTGCCTAGTTACTTACTCAAATTCCTTATTCGTTTATTTAATTTTGACATAAGTTATCAATTATACAGGGTTGATTTGTAGCCACCGGCCAAAATTTTTTTACACAATCAGTATCATTTATAGAAAAGATTTTTGCAAAAAAAAGTATTGATTTTTTTACAAATAAATTAATATATCCGTTTACATATGAAGCAAACCATGGTCACTCTAAATTACCATTAAAATAAAGGCAACTACGGGCTACTACAAAACATCTTGTAAACGTCGTAGTATTATCAATGAAATTCCGCTCAACAGCGACTATTTTTTTAAAAGTTTGTGGTTCCATATTTCTGCTTTTTTGTACTGAGCGACGCTAAAATAAATATGCAGGTACGTTTATATCGTATCAAAGAAACTAAAATTTTAATTTAGCTGGTGACTAAAAATCAAACCTGTATTCATACATCATTGATTGGTCTGCGCTATACTTCGACTAGATACTGCCTTACCTACGAAGTGGTAATTGACTGAATATGGCCTACGTCAAATAGTCGTTGCTAAGCGACGGACTCGAGTAGGCAGCACTATTGGCTACCTGTATGACGTCACACATTGGTTGCTAAGATACGGATTCGAGTACGGCGCGGTAGTAATTGCCGATGATGAATTCCGCATTTGATGATAGTTTCGGCGATATTTAGTCAAACCGCAGCAAAGACCATTAGTAATATGATAATAGTGACAAATTGTGAAGAATCAAGATTTTTGTAATGTACTCATTGAATTGTAGATGTATATCGTTGTGATTTATTTATGATTTACAACAGAAAAATGAAATGTGAATTGTGATCCTTTATTACTAAGATTAACTTGTAAAAAATATGTTTTATTTTTATTTTTGTGGCCATTTTGTATAAGTAGCAGCACTAGTCAATATATGTTTTATCGTCGAAAGGTGCGATGTAATTGTGCCAAATTATTGTAATATTATTGATATTTTAATTGCTTAAGTATGTATAACGACTGTAATCATTCTGGAATAACTTACGTTTTTTGTAGGTTTTATTTTAAATAAAGATCGTTTGACTTTTTGAATCGTAGTATTATTTTATGTTGTGCTTCAGAGGGTTACTTAACCACTTGGTCGGCCTTGGCGGCTGTAGGTACAGAAGGCAGCACATCAAGCGTTACAAATCTGTCAAAAAATTTACTTGAATCTGAACTCTATGTCCTCGACATTAAGTTAAAATTGGTTGGGGAAATTTTACAGGTAATGTAACTCTTGATCTGCTGCCTTCTGTACGTGCAATACAATACCTGTAATGGTATTGTATTGTAGTAGTCCAGGCGCGGTCGCAGACTGATATTTTCGGGGGGGTCACAACTGAGATTTTGAATGGGGGTCACTAAAATAAAAATATGTCGAGTATATTGGACTTTATTGACTACATACAAAATAGCACAATTTTTTTTCTACCTACTTATCATTTTAGTGGTCTATCTTTTCTTGGATTTTTGAATGTGAGATTTAAGATTTGGAGGCGTTCATGTCCCCTGTGACCACCCCCTGGGACGGCGCCTGTGGTAGTCAAGGTTTGTCAAAAACCATTTTGTTTTAAGCCCCAAAATTGTGACATCCACTTTATACAGGAATTCCTCTGTATACGAACTACGTGCATCTTTTGTTACTCACCATTATAGTTCTAGTTGTATCAAGTGTCTAGTGAGTTGGTTTTTCGTGGATGGACGTTTAACACTAGTGTTCATAATAATTTTCCACCATGTGACATGGAGGACAAAGGTCGCGTCATGTTGTATAAAAGAAACTTACCTAATTATAAATACAAGATGTGACTTCAGTTTATCTCAATGAAGCCGTGACTGGACCGCATGCTAAGTGAAGGTTGTTGAGAATTTAATGTTTATAAACATATAAATATGTGTTAATACGAAATATAAAATGTCACATAGCATAATTATGGGATACGCACTACATGGATTTTTACATGGATATTTTAGGATACTCCCTAGTTATGTAGGTACGCTGTTTGATTTCTTTAAATACCAGCTATTAATTGAGCAACTTCGAGTTGAGTTTTAAAAGTTTAAGTTACTAATAATTTACGAGAAGATGTAAGTAAGTAGTTCCTACTTACCCATTTTAATGTAAAAAGCTATTATTATTTGTATTTTTCTGAAATATGAAATACATAATACTCACCCGATTCATTACAAGTATAATTTGTAAAGAATTGTTTATTTGAAAAGCTGCTACAGCAATGCTAATTATTTATTTAAATAAGTGAAAATCGAAAAATCACCGAGAGAAGGTATCTACTGTTTACTAAATTAATAGTATTCGTTTAATATGCTGAGTTACGATCAAATCAAATTTCTATGAGCAACGATTGCGCGTGGTGTCGCATTTCGAACAGGGTTCGCCCATATATATCAGCGGCTATATATCATGTATATATCATGGCAATTCACACTAAGTAATTCTTTGTTATCTTGACAACACGTAGCGGAAAACTACAATTCAGAATAATTTAGATTGTTTCCCAAAATGGCAAACTATTTTAAAGTTTGGAAAATGGTTAATTAAAAACGTATTTCTCAAATAAACACTAAGTAATTCTTTTATTACTTGCTAATAGTTTTTTTAAATAATATACCTAAATGTAGTACCTAATAATTTGATACTTCTTTTATTTTACAAATTCCTTTAAAAAAATTTAAGCTTGTAAAATGCCCTTGCAGAATGAAATTCGCTACTTTTTGTTAGTCGGGATTTAATATTATTATTATAATTAAGATTTAATATTAATAATTCAAAATATCGGATTTTTGATTATATTATAAAAATCAGATTTTTTCGATCCCTGATTTCGAATAAGTTTCTGTTCCTCCGGCATTTTGAGTTAATAAGGAATTTAGACCAGAATGTGGAAACCAGGGTCAAATGCCTCTTCGCTCTGCAACGTGCCTATTGTGGTTAACCGACTCCTTTTTGAGCGAAACCTTTGAGCACGTATTTTACCTAACAATAGGTATATCATGACGCTTTTTTCATCACATCGAACTTAAACAATAGATAGATACCAACTATTATTACTTAGGTATTTATATTTATAAAAACATTTTATACAATGTTTTGGTTCAGTTGGTAGTTTTCAAGTCACGATTACTAAGCGTCCTTTAGTGTCCAACTATCTAAAAAGTTAGCACAAAAAGAAAAGTTTTTTGATATTAATGAAATCATCAAAACTACTAAAAAAGCTCACATTATAAAGTAACTCCTCAGTCTATATTAAGTCGGCACATCGAAATGTTTTTTTTTTAAATGTTAGCACTTTAACACGCCGAAAAAGGTCGCGTATTGCATAGAAATCGATAAAAAAGTAATGGTAAATGCTATGTATAACTGGCACAGCTGAAAATCAGCGCTACAGCCTTCGGCTGAGCTGCTGTCGTTTTCGAAAGAATTGTTATTATTAATTTATATTTAATTATTTCTATTTAGGTATAAAATATTTTTACCGGCGAATGAATCATTTCTTTCTTTCTTTCTATGTAAATTTTGAGCAACCGAAGTTTGAACTGAAAATTGTTATTTCTAGGCATATGAATTTCATAACTAAGTGGTAATTTAAGAAAAAGTATATTTTTAGACGCGTTTTCGAAAAAAAAAACTATCGAGTCGAAATCATACCAAAGTACAGATAAAGATATCAATTTACACATATCAACATTTCAGATCCGCTCTTCTTGTCATATTCTCCTAGTACGATAAAAGTCAATGCATATTTTCAATATGTCGCCTTAAATAAGATGAATCATCCACGTCCATGTATAAAAAGCGTTTTACATACCTACGTAGTAGTATGACGTCATAAACCTGACTCAATAAACTAATTTAATTAGTCTCAAATCTTACTAACCATCTTAGTTAAGGCGCGTTAAGTTGATTAACTTATAAGCTGTACTGGTGTATTGGTAGGACAGTTTTAGAGCTTTTGAGCTTGACTGTAAAGTAGAAAACTTAAACTTGAAAAATTAAAAAAAAACTTGAACATTTGCAAGAAACTCGTGGTGCGCGCTTGAAAACGTTTGGGATTGTTCGCGATCATCAGGGTCATTTCATCGGAACAAACTTTTATGTACCTACACACTTATTAATTAAGCGTAACCTATTAAAAATTGCCTGCAAAAATCGTATACTTATAATTAAATTTCGTATTAACGTACACTCATATTTTACTCGACTAATTACCTACTACAGAAAATACCACATTATACCAAGAAAACACTGCCAAACAACGTGACACAAAATCAAAAGAATCCATACCTAATAAAGATTATGGATTTATATAGAAACTAACAAGTTATGTCGATCGGCCATTTTGCTAGCTCATTACTACAGATCTAAGTTAACTTGGTTCACATAACTTCGAGATATTTCAAGGTCTGCGCGCTTCCATCGTACCGTAAAAGGGTCAACGACGCGAAGCCTGTTACTTTGGGAAAAAGCTCCTGCCTAAAAATACAGGACTGTTTCCGGCAAAAAATTATGTTACTTAAACGCAGGCACGTATAAGTTACTCATTAATGATAATTTATAAAAAAATATAGCTTAATAAAAGAGTTGTGAGAGTCTAAAAGCAAACATTTGGGAAAATTTCAAAAAGGTACAAAATTATGCCTAGCTCTAAAACTATAAGACTGGAACCATAGACAGTAGGCTTTAAATACTTGCAAATGATTCCATCTGCACGCTCTGTTCCTATGGGGGGTCATATATCAGTTACCCTGTATAAAAAAATAGTTATAATAGTCTTCTAAAGTTTGCGGGTTCAATCAAAGAATGTGTACAGTTTGTCTTTTATCCTATTTATCTGATTTTCTATTACCAACAAACTAGAATTTCAGTCTTTAGTCCGTTGGGAATAGGATGATTTTTGATTTTAATGAGTTCTCAGAAAAACTAAATGCAGCCTGCGCAAATAAATTTAGCCGTGGAGACACTCTGCAAGGACAATGCGATAAAATGAAGACCCTGCTAGTCGTTTGAAAATGGAAAAATAAAAGGTAAAAATACATTAGTCCTTACGATAACCTAATACACCTTTTACGATAATGCTATGGATAAGTGAAGTTCTAAAGCCATCCTTAGCTCAACCACTATTGAACAAGTTTTCAACTGTTGCTTTATATGTAAAAAAAAGATAAGTCAGTATTACTAAGAAAATAAAGTAAATCCGTATTTATCGGCCGTAACGTTGTGACATTTGTGCCGAGACAGCATTCATTGTACATTTTTTATACCATCATAGTGTTACACATGACAGGCTGTTTAGCGCGGTTTCCCTGTTTTCAGTTGGTAGCTAGCTAGCCAAAAATAAAGGGGTTTTACCTTCAAGATGGGTCAAATATAAAGCCCCAGCTAGACTGTTAGGAATTAAAACATCAAACCAAGGTGACCTTGCTAGTTTACAACAGTGAAGACGGCTGTTTACAACATACATAAGAAACACAGACATAATTCTACATAGACAACGCAAGTGTCACGCTTTGTATTGAAACCAAGCGTGCCGACTTTTTAAGACCTATTGTGACGTCAAAGCTGATATTTATTACTGGGAAATACAGATACAAATACAGATTCAGAGACACCGATGCCGCCGATGAAATCGATTATTAAGAACGATATCGATATTGTGGAATCAATTTTCTAATAGACATACATACGCGCGGATTAAATCTAGAGGCGACTAACCATGACGATTGGTCGGGGTTCGGACACGCAAAGTACATGAATTTGCGTTTTCCATGTAGATGTATGTCTGTGTTTAGGACAGTGTGTACGCTTGTTATTGTATATTTATTTATTTACTCTTTATTGCATACAATTACAAAATGGATTACAACCAAGAAGAATTATATGTATATTATTGTATAAAAATTGGCGGTCTTATCGCTAGCAAGCGGTTTCTTCCAGACAACCCGGAATTTATATTTTACTATGTTACTATAACTATAAATGACTCGAGATTTGTAGCTGTTTAGCCTGCGTTTCAACCTTTCCTTCTTTATATCCTCAATTGTATACAAAACTGCCATCGCGAAAATGTTGCCAACTCAAAGCGCACTGACGATTTGGGGCGTGGCTTAGCGTGACCTTGGTTTGTGTTCTTGTTTGGAGGCTTGTTTACAACCACCGTTTATAACAGTGTGGAAGATACTGAAATTATTTGCAAACAACTTGACCATACTTAACCTTGGTTTGTTGTTTTGTTTCCAACAGTCTAGCTGGGACTTAATTCCGCTCTACGAAAGGGCCGTGTAAATAAATAATGACATATTTTAAAGCTTATGTTATGATTGTTTTGCCTGTCTTATGTTATAATTTCCACGATAGCACTAATATGTACCTCTGGATAAGCAATTCTTTGAAAATCTAATTTCGTCGGCTCTATAAAAAAAAACACGTGTTGTTATTTTTTTTATCACAAGATACTTTTAGTTAGTTTTTTTTTCTTCTTTTGCAGGATAGTGAAGAATCATCGGTAACATGCCAAAACGGAAATTTGCATGAATGGAGATTTTGGAACTACAAACAAGATGAACACGAAGGCCGCCGTACAAATGCGGACAGTTATTAATTATCAAGAAGTTAATTACATATTAAGAAATTGTTATATGCATAGATTTGGATTTTGGGAATGCCAATTGCTTTTTTGTTGTGTAACTTTTACTGTATTGTTTTCAAAATAAAATATTCAACTCGTCAATACTCAATAGGTAAAAGAAAAATAACAGATCTTCTTGTAACTAGATTTTTGCAAACCACACTCTTGTCAATATTGTTGTTTTTTTTGTATAAATTTTGTTGTATTGCTTTCAAACAAAAAAAAAAAATCGTCGATATAGGAAAAAAAACTTATTTTCTGTTAACTACACCCTAATCAAATGTAATAATGTAACTGAAATAAACTTGTTCAGCATCTGTTTCTGTATTTTATTTCCTCCTTTTAATCCATGATTTAATTTTCAGTTGCTTCCATGTATATAATCTTTGATTGAACCACTGACTATTTTCGTCGTTAAAAGTGTTACCTTAAAAAAATTCAGAAAAACATTAATATGTACTCTCACTGAACCTCAAAAATCTGACATATCAAATAGAAAAAATAGCTGAAATACTTCCACTTAAACTTTTAATAGTTTTGCATCTCTCCCGGACGCACATATCCGAAGAAATATAGTTTCAAAGTACAGGCCTACGGGACTTCACGGAAAGTAGGTAATTAGCGCATACATTTTACTAAACACAGTACCCCAACATAACTAAGAAGTTAGGTACGTAACATAAAAATCACATCTTTCATATCTAGTAATTAGCGCATACATTGTACTAAACTCAGTAACCCAACATAACTAAGAAGTTAGGTACGTAACATAAAAATCACATCTTTCATATCTACGACGACAATAATAACCTATCCATAACAACGCAGGAAAATGAGCTTTATAGCTGACGTATCAGATTAGATAGGTATAGAAATAGCGTGCATGCGGGTCGCTAGAACTTTGAATACCGAATCGTAAAAAGAGCGGTAAAATTAAAGCATTGGCGGATGCAACGATTTGTTTGACAATGATTATCAGCTTAGATGTGTACATCAAATCTTAAACCATGACAATGCAACAAACAACTAACGACAACGGTATAGTCATGGCGACATTTACCACCGATGGTTATGACGGACAAGGCGATCGCATAATGCAGTAGATTTTTAAATCCACATTAGTTAAGTCCACTCAAACTGTAGCGCTGCGCTCACGTCACAGAATTTGTATAGGTTAACACTGCAGAGCGGAAGGTTTCTAGCCCTGGCGGCGTACCAAAATGCGGACTTTGGGCAATCAAAGTAGCCAAAAGACGCCTGAATAAATTTTGTAATGCGATACCACACTAAATCTTTGCTCAATAAATATATTAAATAGAAAAAGGCTCTACAGGTCCCACAGACAAACAAACGTCATGGTCATGGGACTCAATTATATTTATACTTACACTTCTATCAAAACGAAAGCCTTATTGAACTTAACTTATATAAACTTAACTTATATAACTTGACTTTTCAAATTGAATTTTTGATCAATAGTTTTTTACACAAACACCTGATTGTCTCCCTTTGGGGTGGGCAGAGACAAGGGAACACCAATGGCCACGACCCAGACATACTTCTTTCGCTTCCTCAGTATATTTAAAAAGTGACTCTTTATCCTCTCGGTTATTAATTTATTCGATCACTTATACAATATTTCTTTGATCATGAAGTCGAAGACTGCACATTAAATAGGGAGTATCCTAATAAAAATTCAATCCTCTATACCTACATATGTCATGACCACGTTTGTAAAGATTTTTATTATATTTATAGTAAGTAACTTAAATTACACCAAAATATATCCACTTTACCAACGGACTGTTTTTTTATCTATTCAAGATCGCCCGCGATTCACAAAACTTTTGATAGATCGCCTTGACAAATTGTTGAAAGCCGCGTCAACCGATAAACCAAAGCCCTCACATGGTCCACACTCAAACACCTTGCACGAGACTGGCAGGAAGGCACTTTTTAGAGAGAATTCCAAGCACAGAAAAGATAGAAAAAGTCGATATGCCGATAAAACGAGAAAGTAAACGGGGCGCAGACAATTTTTTCTTGTACCGATTATGTACCGAAAAAATTATACATACCGTTGTGTTACCATCCCTATTTTAAAATTTTTCACCCGCGTAAGAAACACGTGCTAAAATAAATAAAACTTTTTTATTTTGGAAGGTTTTTTTTTCAATTTTAGACCTCATCGGCTTTTATAATTAAAATTAATTATATTGATATGTTTTTCTTACCCGACGCCCATATGATTTTAAAAAGTAATTATGCATAAAATATTTTTTCAATAACCAGTAATGGCCGGCGGCCGATAGAAGGCGCTGCATAGAACGACTGGCTTTTATAGTGTTAACCTTATATACTACTTATTTGTGCGATACTCTGTATTTCTTCTTTTAGTATGCACTTAGCCGACTTAAAACTTCTTTTAGTGTGCACTTAGCCGACTTAAAAGACAAATGAGCCATTTTCTATATCATAAATTATCTCTAAATTTCTCACGCAATCAAGCCATACTTGCACATTAAGCGTAGCAGGTGTATTAAGGGTTCTTCTTATCTCTATGTTAAACTAAGAGTATCTTACACTATGTACACTATCTTAATTAACTTCCCATACTTTGTGTAGATATACTAACACGTTGTCTTTTCCTAGTCGTGGAGTTCTTCTCAGACAAAAAAGGGAATCTCAAGTTGCGAATGGGAGATAACATCTTCTTCAAGAACTACCTAGATACAAAACAGGAATGCAGCGCTCATCGTTGGAGTTGCTCTGAAAACATTCAAACGAAATGTCCAGCCTACTTAACTATTACGGACGACCTGAAAGTAATAGATTTCGCCTACAAACACAATCACTCTAAGGAAAAAGAAGTTATGAAGAAAAACACTAACTCTATCCATTTGTTGACTGAAACAGAGGAAATATTAAATTCACCAGTCAAAAAAGATCAAACATCCGTGAAAACAAGCGGTGAACAAATTAAAACAGGTCAAACACCAGTTAAAACAGGTCAAACACCAGTTAAAACAGGTCAAACACCAGTTAAAACAAGTCAAACACCTGTAAAAACAGTTCAAACACCTGTAAAGACAAGTCAAACACCAGTTAAAACAGGTCAAACACCGGGAAAGACAAACGATGAACTAAGGAACATAATTGAAGAACAAGAGAACACGTGCAATGATTCAAACAACGTTGAATCGCCAGCAAAAACACGCAATTTAAAAAAAGTTAAAGGCTCACAAGCAAATAAAGTGGAATCCAAAAGAAAAAGTGATCCAGTCATGGAAATTGTGGACATTGATGACTCGAATAGTGATGTTGAAGACCTAAATAAAACCGATAGCACGGACACAGCTACTGTAAATTCTGATCCTGTTGATTCACTTCTTCAGGAGTATTTGGTAAATCATACTAATTTTAGGGGTTTCTGTAAAAAATGAATGATACGGACATCAGTATCAATACTATATTTTTTTGTTAAATATTTAGAATTTAAACTCTTGTTTTAATTTTTCAACACTATACCTATTATTTTCTATTTTTTGAAAAAAAAAAATAGCTTATAGTTAATATAGCGTTTTTACGTAGTTGTAGTTGTAGATAAATGGCAAAGTATTGCAGGGTGATGTATTAAAATGTCATGTTAATTTCAGTGAATATATTCATGACGGCCCGCGGTAAAGAGAGATTGGTGTATCACAATTTCACATATTACAAGCAGAGCAGAACCAGGAGTGGTTTCCGTTGGGGCTGCACCAAGAACCGTTGGCACAAATGCAAGGCATACATCCACCTGGCTGATGACATGACCATAGTCAGAGGGAACATGACTCATACGCATAGTCCGTTTGGGTCGCCTTATATTAAAGCGCAATTGTCTTAAAATTATTCGTTTAAAGACATTTCTGTCAGCACGTGTTCTTAGCATTTGATTGATTCACAAGTCTGTTTTTTTGTTGGTGCTTAAAGGCCGAGAAGGTTCCCGATTAGTTCGATAGGTCATCATTTTTGGTTGCTTTGGAAGAAGCAGGAGAATATTCTTCTATCCACAGGCTATCAAAGTTGGTTGATACTGAGCTGTCTCGTCATTGGCTCCCTCGCAAGCTGTGGGTTATAATGGGAAAGAAACGATAATAAATTGAAAAATCAACAGTGAAAAGCAGACGTCACGTTTTAAGTCATTCTTAATAGTAGTTTATAGAATAGAGCTTGAAAAAGTTGAACTGCTAAAGCAATTGTAACCTGTCTAGTCAATAGTTAATAAATTAATTATTGTCAAACTTATTAATAGCACTTCTAGTCCAAATATTAATTATGTACCTACACTAAATTATAAAGCTTCGGTCGTTGTATTCTTCTGTGTTAGAAAAAAAATTACTGGCGAATAACTTAGTAACGATTTTAGTGCCTCGTTTCTATTATTCTGGCAGTTTGCAGCATATAACCTAGTTATTTGCCAACTGTAAAGTCGATCGTCCACCGCCAACTAAATAAAGTAAGTTTAGCCGAGGCAAACAAAAGTTGTTCGTCTAGCAAAAAATAAGCATAGTTTGAGGTGGACGCACATGTATGCAAATCTGGCACCTATGCGAGCTAAGCTAAACTAACTTAGTAAAGTGGGCGGTGGACGATCGGCTTAAGTCTTTATTAAATTGAAAATTTCTTTTTTGCATATTTTTTTTGATAGCCAATAGCTTTCAATAATTCACTGTTAGTAAAGAGTTTATATTCAATGTTCGGTGGCGTGCACATTATTTTATTACCTCCATATGTAATCGATACAAGTATTATTTTAATCGCTAGAAACCAGATACCAAAGAAAACAAGAATAGTTTTTATTAAAACGTATTTTAAGAATATGCGTCAAGATGTTTACAGGAGCTTCCGTGGGGCTAGCATGCGACCATCAACAACGATAAATCAGGCCTTTTATCGATATTTGCCTAGAATTTGGCACTTACAGTATGTATTTATTTAAGAATATGGCATCTTTGGTTCTGTGGGTTTGATCATGGTATCAAATCGAGTAATTCTATCTATTACGGTGCGCATGTAAGCTAACAAAATAGGATAAAATAACAAAATAATATTTATCTTGTCGATTCGAGTATTTATCGATGGTCGCATGCTAGCCCTGCTGGTAAGCTCCTTAGAGAATTATGTTCTGTTCTTTCTAGTCAGTTTTGGAAAGTAATTTTCCCGAACGAAAGTGGATACGAAATAAATTTTGGAAAATAAACAGATTTTCGTGTATTACGGCATTGGTATTGCCATATATCTTTAAGTTTTAGTCAACAATATTGTATTTCTTTTATTTTTATTTAGGAAAATTTCCTAGTACCTGCATTCCGAGAAAGTGAATTTTATTTATTTTTAATAATAATTAAGTAAGTACAACTTGTCATTTTTAAGTATCGCCTGCACTATGATCTCATTTTGAAATAAATAAATTAAATTACATAAATTTCTTTTATTTTGAGTAATGTTGGTGGATTTATTTAATGATAATATTGTTAAATCAAAAATATATGAATTTATGGCAATATATTTAATTTAGTTGCTGCGGTTATCTTCAAAAATGGACTTTCAACCTTGGAATGATATTAATAAAAAAATAATACTTCTATTACATTAAATTATAACTTAAATGCGTAAGTATTTATTTGTCTCAGACGGATTCCGCTCCTCCAATATTTTTTATAAGAATTACTATTTACTTAAGAAACAGGTATCTTTTACAGGAAATCTTTTCTCATTGAATAATTTCTCGTTAGATCATAGTTTAATGTAAGCAACCAATCAAATACAAATACTTACATCATACCAAAGAAAACTAACTTGCAGTAGGTACAGTTAAGTTCGATAACTTCTAGAACATTCCCACAATGTGTTTGTTTATTTCTAGTCCGGCAACTGATGACTCCTTATGGGACCCTGGTAGTTCTTTATAAGGGCTACACGTACAGCAAAAATGGGCATGCAGGGAAAAATGCCACCAGATATGGATGCTCCAGCTCAAGATCCAAGGACTGCAAGGCTTTTATACGCATGGTGGATAATAGCAACAGGATCACCAAATATAACCCCGTGCATAATCATATGCCGCCGGAGTATTATATCACTATGGATGGCACTTTTGTTAGGAAGTAAGGCGTTGTCCTTGTTGACGCGACGCGACGTAACGCTACCTCAGGTGACTTGTGTTAACGCGACAACCTAAGATACCTGCTATACAGGATGTTTTTGTTAAGACTGAGCATCGTTTCAGGGTTGATAGGTGGCACAAAAAGATGAAAAGCAATGTTTATTAGGTATATGGCCCGATTCAGTGTAGAAAAAAGAAATGAGCTTTTGTACTTTTAAATTTTTTTTATTTTAATATTTCTGTCGTAAAAACTGGTTATTGAAATTGTTTGATTTTATTTGCAGTTCCATACCGTTTTATTTATTTATTCTATTCTATTTATTTTTAAATGAAACGAGACAGCATGATGTCCAAGTGAAATTAAATTTCAGTTTTGAACTTCAGTAAGGAATAGAACAAAAAAAAATCATTGAATTGGTATATATAGTTATTATTACCTACGTTTAATATTTTGTGCCACCTATCAACCCTGAAAAACACCCTGTAAAAATACATTTGATTTTTTCGTATCGCGTCGCGTATCTCGCGTTTATCGTTGACCTGTGCAACTTGTATTGATGTTTATGCCGCCTAAGTATTATTATGGATGGTCATTTTTTGTTAGAAAATATGGTAGTAACTTGATGTTGTTCTTTGTTAGTTTAAGCCTAGTTTGTGATATGTGGATGCGAGACTAGGGAGTGTATCGATTATTTTGAAAAATTTAGAAGTTGTGCTAATGAAGTTTTTGAGACTACTAGAAACTTTTTCACAAGTATCTTTTTCACGAGCTTATGGAAAGTTAATGGGCTGAATGAAATATTGAAATGAAAAAAGAGTCCAAGAATTTGCATACTTGTGTAAGACAGTAATGTGTGGTTTGTGCGTCTGAAGCTAAAACAGTATGGCAGAAGAATTTGGCTTTTAGAAGATGAATAGTTTCTAGATGATCGAGTCATCTCGTTTCGTATAGAATAGTCGGGATCTCGCCCAATAAAACGTGCTTGTGCATCTCTACTCGCATCGACATACATACAAATATCTACATACAATGAATTCTACTACGAGTAAGTAGTCATTATATGTATAAATGTGATAATGTAATCTATGTGTGTTATAATCTATGTGTGTAATAATGTAATCTATGTTAGTATTTAAAATATTTATCAAATTTTGACCTAACTTGTAAGACTGTAATGTTGTATTTTATATTTTGTTGCTACGCGATGTCTTTGAGAATATCTAACCATGAAGTATTTTGAAGCTATACGATTCTATTTAATATGAGGAGAACAATTAAATGTTGTATTCAGATGATCTCATTAGTAAATGTAGTGTAGTGTATAAGTGTATTGTATGTCAATCAATGTCTAAATAATAGTATTTAAAATAAATATTAAGTCTGAATATTATTCAGAATTGTGATCTCTTAGTGACCTGGAAGTCCATTGGTTACATTCCCCTTTCTAGTCAGCTGATTACCTACCATAATTTGGCTTAGGAAAATTAATTATTGTTACGTTAAATCAGGATGGATTTGTTTGTGTATGGAAGTGTAAATATGGCTTTATTTAAACCGCCTGATTGACGGCTAGTAAAATTTTACATTGTATATTCACACAATAATTTTAATAAATTTCTTTATCGATGTTTAACTTCGACACTGAATTAACTTTATAAAAAAGTTTGAAAATGTATTTCTCCCGATTATGATCGAACTAGAAACAATTTGTCAAGGCAAGTTCCTTTATAACTTAGGTACTTAAGTTTTGAAGCCCAAGTTAAAAGTATGATGTACCTAGTCATAATAACTGTATTGAAATAAAACATTGCAATAGAAATAATAGCGCTTAAAGCACCTAGATTTAATCAAGCTTTGCTTATTTATATTATACTAGCTGTTGCGCGCGGTTTTACCCGCGCAATATTGATTCCCGCCTATGTGCCATTCCAGATTGTACTCTATCACTATGCCAAATTTCATTAAAATCCGTTGGGCCGTTTTGCCGTGATTAAGCAACAAACATCCATACATCCAAACATTCACGATTATAATATTGTAAGATTTTATCAAGTATGGGTAAATAAGTAGGTAGAAAATTTTGTCTGTATAAAAATTAATGTTTCTATCTGTGGTAAAATAATTATCAACTTTTAACTGTAAGAGAGTGTCTCAAAATCGATATTTTTTTTTTTAAATATTAAGGGAATTAAATAAATCCCCAGGTAGGTAAATATATGTATCCTACTAAATCAACTATATTTGTACGCGTTTCAGAGACAGTTGACGAATGTTCGTAAACGAGTAGTAGGTATGGTGTCGATTGCAAGTTTTAAGTAACATTGTAATTTTTTATTTAACAGTTATTTAAGAGTACAACATGTTTACAAACATTCAAAATTGACAAGGCAAACATTTATTTAAGCTGGCCGTGCGGCAATGGATAGATTTCAATTATTGCTTACAAACCGTCAACATACTATACGAATATTCGTAAAAATACGAATCGACATTGATCTCTGGTCGCACTGCATCATTGGCATCTGTAGTTAAAATATTTTTTTACATCCAGAACGAAATTTTTGTTTAAATAAATATGTTTTGAAGTAGATGTCTCTGAAACGCGGTTAAAATTGATAAAAACGAGCTTACTAAAGTAAAATTTGCTAGTTTCCAAAAATGCTTTAATATTCAATTCTCGACCTAAGTTCAAAAAATACTACAATGTATGAAAATGTGTTCTACGATAAGATTCGACAAATATCGTTTCATGGAACTTTTGTGATATGTTTTCTGTTAAATTATTTTAAATTTTATGTACGAATGGCTTTAAACCTACCAAAAATTAATTATGTTGATTTTATTTATTTAAGTCGCAGAATGCGTTCAGTGTTTGAAATCGATTGAAATTTTAACTATCAAGAAATTATTTTGGTCATATGAAATATTTCTCTAATCATCTCTGTGTTTTCATAATATTAAGTAGGTACCTAAATGTGTGTTAATTATTGATCATGTTATTCTAGATTTTAAATAAATGTCTAAAATTGATTAAATGTGTTATTATTTTCGGCTTATTTGAATTAATGATTATAGATTTTTAAGAGGACAATCAATTTTAAAATGTATTCGTCAATTTAGCTATTTATTATGGCCTTCTGTGACGATAGCTGCCAAAAGGTAAAAATCATGCAAACTGTGATTTTAACAGAAATCTTGCTTCTCCGACGACACGCTCGCTAAAAGTGTAGGTCAACCAATTGAAATAAACCAAAACAATAAACCAAAACCAACCAAATAAAATAAACGTTTTAAAATTAAGATAAAAGTAATCTTTATTTTTGTTTTGCGACAAAATAAAATGGATTTCAATTAAACATACTAAATTAAATGAAGATAAAAAGTTGCCACGAATTGGTTAAACATATTAGTTTATTCGCTGGTTTTCCATTATATTAGTTACGGTCGGAACAAATCATAAAACTTAACTACACAGAAATAGTGTGCCTTATGAAAGAAGTAACTAAAGTTGAATATTAAACAACACTTAAAATAAAATATACGTTATATTAAAAACAAAAGTTAAAAAAATGCAACAAAATCTTTAAAAAAGTTGTTTCTTAAATAGCGGTTTTCTCAAATTCTGGTTCAAAGATAACATTTGTTTTATTATTTTTCTAAAATTTGCGACTGTTAGAAGCTTGCGTATCGGCGTGGTGGGATATTATTCCAGCATTTCGTAGCCGCATACCGGAAACTGCCTCTAAAGGCAGCCGATTTATGTTTTTTTTTTATTTAGTTGACCTTGTTTATTCTACCAATAATTTGAGACGAAATGAAATATAGATTTGTACTAATTAAGTTAATTTGTAGGCACTTAATAATATTATTCGGTTCTGTATATGTATAAATTAATTTTGGCGAGAACCTATAGGTTTGGCGGCCAATTATGAGCATTTCCCTACTGACACGATGACTGTTTGTGCCTAAAAGTATAAGATTGTTAGCTTGGCTCTTGATCCTCATTTAGGTATACTAAATAATCGACGAATGCAGAGCATTAAAAAACCGACTTCACGAGCAATTTTTTTATCCTTATCTAAGTTTTGGTATACCTAGGAAAGATCATCAACGTAGTATTCTCCATGTCATACATCCTTTTTCGAAAAATTCAGATTTTTCGAGAAGTAGGTACCTGCCCAATCGATTTCGATAAAATTTATATAGAACCAAAATGGAAATTAAAAATCGATTCAAAAATGACCAAAAAATTGCGTAAAAAGATACAACAAAGAACATAATACTAAGAACTTCCTCCTTTTGGAAGTCGGTTGCTAATATTAAAGTAAATTCGTCACCTATTGAATTGTATGGAAAACAAGAGTGAGGCGTTTTTAACAACACAATGAAGCCAACAGCTCAATTATCTGACATTGATCAGCCTTGAATCCAATCAATAACTATCGAAGAAAGCACGTCTTTAACCGGGTATCTATCGCTTTGAATTACTTATACAAGTGTAATGGAGCGTCCAGATTGCTGTAATGGAACTAGTAATGTAATATGCAGCGCTCGATGCCTGCGCTCGCTGTATTTGGATGTGTATTGCGCACGAACTGAGCGTTCAATACGGGCATCCTGAGAAAGATTTTTTCCTTATTTCGTCGCGAGCACGGTCCGTCGCCGCACACGTTCTTTTCAACCGACTTCCAAAAAGAAGAGGTTATCAAATCGTGTGTATGATTCAGTACCTACTTAAAAAAATATGTATGAAAGCGGAGGATATATACCTACGTAGGTGACATTTCACTTCAGCCAATGTCTTGACAAGGATTTAAAAATGTTAGTGAAGTAGGTTTTTTATTGCTCTGTATTAGATAATACCTCTCCCCGCGACACTTCACAAAATTAATAGATGGGACGAGGTATACAGTTCGAAGACCTCATTCGGGCTCTAATTTTTATCAGAGCTTCGTCAGACCTACATACCTTAATTAAAACTCGCCTTAGTAACTGATAGATAACGTACAGCCATAACTACTAGGCGTATAGAGCTGAAGCTTAAACATACATTCCTAGGAAGATGTAGGGGTAGGAGTGCACCAAGGAAAGTAACCTGAAGTTCCCACGGGAACGGAAAACTCGGTCAATGGGTGTCTGATTAGGTACATTAAAAATAAATAAATATTTCCAACATTCACACTACATTATCTAGCCACAATAAAGTTTTCTTAAAAACTTATGCTCTGGATACTAGATAGACAATGTTTATTCGCCAACGGAGTCATGAGCAAATGCTAATCGTTGTACTCACGAAATAACGCTGAAAGCCTCATGGGAACTTTTTTTTGCAGGTTACATTCTTATTTGCATTACTAGCAATCTAAATATGTATAATATACATATTATTACGCACCGTAATATGTATAATCAGTCTAAATACCCATTTTAATTCACATTTGCAACGGTTTTATCTGCATAAATTTTGATTAATGTTGACTAAGGCTATATTTTTGGTAAAATATAGCCTTATTCGGAACGTGCATGACAAGAGCGCCTATGTGCAAATGCAGTTTTATGGGCAAATGTCAAAAAATTAATACCAGGAGCTGTTTATTTTGTATAGATTAGAGTAAATAAAATACATTCAGGAAGACGATGAATGGTTTTTTTAGGGTATAAATGGAGAAATGGACTTTAAATTTTTTTGTTTTTTTCAACTTTCAATCGCTCAGAACTATATTTTTAATAATCTTTCGTAGAATTTTGGTAACTATGATCGATCATAGAGCATCTGATTCTGCATGTGCGAAACAAATAATAATAAAATAAAATTAATTACACCAATTTCCAAATATGACATTTAATGGCAAAAAATCGCCAATTTTTATAAAAGAAATTAAAAGTCGTTTATCTCCAAAACGTTTAGGTTTGGTTGGGGTAGGCTGTTTTGTAGTGAAATAAGTTACGGGTACTATACGCCCTTAACGGATCTAGGTTGACTAAACCAGTAACCCTGTTTACACCCAGAACTTTTCGGCTAATATCTGTGTTCATCACAGAAATATCCACCGCCACCGGGACACGAACCCAGGGCCACTAGCATAGAAGGCGGACGCTGTTACCGCTACACCAGCCGGCCATCAGTTTAATGTCATTAATTTCCTTTTTTTCATTATAATTTTATTTCTCGTTGTATCTGAGGCTTTTGTTGTCTGCAACATGAGTGGCTTTTCGTTTTATCAGGCGTGTATCTAGCTTCTACATGTGACTCATCAATTCTCTGCTGTTGACATACTGTAGCGTCAGACTTTTTTCCTCCTATGCAAGTGAATGCCGTCATGTTTTTGAGACCATAGCTATCTATCAAGACTAAAACAAATAATATCCTATAAAATTCTACGCAAATAAAATTGATTTGATTATTGCAATTTTAGGTGACTTTTTCCTTTTACTTTTTACACCAGCTATTCATCTTTGATCTACGGGGGCAGGCTGATAAGGTATTAAAAGACCAGATAAAAATTTGCATAATTTTTTCCTTTTGAGTCTCTACTCCACTTCAATGCATTTCTCCCATCTTTTAAAAAAAGCTTGTATCCTAGTAAAATATAAGACGAATTATTATCGCCAAAATACACGTTTACGGCCGCTTTCATTTCTTCATCATCCCGTACCTAATATTTGTCCACGAAGGTCTTTTTTCGAATTTACTTAATTTTTTTTAGAAATTAAAAAAGAAAGAAATAATAGCTGGGATCCTGCTCTAGACCGTAGATGACTTATTTTATCAAAGCCAGGTTCTCGAAGGACATACTGCGCAATTCGCATGGCGCATTGTCTTTAAGAAACAAACCCCTCTGATTTTCCGTGTCCTTTTTCCCGCAGTAAGACCGCGTAATTTTTCAAAATTTGCCTAATATGCAACGTGTATTCTAGTTTTTTTTTGCGAGGTAATTCATTAGTAAAATTCCTTCCCAAACAATAGTAGACATGAGTTTGGAAGTCGACTTTTCGACCTGAAATTTCTTTGGCGCCCTTTCTCCCTTTTCTATCCATTGCATTGATTCTTGATTTGATTCTGGATTATATTGACGAATTCCGGTTGCATCCACGGTGACGATATGTAGAAGATTTTAAGCGAGATTATTATAGTTTTCTGTAAACAAGAGCTATACTTTTTGCACTGAGCGATACTGCTATAATGAATTCCTTTCTTTTACTTTATTGATGTAAGAATGTCTGGAAGGATGTAATATGCTAGATTCGCACTTTTTTAAATAAATAAATTTTATATTTGAACCAATATTGCTTTTTTTGTTTTTTAATCCTATTTGTCAATTTATTACGTAAAAACTATTTTGGTACCTTGTTATTGATAAAGTGTTCAAAGTATCGGCTGTGAAATCTTAAGTTATAGGAAAAAGTTAGTAGGTAGGACTGGTAAAATTACATTCGTGACATTACTCTCGTAGTTAACATTAAACTTAAGTAAAGTTAGGAAGAGTAGAAAGGTTTATATACCTATATGACATGCATAATTATGTTTTAGGTATCACAATGGCTATTACAGGTGCAGAAAAAATGAAGCGATATAGGGAACGTATAAAAAATGATCCGCAAAAATATGAAGAGTTTCGAAAGAAGGATATAGAACGACGTAAACGAAGACGTAGAAATATTTCTGACCTAGATGATACAGAAAAGAAAAGTCTAAGAGATCAGTGGGCAGAACAGAAACGTAGGCAACGTGCTAAAAACAAAAAAGCCTCATTTGAATTCGTAAAACTTAAAACCTGATCTACTTCATATTGCTTTTTGGATGAAGGACCTTTTATAGCAACCACCTTCCGCTGGTATAGCGAGTTCGAAAGGTCCTCTTACTTTAGGGGATGAACAAAGAAGTCCTACGACGGCTGTCACCGAAGAAAATGTGCTGGCGTCGACTTCGTGAACTCCACACTGGGCAGAGTCTTGGGAAATACTTCTTAGTCCATATTTAGCTCCATGTGACTTTTTTTTATTCCCTTAAATTAAATATCAGCTCAAAGGGATCGCCGGAAGATGCGCGAGCTTCTCAAAGAAGGCCGTGGAAGAAATGTCTGATTAGGACTGGAAACATGTTTTGAAAATTGGTTCAGACGCATGAAAATGTTTGTAGGAAAGACGCAGGAAAATATGTTTTTCAAATAAGTTCAATTTTAGTTTCTTAAAACTTTCCCACGTATTGTTGATTTTTTGATCGCAGGTAAACATGTGCCTTTGAAGCAAAAATCGAGGAACTAAAAAATAAAAAGAAATATTTATAATAAAATGTTTTATTACCCCAGTATATACACAATACCTTATCAGGGCCGTTACTGGTTGGTCAGGTTCACTCCCCCTACGAATACTGTTAAAGAGTTATTATCTAAGTTCTTTTCTATATTTCTTAAAATGTTAGATTTTTTATTGTACTGATTTGAACCCAAATACAATTAATGCCGGTATGGTAAATCACCAGTTGTTTCATTCATAATTGCAAGCTAAGTATTCCGTTTTTGTAATATGTAACGATCATGAAAATTTTATACAAATTACTGAGGCAACACACATTACACAACCTAGGTTTTGTGTAAAATTGCTAATGGATGAAAGGAGGAAATTAAAGGAGCTTTAAATAACCGCATAAAAAAAAAATATATCTTTGGTAGGTAACGGTCATGACCAAAAACTTATCTAACGTTACTATTTATTTTCATAGTATTCAAAACAAGGAATCAAATGAATAACAACAAATTTCTTGCAAATTTTTGTTTTCGCTTGACCAAACCAAGAATAAGCTAAAATATTCAAAAAAATATCAGACAGTTAATTTCAAAGATAGGTTGCAGTAAAAAAAATGCCCAATTTTTTTTTGATTAATTTTATTCTACTGTCGATCGGTTCTCTGACCATTTAAAACTCCAGACAATCACACCAACTACATGGCCCTAAAGTAAGCACAGCTTGTGATATGGGATACCGATGTAGCGAACTAAGGGGAACCTAGAATACCAATACATATACAGGGTGTCCCAGAAAATAGTGTCAAGCGAAAGTCCAGAGGTAGAACACCTCCTGGGGTACCAGAAGCACCCCCATGTATGTTCCGCGATTATTCATAGTTTTCGAGTTATTAATTTTTTTTTGATGTTTTGAAAATTTTCGACCTCAGAACCTTACAAAATTATTTAAAAAACAATAAAAGATTTTTCGCTTTTTTTTTCGTTGCCACTGAATTATCTTAAAATGTATTGTATCGAACAGATCGGAATCGGTAAACCGACGATACAAACCCAATTGTTTTAATAATGGTTAAACATGAAATCCTACAGCTTAATTCTATGAGTAATTACGAACTACTTACCAACCTGGAGTGGTGCACATTGCGGGCAACGTGGTAGGTGTGTCTGTCTGTATGTATAGGGATAAGGGGTCCCCTTGGGAGGAAATTAAAGTCAACCTAAACTAAATAATTACAAAGCTCATTAAAATTGAAAAGGGAAAGAGAAATATTTGTAAAGGTATCACCTGAACTCCACGTGTCACAACCGGATATCACTTATACAATATAATGCACTCGCCGTTACTTAATTACGCCACGAAATAGTTTCTTCGATTATTATAAACAATGCGCGCAACCAAATCTTCGCGTATAAACTAAACCGCGGGCGCGATTATAACTTTAAACTTTGCAAGGGACTAACACTTGCGTACCACTCAAACTCTCAAAGCAACCTATCTTCCACTCACGAACGATGACGGCTCGGCCGCTCTCAATATTTTTAGGTTACGGTAGGATTATCACAAAATAATTTTTTATATATTTTTCTACCCGCAGATTTCAACTTAGGCTTACGATCTATTCCGAACAATCCCCCGCCCCAGGCAGGCGTTACCTGACTGAGCCTAAACAACCAGAGAATCAGGAATAGATAGCCTAAACTTATGACACAGGGAGTCGCGACAAACTTGCGACAGCTCTTTTGAGAATAGAGCTTCCCACTAAAACCTCTGCGACACGCGGAGTTCCATCAGCACCTAGGAATAGCCTCAAAATTCGACCACGTCTCCAAGACAGTGGGGGCATATTCATCTCCTTAACTAGGACGAGGTCACCAACCTTAGGTGGGTCAACCTTATCCGACCAACGAACACGCTGCTGCAACAAGTGAAGATATTCCACATTGAACCTCTTCCAAAAGCTCTGCGAGAGCTGTTGCAGCAGTTCAAAACGTGAAAGGCGATTAACTGGAATATCCTCAAATGGATATTCTGGAAGAGCTGCCAAAGGACCTCCAATCAAAAAATGACCTGGAGTTAAAACTTCCAAATCATTTGGATCCGAAGAGATAGGGCAAAGCGGCCGTGAGTTAAGAACAGCTTCGATTTTACAAAAAACCGTTGCTAATTCTTCAAAGGTAAGAACTGTTTCTCCAATAACCCTTCGAAGATGGGTCTTAGCCACCTTAACAACTGCTTCAAAAATACCGCTCCAAGAAGGGTAAGCAGGAGGACTAAATTGCCACTTAATACCCCGACGCGACAAAGAAGTTTCAATTAAAACTTGATTCTCATCTAAAAACTTATAAATTTCTGAGAAGTGACGATCACATCCCTTAAAGTTTGTCCCGCAGTCGGACCGAATTAAACTTGGTAAACCACGACGACTGACGAATCGAGACAAACAAGCAACAAAGGCTTCAGTACTAAGAGCTGAAACTACTTCCAAATGTACTGCCTTAGTCACAAGACAAACAAAAACGCACAGGTAGGCCTTAACTACCTTGGCATTCCGCAACGATGAAACCTTAATGGAAAATGGACCTGCAAAATCTGTGCCAACACCAGAGAAGGGCCTAGCAGGCACGATTCTATCTGGGGGCAAATCTCCCATTTGAGGTTGTACAATAGTCGCTCTAAGTTTATAACACTGAATACAACGAAAAATTACATTCCTAATGGCTCTCCTGGCCGATAAAATCCAATATTCTCGATGAAGAATCGCTAGAAGACTATTCAATCCGGCATGACAATTTTTCTTATGTCTGTCAGTTATTAGCAACGTAACTAAAGGACTCTCCTTAGGTAAAAGTAGGGGATGTCGAGTTTCATATGGCAAATTAGAATAACGCAGCCTTCCTCCTACTCGCAACAAACCGTCGTTAGCAATAAAGGGGTTCAAACGTGCAATAGCACCCTTTAATTTACGTCCTTCTGTCAGACCCTTCAAAACTGACTCAAAATGAGCGACCTGAACCTGCCGTACCCAAAACAGTAGCGATTCCTCTCTTTCCTTGGGAGACAACACAAGAGAAGACAATCTATTAAACTTATTCCTTAAATTATGAACAAGTCTCTTGATCCAACCTGTTACACCTATCAGTTTATCAAGAGAGCTAAATCGATTTAGCAACCAATCCGGTTCTAAAGCAGGATCCCTTTCAACAGCTAGAACCTTCAAACCAGGAAGAGGGTCAACAGTTTCAACTAATTTCTGAGGCCAACAATCCTCTGACTGGAACAGCCACTCTGGGCCCCACCACAAATTATGATTTAACAAAACGGGAGCCTCGCAGCCACGTGACGCACAGTCTGCAGGATTTATTTCTCCCGGCACATGTCTCCATTCTAACGCTGCTTTTGACTGCTGGATTTGAGAAACTCGATTTGCGACAAATACTTCCAAGGCATAGACAGAAGTCTGTAACCAAGACAAAACAATCTGGCTGTCTGTCCACGCAAATACATTCTTAATGTCGACCTTCTGACCCAAGGTTTCTACCAAGTGATTTAGGAGGCGAGTCAAGAGCGCAGCTCCTGACAACTCTAATTTTGGTATTGTCAAACGCGTCCTAACCGGTGCAACCTTGCTCTTTGCCATAACAAGCTGGACTGACACAATACCTGCGCTGTCAACAGTACGAATATAAACTGCCGCTGCATAACCGCATTCAGAGGCGTCACAAAATCCATGAAGATCAACCTTACATTTACCCTCTGGTAAAAAAGATCTTCTGATTTTAACGAATTGGATGTCAGAAAGTGATGTTACAAACCTAACCCAAGCACACAACAAGTCACCAATTAAAGGTGCGTCCCATGACAATCCTTCCAACCAAAGATTTTGCAAAAAGCACTTTGCCCAAAATACGACTGGAGTCAACCACCCATTGGGATCGAATATCCTTGCCACAGTCGAAAGTACTAAACGCTTTGTCCATGTTTGCATTATGTCTAAATCTTGAACCTTAAATGTGAAGACATCAGGTATTGGTTGATACTGAACGCCCAGCACTGCGACGGCGTCAGGATTGTCCACGTTCTCGAAAATATAAGGATCCTGCTGATGCTCCTCAGGCAGACCAGCAAGAACAGCTTCTGAGTTAGACAGCCACTTTCTTAATTCGTAGCCACCTGCCTGCATAATTCCTATCAGCTCATCACGTAGCACCAGCGCATCTTCCTCAGTGGCAGCACCTGAACAAATATCATCGACAAATATGTCAGTGCTCAAAACAGCAGCGGCTCTAGGAAATCGCACTCGTTCACGATCTGCCAACTCTAATAGAGCACGCATTGCAATAAAAGGACTGGACCTAAGTCCATAAGTATTAGTATTTAACTCAAAAACCGTAATTTGACTGTTTTCGTTCTCACGCCAGAGGATCAGCTGATATTGGCGATCAGCTGGATGAATTATCGTAGAACGAAACATCATCTTAATATCTGTAACAAAGACGACTTTATGCCGGCGGAAGTTTGTCAGGATCTCACCTATGTCACGATGAAGTTTTGGACCCGAATGTAAGCACTGATTGAGAGAAACTCCGTTAGACGTGGGCGCGGAGCCATCAAAAACTACTCTAATTTTTCCAGCCTTAAACACCGCATGGTGTGGAATGAAATAGTGCTCCTGCCTACGCCAATCAAAATTGGAAACGGACATGTGTCCCAATTCCAAATACTCTCGCATAAACTGAATGTACTTTTCACGATATACCGAATCCCGTCTCATGCGTCTCTCCACGGAAGCTAACCTCTTCTCAGCTAACATTCTGGAATGACCAAGAGGGGGCCTAGATGGCAGAAAAGGTAGCCTCGTGACAAACTGACCCGAACAGAGCCGACCTGTATTGTTCTGGAAGAAAGACTCACATTCCAGATGCTCTGGGTTGTCACGAGAAGCTGTAGGGGGCTCTTCCACTTCCCAAAAGCGCTGAACAGCTTCAGCGAGGGAGATTCCTACTTGCAAGTCACCATCCTTGCCGTGAAGAGACTTAGCTGAAAATACAGGGCCCATAACGACACTACCAAGGTCGGTTGAAACTGCTACTAACCCTCCAGGTTGCAGAAGTGTGCTGCTTCCCAATTGCAGCACTCCTAAAACATCTGCACCGAGCAGAAGATTAACAGGACCTGGAACATGAAAGTTTGGATCAGCCAATCTAAACCCAGATGCTAACCGAACAACATCCGCTGGCAATGTAATAAGAGGATGTCTGCCCATAACATTTTCCAAAACAATCGCAGAAATTGTAATACAAGTTCTTGAGCCATGAAGCAGAGAAAAGGAGAGTGAGACTTGACCCACTAAACCAGACACCTTGACTCCACCTACTCCTCGAATGGCTCCCGCTGCAGAAGTTACCTTTAGCCGCAGTCTTTCTACCAGCCACCTGGATGCTATACTCCCCTGTGCACCCGAATCCAAAATCGCACGCGTGGTTACCTGCTCGCCCGATGGGGAACCGACGCAGACCTGTGCAGTGGGCAACAACACAGTTAACGCAGAAGGGGGAGTTGCAGGTGGGGGGTGTGGATGTGCGAGTCAATTACGTTTAGGGTTATAACTAGGTGTTTGTGCAGTGGAACAACCTCGCTGGGCAACCTGATTCCATTGCTGAATTGATGGGTGCCCACCGGTGGGCGAATACATCCGATTTGCATTGTTATACTGATGACCTAGCCGAGGCCAATCTGTGAAGTGAAGTGGCATACCACAAACATGATGGTGTTCCCTAGCAGCATCGAGGCCCACACAGGGTGGTGCACGGCTACCCCCGCCCGTGAAGGGTCGCGGTTGACCATTGGAGTTACGAACAGATACTCTCTTCTTACTACTACGAGAACCAGAACTACCAATTTGAGGTCCAACCTGCATGGCACCAGCCCACTGACTGTCAGCTTCATCCTGATTCTGCTGCGTAACGGCCTGCTGGTTTGGATCAGCTGGCACAGGCGCACCGTTACGGTTACCACAAAGCAGAAGATGATGATTACCACCGCACTGCCTGCAAGGTCGAGCAGAATTGCATTGAGATGCAAGATGGTCGCCGAGGCAACTATAGCACCACCTACGCTGGCGAGCTATGTTGCGACGCGCCTGCCACCGTAGTTCCTTAAACTTAAAACATGAATTTACCCCGTGGCCTAAATCCCTACAGTATGAGCACCGCCCGCGCGGCTGCTGCACTGCGGCGACGTGGTACACGCGCGGCTCGCGGCGGCGCTCCGCGCGCGGCGGCGCGGCCCCCTGCCTTGCTCTAGAACCGACGACGTCGCATGCTCCAGGCGGCGGAATATTATCTGCACGACGACACTCATCCTCTAAAAATGACACTAAATTTTCAAATGACGGAAGATGAGAGGCAGAGTCTCCACCGTACTCCTGCTCGAACCTATTGCGCAGTTCGTGAGGCAGTTTAGCTAAAACAATATGCAATAATATAAAAGACCAACTATCGACGGGTAAATTTAATCCCTTTAATCCATTAACTGCAACCAAAACCGGGTTAAGAAGCCTAGTCCGCAGTGCCTGAGGTGCGGGGTTTCGAGGGAGACCTAAAATTACCGACACATGATTATCCGCTAATCTTCTAATATTCTGGTACCGACGCATTAGTAAGTCCCTTGCAATCTCATAATTGCTATCAACAAGATCCAGATGCTGCACCAGTCCCTTCGCTTCACCTGTAAGTGATGCCATCAAATAAGCCAGCTTCTGAGCCGGAGCTAAATCTCTCCGCGAGTGAACCAAACTATCATATAAATTATTATATGCAACCCACTGACCTAAGTCACCACTAAAATGAGGTAAATCTAACTTAGGCAGTCTGCCGATTAATTCAGGTGAAGTAACTAAGTCCGACTTTAACTGATTCTGCCCTAAAGAACTCATCTTCAGAATACCTACAGCCTGTCGGATCTGGTCAGCTAAATCCTCGGCCTGGTCAATGTCCAAACTAATCTTTTCCATAACCTCCGGTTCAAGACTCAATTCAAGTAAGGCCTGATACGCATCATATAAATCCAATAATTTATTTTCCAAAGAATCATAACGCGATAATAAAGCTTGATCCCGATCCTTCCGAGAAATATTTAAAACGGCCGAACCAAGCCAACGCAATACAGCGGCTATACGAGCTGTATATTTACTAGCCATATTCAAATTCTTTAAATAAATTTATTTGAACGCACTGAATAAACCCTAAATAAAAACTTGGCACTTAAATAAAAGCCAAAACCGTATTAATGTACACGTATGTAAATTAAGTCACACGAAAATAAACCAATTCGTTCGCTTAACAAAAATATTAATTTCGAAAATTATATTTTAAACCAAAAAAATGCTAATCTGAAAACAGCCTTAACGCTATTACAAAGTAACCTAAATATCGGATCAGCCGAATAAAACCTTACCGTAGGTTTCTTTATATTTTAATACGCGTTAATTAAACTAATCTTAAAACGTATTTAGTACGTACTTAAGAACAAAGGAATAGGTACGTAAATATCTATTATGAAATAACACAAGTTCAATTTCGAATATGAAAGACACAAACTAATTTACGTATAGAAATTTATCAAAACTATTTTCATACAATTAAGACAAACTAACAATGTGCACCAGTAGAATTATCTAGAATGAAGCTATAGGACGATAACTATTATTAACCTCTAACCGATATTCTATCGAGGAAAAAACCACGCTCTGCTACCAAATTTTGTATCGAACAGATCGGAATCGGTAAACCGACGATACAAACCCAATTGTTTTAATAATGGTTAAACATGAAATCCTACAGCTTAATTCTATGAGTAATTACGAACTACTTACCAACCTGGAGTGGTGCACATTGCGGGCAACGTGGTAGGTGTGTCTGTCTGTATGTATAGGGATAAGGGGTCCCCTTGGGAGGAAATTAAAGTCAACCTAAACTAAATAATTACAAAGCTCATTAAAATTGAAAAGGGAAAGAGAAATATTTGTAAAGGTATCACCTGAACTCCACGTGTCACAACCGGATATCACTTATACAATATAATGCACTCGCCGTTACTTAATTACGCCACGAAATAGTTTCTTCGATTATTATAAACAATGCGCGCAACCAAATCTTCGCGTATAAACTAAACCGCGGGCGCGATTATAACTTTAAACTTTGCAAGGGACTAACACTTGCGTACCACTCAAACTCTCAAAGCAACCTATCTTCCACTCACGAACGATGACGGCTCGGCCGCTCTCAATATTTTTAGGTTACGGTAGGATTATCACAAAATAATTTTTTATATATTTTTCTACCCGCAGATTTCAACTTAGGCTTACGATCTATTCCGAACATGTATTTTTATGCATAAAATTAGTACTTCCCATTAAGTACTTCTTTTTTTAATTGATTATGAAAGCAGAGAGGCTGTAGAAGTTTTCAGACCTACTTAGGAACCATGAGGTCACCTGTTTACATTTTTAATTTAAAGTGGAACATTTACGTCATTATCTACCAACTGTCAATATTTGACTTTACATCAACGATTTTGTAACTTTCATTCAAGTTACGAAGCTGATTTTTTTATGCATAAAAATATATTTTAAGATAATTCAGTAGCAATTAAATATATAATATAATTTTTTAAGGTTCAAAAATTCAAGAAAAAATTAATTACTCGAAAACTATGAATAATCGCGGAACATACATGGGGGTGATACCTCTGGACTTTCGCTTGACACTATTTTCTGGGACACCCTAGGAACAGAGAGCTTTCTTGCAGATTTTTTGGGATCTTATTTGCTACTAACGCTACCTATCAATCGGCTCCAAACTAATGTATCTGATGTATAGATACGTACATATATGTAGGCAATGGACCGTATTCGACATTGTATTCTCTAATTTTAAGTCCTTCTAAGTCCAATTTGAAGACTTTCAACTCAAAATTTTCTAAGAAGTATTGATTTTGAAGTCTTTAACTTTATGGAATATAAAAATCACTATGGAAAACAAAAGTTCACAAAACAGCAACAGAAACTACAGACACGCGCGTACGCGGACGTGCACAGAACACAATTACTCTAGGAGAAGAAGATCAACTTCATATAAAAACAATAGGAACGATTTTTAGTCGTTTAGTTTGGAAGTACTGCCATCTATAGTCACCCCAAGGTAAACTATTTGTAGCGGTAAATTTGAATCAATTTTAGCTCACGAAAGGTTGTAAATTTTAGCATGCACATCCAGACTAAGAGCGCAGCCTCGAGATTATCTTGTCGAGACCACTCACCCAGTCTGGTAAACGGGGACTAAACTAGCTCTTATGTACCTATTAAGTATAACAATAAATACAAAATGTCTCCAAGATGCTATATTCATTTAAGGCCGTTTGCACTAATCTTAAGAATAGCCTAACTCTTTGCCTAACTGGTTAAAGTCAAGGAGAAAAACCACAGGTCACAGGTGCGAAATAAATGGGGTCAAAGATTCAATATCTCACGAAAATACACTACAAAGTATTGTATTTCTGAATTCTGGTCGGACAATGTAATGCGTGCAATACAAATTGCAAACCAGGACGCCATATTGTTTATATATGCTTCATCTTCATTCGTTTCGTTTGGTCAGGATAACATTATTGCCATTACTAAAAATGGGATTATTTATTTAATAGTAACATCGATCAAAAAACTCAGCCCTGGTAGGTATCTAACATGATTCCATACAAAGTAGCCCACGGCTGCGGACGTGTCTCGGACTGACGGTCGATAGTAGCTCGGTATTAATTGAGTTGGCATCGTAACTGTAAAGTAACTGAGGGAACGGACTCGCGAATAAAGATTTTGTTGTGATTAAGCCAGGGTTATACCCAGAGGTGTCACTCTTAATGTACTACAATTCGACAGCTCAGTTCTATCAAATGCTACATTTTGGTGTAGCGAATGTTGTCACTTTACCACGATAGGTGTCCATAGTTGCAATCCACCAATCAAACAAAAGGTCTGACTTGTGACAGGTCCGTCACAAAATGGGTGCTGCTCCTTGCGTTTGCATGTGTTGATGTAGCATTTTGTGATCTCTGTGTTATATTGTGGTGTTTTCTGGAGATTTATGCGTGGCGAGTTGAGCTGAGGTCCTGGGTTCGAATCCCAGTAATGGCGAGATAATGTGGTGTTTATAATATTAGAAAATATGCATGATACTAGCCATGCTATAGTATTGTTGCACCGAAATAGAGATGACAGCACGTGAGCGTAGCAAAATGGCGCCGCGTCAATGGGGTGACAAGTTGAGGCGTCAAGTTGGCTCTCTATTCCTTTTCGTATATTTATCTTACTCTATGGTAATACCCAAGCCCACAGGCTCGGTACTAAGTAACTGTCCAGTGATTAATTCTATCGTGTTTTGTGAGTAACGCTTCTTTTCGTTTTGTTTGTTTTCCGACATATTATAAACACCCAGACACGGAACATTTTTTTTAGTTCCTTGCGGGAATCGAACCGGCTACCTCACGATGTGTCTATCTATCTATACCAATGCACCACGGTGACCGTCTGATAGTTTAATAATAGGTAAATAAGGTTAATAACCTACAAAAGTTTTTAATTACACAGATTCATACTTACGTTCTTTTTTTCTTTGGAAAAATATTTTCTAAGCTTAAACTACTTAATCCGCCTTGTTTGCACGTCCATGTTTAAACTCGACAAATAACGTTTGGTTTGCTCTTCTCGATTTCGACTAATTTTGCGTAAATTTTGGGGCCATTAATTTCTGGATTGGTTAACTTGGCCGAGCAATCGACACTGTCATAAAAGCGTAACTTGTGCCTGGTACCAATGTGTTGATTGTATTAGCGCGTAGTTCTCGGCAAAATCTCTTTGTATGTACCGTGGAATGGGGTGACTTTGATCAATTTCAAAATGCAAACTGCTTTTCAGCTAAAACATGACACCAAAAATATATTAATATCGGTTCTAGCTCTTCTATTAGTTTCTTTTTGAAATATAATTAATTTTCTACTACATTTTGAGAAAAAATTTAAAATGTTCGTGATAAATCTTTAACTATGATTGGCGTTAATTTGACACTCTCTCTTTGTTTACAGAATTCGGAAGTAACCCCAATAAGAAATTATAATCAAAGTACCTTTGTGATTAAGATTTTTATTAATCACGAGCGTTTGCCCGCGGCTTCGTACACGCATAAACTCAAAAGTCCTATTTTCCGTTCCCGTGGGAATTCCGGGAATTCCTTCCATTATACAAACAGACACTTATTTAATTTATACCAAGTATCACATCCGTGCGCTCAAGGAATAAGATGTTATCATACAAATTAAAACATCATATATTTGTTCCCGTGGGTATTTCGGCAATTCCTTTCATAACACAACCAGTCTCTTTTTGAAGAACTTTTATGCCAAGTATCATATCCGTGCACTCAAGGAATAAGATTTTTCATACAAACTAAAAAGTCCAATAATTCCCGTTCCCGTGGGAATTTCGGGAATTCCTTCCTTAGTGCACCCCTACATCCCCTAAAGAATGTATGTTCCAAATTTCAGCTCTCTACGCCCAGTAGTTACGGCTGTACGTTGTCTGTCAGTCACTCAGTAACTCAGTCAGTAACGGAACAGTTTTATATATATTGATTGACTAGCTGACCCGGCAAACGTTGTTTTGCCATATAAATTAAAAAAAAAAATAGATGTTGGCCGATTCTCATAGATACCGGATAAGCACAAAACATTTCATCAAAATCGGTCAAGCCGTTTCGGAGGAGTATGGCAACGAAAACTGTGACACGAGAATTTTATATATTAGATTGATACTATAAATCAATATATTTCCAATTTTACTAGCAATTTTTGTCGTTGCGAAAGTCAACATTGTAGTTTAGAAGTTATTTTACCTATTCAAATGACATAAAATTACTACTTACATATTTTAATTAATTTATTATCGACGAGCTGCAAATTTTCGACTTTTGAAATAATAATTACATGCTGACATTATGTTCATGCTGCCAACCATAAAAAAAAAATAGAAAAGATGCACTCGGAAATTGTATAATTAAAGTTTTATAACAAAACAAAGTTTTGATCAATGTAGCCCCAGGAATCAGTCACCCCATTCCACCGGTACAACAGCTTTCTTATTGGTCAGGTCTTCGTTGAAATTTTGGAAGTTGTATAGATTTTCATACAATTTTTCCATCATTTGTGAATTAAAATCGATGTGTTTCAATTGAATATAAATACCCAAAGAAATGCACCGTAACATCTTACTCCTGTGTATTATATGTACATAAATAACCCAATAACATCGTTCAAGGAAGCATTTCTTTCGCGCAGTTTGTTTGAAATCATTTTTTTTCTTAGAATTATGTATTTCAGAAAAATTTGAATTTCTTGTTAGAATTGACTAATTACTTCACATTACTTAGGGTCGGTTTTAGCCATTAGAAGTCGTTGATTTTAGGTTTTAGCCATTAGAAGTCGTTGATTTGGAAATAATCAAAGGCGAAAAAACTGGATACATCAAGTTGAACTCTGATAACATTACTTTCTATGTATTTGAAAATCGTTATGTGATGGTAAGTATGAATTTACTCAAAGCAGAATACAGATTTAATCACCTGGAATAGAACTTTTTCACTGCCTCACACGGAAAGGTTTAGAATTAGGGGAAGTGTGAAAAGATCAGTTTGGAGCACGGTGAAGTCCCGGAAAGCTATCGTGAACAGTGCATTACACTTATATGATTTAGCACGTAGTCTCCCGTAAACGAACCACCCTCGGATCATTTAAAAAAGCTGATAGCAAGTGACATTTGTGCATTATCAAACACAAGCTAAGCAGTAGGTATACGTAATTGGGCATTTTCGTCAAAATGTCTACCATCGCACTTATAATAGGATGTCCCTTGTTAGTTGCAATAACTGTTCTCTGACATAGAAGTGCCTTTTTTGTATAAATTATTAAAATAATCAACCGACTTCAAAAAAAGAAGGAGGTACTCAATTGTCTGTATGTTTTATTTTTAAATGTTTGTTACCTCAAAACTTTTGAAACTTTTAACTTTTGACTTGTGAGCATTATGTTAGAGGATACTTTCCATTTGGTCATCGATTAAGTAGGTACTTCATGAAACATTTTTTTTTTAAATATGTATGAATTCGGAAATCGTTTACTACCTTATACTTCAGCCAAAGTTTTGACGAGAAGTCAGTTTTTTTGTGCTCAGCATTCGTTGATTATTTTAAATCAAAGTAATAAAATTAGAGTCGGAAATGTGTCGTTTATCGTCTTCCAGTACTGTTTGTCGCTATATTCTTCAACAGCGACGATTTGTCAAAAAGTTTGTGGTGCCATATTCTTTTTTTTTGTACTGAACGATACTAAAATAAATATCCAGGTACGTTTATATCGTCAAGCCTCGGATACCGGTTGAATTTCTAACCCGTTATTAGTTTGCGTCCATACTGTGAGCCTAGCGCGGTGGCGACGACGGCGGAAGCGAAATATCAAATATTTATTTAACTATACTGTAGTGTTCATACTGTAGTGACTAAGGCGGAAGCCTAGCGCGACCGGACTGAGCGAGTCAGTGTGCGAAGTTTTCAACCCAATCTTGTCCGCGCTTTCTGGCCATACTACAGGCCTAAGCAACAAGCGACCCAATGCACGGGTGGCAGGGGTAACAAACCAGTTCAGTAATAACTGAAAAATTAGCTTAATAAAAATAAATTGTATAAGCTAAATAAAAATTTTCAGTTATTAAAGAATAGTTGAACATTATTAAAAGCAAAAACTGAAAAAATATTATTAAACCAGTTCGGTTCGCTCGGCGTGTGCGCTTCTACATATTGTTTGTTGTATATTGTTTTATTCTTACCTCAGAGTTATCAAACATTTCTCCTCAAGACTGATAGGTAAAGTTTGTACCTATCTTATGAATTTAGCAGATATTTAACTTAAAATGTAGTCAAATGTTGACAGGGATATTCGAATGAATTTGAAATAAATTGGGTTTACGTCTCAATTCTACATACAAAATAAAAAATTCTTAACATTATTTTTTTCAAACAGAAAGAACGAAATACGAAATCGTTGTCCATTGCTTTGAAGACAAACCGCTACAAGAGCTCGCGCGTTACTGTGGCCTCCGTAGGTACGCACAGCGTCGTCGTGCAAAGCGCACTGTTTAGCGTTCCATGTTTGCTATTAAAATTATCTTCATTATGGTTCATTATAGAAAAGTATGCCGTGTAACGTCACGTCGTCGCCGCCGCGGCCGCCGCCGTGAGACGGCGCGGCGCTGTGCCGTACGGTGCAAATCAATGCTTTTCTATAATGAATCATGATGGAGATAATTTTAAGAGCTAATATAAAGCGCTGACGGTGCTCCGTGCACGGCACCGTGGAACCGTGCGGCGCCGGGCCGTACCACGGTATACGGCGCCGTACCGTAGAGGTGGATCCACGCCCTTAGGCCCCAGTCAGCGCGCATACAGTGTGGCCGCACACTTAGGCCCGTATTAATAAATCAAACTCAAATCTGGGAGCGGTCTTAAGTCTTTACTTGTGTTACGCGCCATATTTATAAACCTATGTTAAGTACGGCCTTTGGGAACGGCGTATCATGTGAGTACCGCCTGTATTAATAAACAATACTCAACACTTAGGAACGCTGCTAAGATGTATACCAAGTACGGATTTTCTGAGGGAGGTCTGTAGGTGACTTAGGCCCGTATTAATAGATCAAACTCAATACGTAGCTTAAGGGCGATATCACTTGATCCACACTTAAGCTATGGTAAGCATCTCAAAATCGCTCTGTATTAATAGATGTATATTGAGGGTGTATTAACTGATATCGCTCTTTGATTCTGGCCCTCCTATAAATGCCAACTTGGGTTGAATGATCGACCGATTGCGAATCCGATCATTTCTGGCTTTGAATTCTGTGCCATCTGTCATATCGACGAGTGTGTTTGAAAATGCAATCTGCAAATATTACAGACGAAGGAAATAATTACGACATCATTGATCAATACGACGATATTTTATGGTTTAATAGCTATAGATTACCGAAAAGATATATTCGTGATGCAGAAAATCCCTTCAAAGTGCTTGCCGATTCTTTTAAAAAAAGATACCGCTTCTACTAAGACTGTATTTTACATAATATCATTTTTTAAAAGTGACTTTTGTTTTGTTTTGAAGATTTTAAGCTTCGACATTTGTGACGTTCCGTTACATCTAGTCAGTAGAAAAAAACTCTTTTCACTGCTTTTTTTTGATATAATTGCCTAGTTCCTTTATATAAATATACTATGAAGTAAGTAGTTATTGTTGTAGTAACTATTTGTTTGTATAGCAATACTTTTGCATTTTATCATGCAGTCATATAAAGATTGTATTGAACGATATTTCTTTTACAGCGTTAAACGGAACGTAAAATTCAATCGGTCGATCATTCAACCCAAGTTGGCATTTATAGGAGGGCCAGAATCAAAGAGCGATATCAGTTGATACACCCTCAATATACATCTATTAATACAGAGCGATTTTGAGATGCTTACCATAGCTTAAGTGTGGATCAAGTGATATCGCCCTTAAGCTATGTATTGAGTTTGGTCTAGTTATACGGGCCTTAGACACAAAAGCGCGTTACATAGCTGTACTAATATTATAAAGCTATATAATATCACTCTGTGACTAATCGGAGCGAAGTTACAAAGGAAAATGTTGCGAAAACGGGGAAAATTATTAAATTTTTTCGGTTTAAGTTACGCAAAAATAATGTAGGTACGACGGAATTGTTCCTCTTTAAAAGTTCTGAAAAAAAGTCCATAACGGCACATAGGTACCTATATTTTAAGATTGACTCACAAAAACCATTTTCAACCGACTTCCAAAAAAGGAGGAGTTTCTCAAAAAATAGCTCGAGCGCCCGCTGGCGGCGTCGAGAACGGCCCAGATTCCCCGCGTCACTGCCCGTGCCGTCTAGTTTGCAGCCTAAATGACTTTTACAATATGCCCGGGAAGAGAAGCAGCGAAATACTAATTCAATGCAGACGAAGTCGTGGGCACCATCCATGTAATCCACGTACCTAACCTTATACATATCCCATTACTTTTACTCAGTGTACCTTTCGTAGGTATTCCTGTTCGATATTTACTTTTTTTGTAGGTTTTTTACACAAAACCTAAGTGAAACTGTGCTTTGTTGTACCTGTTTGTAACTCTGTCTGTATTCTATCAGTAACGCGTTCACAGCAAAAATACTGAATCGATTTTGACGAAATTTAGTATAAGTTTGAACTTCAAGGAATCTACAAGGAAATTCAGGATCTACAGGAGGATATTGATAATATTATTTATCCTTCTCCGATAACCGATATTCACGTCAACGAAGTCGCGGGCAATAGCTAATGTTTGATATTTCGCTTCCGCCGTCGCAAACGCGCTAGGCTCGCAATATGGACGCACACCTAGGTTCGCTCGTTTATTTATATTGTACTGATTCATATCTATTTATCTAAATATCTACTTTGAACCCATACCTATTGTTTTTTTTATAAATATATTTTATACTAGCTGACCCGGCAAACGCTGTTTTGCTATATAAATAAAAAAAAAATAGATGTTGGCCGATTCTCATAGATACCGGATAAGCACAAAAAAATTCATCAAAATCGGTCAAGCCGTTTCGGAGGAGTATGGCAACGAAAACTGTGACACGAGAATTTTATATATTAGATCTAAATATGTAGGTATATATATATTTTATAAAATCCTATTAGTCAGTTTGTTCCGTAAAAACTATTTAGGTACCTAGGTATTGATATCGGCTACCTAAATAGTTTTTACGTAAGTATTCAGAATATCGGCTGTGAAATCTTAAGTTATAGGAAAAAGTTAGTAAAAAGGATTACATTCGCGACATTACTCTCGTTGTTAAAACTAAACTTAAGTAAAGTTAGGATAAGTAGAAAAGTATGTACCTATATGACATGCAGAATTATATTTTAGGTACCAAAAAGGCTCTTACACGCGCAGAAAAAATGAAACGGTATAGGGAACGTATAAAAAATGATCCGCAAAAATATGAAGAGTTTCGAAAAAAGGATACAGAACGACTTAGACGAAGACGTAAAAAGATTTCGGAATTAGATGATACAGAAAAGAAAAGTCTAAGAGCTCAGTGGGCAAAACGGAAACGTAAGGAACGTGCTAAAAAACAAAAAGCGAAGTAATGAAGTAAGGAAGACAATGCAAAAAAAAGAGACTATAGAATTAAAAAACAATGAAACAATTTTTTCGTATATAAATAAACATATAAATACATACATAACGTCACGCCTGTATACCTAGTTGGGTAGGCAGAACACCAGAGGTTATAAGACTATCTGATGTCACATTTGACAATTTGGAGTTATTATAAATATGGAGACTGACTATTGTAGTGACAGAGGGTCAGCCTATCGCCCACAAAAACGCCTTTAAAACCTCTGTCCCTTAACTGCCTTTTACAGTATGCCCGGGAAGAGAAGCAGCTTGTACATTCTATGTTTCTCTTTCGCTCCCAGTCCAGTATGGAAGAATATAAATAAAATCCCCAGACAATCACACCAACTACATGACCCCAAACTAAGCAGAGCCTATGTTATATGGAATACCGTGTAGCGAACTAGGGGGAACCTAGAATATAAATAAATATATTTGTAATTGTATCCTACAAGGTTCCTTTTGAGGTTCTTAGGGTACAACTCGTTAGAGGTCAGGCGAGCGCTCGACCAATTCAATACCAGCCTAAAATTATTCCGTGGTAAGATCGACGCTCCCGAGCTGCATAACGAGCTAGCTCGTCTGTTTCGCTCGCACTGAACAAACTCCTGGACGAAAACCCTGACTGCGATATGTTTGTAGATGAGCGGAACAAATTAACGTGCGTTTGCTTAAAATGTTGCGAGAATGTAATTTTTGGCCATGTCCTTATTAAAAGTTGTTGATTTGTTTTATTAACTTTAATTTTTGACATTCCGTTGTAAACTTCTATATTACTTTTCTTATCATTTTTTTTAATTGTAATATTATTATATTTCTTTTGTTTTTGTTTCATAATTATTATTCTTTTGGCATAATCGAATAAAATATTAATTGTATATACTTATTGTATTTATTTTTTTATTATAATGACAAATTGTGACTTTTTTTTACTTATGTAATTGGTATTATATCGTTTAAATTGAAGTTAATAAATAAATAAATTTACAGGGTGTCCAAGAACTCAACGTCAAGCTGAGACGGGGTGACAGGGTGGACTGTAACCATCATTAGAAAAATCTAAAAAAATCTTTTTCATGCAGTTTGAAAATTAAAGGCATTTAAAAAAAAAATAGAAATTTGGTTAAACTAACCATTTTTTGGTTATTGTGGTTAATTTTTATTATTTTTGTTCATTCAAACTTTGGAACCTTAACCGTTAATATCATTTCTAGAACCTAAGTCAAAAATCATGACACTATTGCCCCAAGTTTTCTAGAATCAAGGCTATTTGTTAAACTATGAATAAATATTTTTTTATAATTTGACGACTTTGAAAGGCCCTCCTTTGTAAAAAATGAAAAATTTATAAAGTGCCGTGGAAACTGCCATTAAAAGTTAGCGCATTTAATCAGGATTGTAAAATGGTAAAAAACATTTTAGGTTTATTCTAAAAAAAAACGAGCTAAAAAATAAAAACCTCAGGTAACCCGATATTTGCTAACCCATTTTACTCAGTTCAAATGTTTTTTATTCGCACAAGCTCTTGCTACGTTTTTAACTTTACGGCAAAATGATGAGATGGATAGTGAACGTCATGTTCGCCATGAGCGAGCGAGACAGATAGTGACGTCACTTTTACCAAAGTCAACAAAAGTAAGTAAAATTAATAAAATAATGAATAATCTTGACCTAGTTTACTTAAAGTTTATTTTAATAAAAGTCCAATAGGGAAATAACATTTTTTGTTACAATAAATGTTTAAATTGTTTACCATCAGTGCATACACGCCCTACATTTCATAAAAACGATCTACTTATTAGCCGGGCATATCCTCGGGAGTGGATGTCCTCAGAAGCTTGAGAAATTCGTTCACGCAGCTCGGGTACGCTCTCAATAGGCTTTGAATAAACTTTTTCTTTGAGAACGCCCCAAAAAAAAAAAAACAGAGGATTTAAATCTGGGGAACGGGCTGGCCACGAGATAGTGCCTGAACGTCCAATCCACGTTCCCAGATATTCCTTGTCAAGGAAATTGCTGGGCAGCCATCTTGTTGATACCACATGTGGCGACGATCTCTTAGTTGTATGTCCTCTAACAAAGTTGGTAATTTCGTGCCATTCAAGTGCTCAGGCAGGTCTAGAGGCCGAATAAACATATCTCATCATTTTGCTGTAAAATTAAGAACCTACCAAGAGCTTGTGCGAATAAAAAACATTTGAACTGAGTAAAATGGGTAAGCAAAAATCGGGGTACTTGAGGTTTTGATATTTTTACTAGCTTTTTTTTTGTATGAAACTAACAAGTATTTTACTATTTTACAATCCTGATTAAATACGCGAACTTTTCATTGCACTTGCCACGGCACATTAGTAAATTTTTTTAAAGGAGGGACCTTCAAAGTCGACTAATTATAAAAAAATTAAATTCATAGTTTATCTAATAGTCTTAATTCCAGAAAACTTGGGGCGATTGGGTTCTTATTTTTGACTTAGGTTCTAAAAATGTTATTTACGGTTAAGGTCCCGAAGTTAAAATGAACGAAAATAATAAAAACTAACCACAATAACCGAAAAATGGTTACAGTTTTACCAAACTTCTAGGTTTTTCTTAAATGCCCATAATTTTCAAACAGCATGGGATAGTTTTTTTTTTCTTTTTCTCATGGTTACAACTTACAATCAATCCTGTCACCCAGTTTCGGCTTGACGTTGAGTTCTGGGACACCCTGCATAGATAAACGCCCAGACCCGGAATATTTTTTTTTCTTGTTCCGTGCGGGAATCGAACCCACGACCATTGGTGTCTGAGGTAGACAGTGTTAGCCTATCGCCAAAGTGGTCGTCGAAATAATAAAGCTGAAGAGTTAGTTTGTTTGGTTGAACACACACATAGCCTCATTCTTGACTTGGCTTTTTATTTTGCCCAAAATTCCCACAGATCAAAACCTTGTTGAAGCTGAAATATACAATTATGACGACATCAAATATACATTAGATGTTCGAATGACGAACAAAACTTTTTAAATTTTGTATTTTTTTTTAATTTAAATTTATTTGAGCTTTAGTTTTAAAAATATGCTCGAGCGTAAAGCTCGGAACCCCAGATTTATGCCAGTTTATGTGGGAAATTTATTAGGAAACATTTATATTTGGTGTATATATTTTTAGCGCATATATTTTTTACTAAAAACTGACAAAAACCTAATGTAGTGCGTTGAAAAACCCCGGACATTTAGGTATGCATCTAATCCTTAAATAGATAGTAATCTATCATCTACCCAGAGAATCACACCAACTACATGGCCTCAATGTAAGCGAATCTTGTGTTATTGTATAAGATGCCATGTAGCGAACTAGGGGAAATGTAGCCTAGAATATAAATTTCATTACATATTTAGATAAACGTCCAGACCGGAACCTTTTGATATTGTTCCGCGCGGGAATCGAACCCGCGACCACACGATTGGCGTGGTATCATCTGGACTACTGCACCACGAGGACTGTCATAAAAACTCGCCAACTGACGTTATCGTTAAATCGTTAATTGTAGTGGTAGTTGTCTACTTATTGTAAATTGTCTAAAATATTAAGATGATTTTAAAAGATATTTGAAAAATCATGCCGAGTGAAAGTTTTGCTTTGCTGCAGTGTCGTCTGGTTATATTAGAAACATTAATGTTACCGCAATATATAAAAAATGTAAGCGTTACAAAACAAGTTTATATATCTAGTTAATTTGTCAATATAAGACACATATTTCTTATTTGTTGGAAAAACCTCAAAATATATTAAAAAACAAATAAATTATTACGGTAACAACGCCATTTTTCTTATTCCGTGCCAACTAAAAAAAGCATTATTTATGAACGAAGTTTTTATACTATCATTCTGTCGAGCTGACGAATACGTTTCATATTTAAAAACTGACAACAGGCAGGTATATCAGAAACCATTTTATCTGAACACCTCTTTCTTTATGTAAGGATAAAACTTAGTATCAGTCTGTATGGCTATTGCATATGGTTTTGTTTACACTAAAATTCTGGGGAAAGATAAATTTGTGACTTTGATACGAATGGGGGAAAATTATGAGGGTACAATAATAATTAAAGAGTCTAAAGATGATTTTAATTGGTGGAGAAAAAACATAGTAAATAGACATTGTCATATCAAACAATATAAATTTTCCTTAGAGATAAGTAGTGATGCATCATTGTCTGGATGGGGATCAGTATGTAATGGAGAGAGTGCCAAGGGCAGCTGGACAGCTGAAGAGAAAGAGAACCATATAAACTTTCTTGAATTATTATTTATTTTGCCGCTTATTTTGCATTAAGATGTTTTGCTGAACATCATAGAAAATGTGAAATCCTATTAAGGATTGATAACACCACAGCAATTTCTTATATAAAACGAATGGGTTCAGTCCAGTTTCTAGACGTATATGGCAGTGGTGTGAGGCTAGAGAGCTGTGGATGTTTGCCTCATATATTAAATCCAAAGATAATTCAGAGGCAGACCTCAAATGAAAACACTGAATGAGGATTAAATCCTATAGCATTCCAAAACTATAAAAAATTCATTAGGTATACCCAAAATAGATTTATTTGCCTCACGATTTAATAAAAAGTGCATGGCATGGGAGACCCTCTATATGCATGGAATATTGATGTATTCACCATAACTCGGTCTGAATTTTTCTATGCTTTTCCCCCCTTTTCGTTAATACTTAAGGTATTAAGAAATATAATGACAGATAAAGCAACATCAATATTAGTATTTCCAGTTAGGCCTACTCAAGTTTGGTACCCATTATTAAGATCCATGATAATTTCCGGAATTCATACACTCGGCCCATCTTAAGATTTATTAATGTCTCCTACCAGGACACCACACCCCTTGCATCTTCATCTTACCCTGTGGGGTTGTGTATTATCAGGGAGGCTTTGATGTGAAGAATGTAACCTAAAGATGCAATTGAAGTCATGATAGCGTCTTTAGCTAAAAATACACTTAGAAAATATTATACATGTGTTCTAATAATGAGGATTTAATAACTGCTTCAATTCCAAAGATATTGTCCTACGTAATGTTATTTTTTAAAAAAGGTGCATCATATCAACCCTTAAATTGCCACCGTTCAGCCTTATCTCTCACCACAGGTAGCAATGCTGGAGATGATAATCGTGTAAATCGGTGGTTTAAGGGAGTTTATAAATTACGACCACGTATACCCAAATATACAAGTACTTGGGACCCGGCCACAGTTCTCTCATATATCAAACATTGGTACCCCTTAGAAGATTTAGAACTAAAGAAACGAACTTTAAAGACTGTTAAGCTTTTGGCTCTTACCACAGGTCAGAGGGTTCAAAGTTCAAACATTATATTGTATAAAGCATAATAATACTATATTTAATGAAGAAGGTGTTGATATGGGTAGATTTATGAACAAGTTATCACTACCTTGGCTGAAAAACAGTCCAGAAATTTGTCCAGTCAAAACCCTTAGACAATATTTAGATGTTTCGCAAGATCTTAGAACAATCACTCAAACTTATTTCTTACTTTTAAGAGACCGTACAAAACGGCTACTACTCAAACTTTAGGATGGTGGTTAAAACTTGTTATGAAAGATAATGGTATAAATGTTCCCATATTCTCGTCACGATTCTGTATCGCGGGCACATCAGTCAGGTCTTACTGTAGACAGCATTTTAAAGACTGTAGGATGGTCTTCCAAATCATTTACTTTTTCTAAACATTATAACAGACCTTTGCTCAATAATGATCAAAATAGTTTTGCAAGAGCGGTGTGCTCTTAAAATTTTCTTATTAATTATAAAGTAAGTAAAGTCAAATGATAACTTTATTTCTAGTATGATTAAGGTTGATTAATGTCATTGAAGCATATGAATATTAAGGGTGACTGGTGGGTTATTTTCGAATTTCAAAGATGTTATAGTTTGAGATCATACATGAAGAAAAAAAAATTACGAATTATTTCATGAGTAAACTTAAGCGAAAGTTAAGAATTTATCATGCAAGTTAAAGTTACACTAACGCACATACTATTTTTGTAAGCCGGCGGTGGCGCGCGGCTTACTACTTTTGATTCGGCGGCTTATAGAGTTGTGAGTGCCGCGAAAAAACACTTTATTTGTTTGTAGGGAATTCTAGTGAAAAATTAAGTGCTTACTTTTATTACATAATTATGATCTGAATAGAGTACCAAGTGCTCTCCTTCAATATCTAAAAGTTGTCACCAGCCACTCTTCAGTTTATATGCCTTCAGTTTCGGATCAGATTAAATGTTTATTGCCCGTTAAAAGAGACACCGCGTTTCTGATGTTTACCTGTAATTCAGTCGACACTCAATTTATAAATGACGAAGCTCCATCAATAGCTCTTACATCTTCAATATTATCACCAGAAGCATGCCCTGAAACGGAAAGTACTGTATAAGATGTAGTTTTACCAAAAAATATATGCGCTGTTGTGTATGTGCTCGTACAACTGCTCTGCAAAACCGGCAAAAAATATTCAATATCGTTACCTGGGATATGGATGAAGATGAAGAAATGAGCGTTCACAGACATCGTTAATGACGTAGCAGATGTGCAATGGGGAATGCATGAAAAAATTAAATACACCTGAATATTTTTGTGGGGGTAGGAACTAGGAATAAGCTTTGTCATGAAAATATAAAAGTTTCAGGTTTTTCAGTTGCGTTAAAAAATCAAAACGTTTTATACCGGCAAAAACGAGCCACCCTTGGATGTATGCAAGCGTTTCGTAGGTCTGTCACTTAAAAAAAACTGGTAGCAAGTGACATTTGTGCATCATTAAACACAAGCTTTAAGCAGTATACGTAAGTGGCTATCTTCGTCAAAATGTCTACCATCACACTTAGGGGGAATTCATGAAAAAATTAAATACACCTGAATATTTTTGTGGGGATAGGAACTAGGAATAAGCTTTGTCATGAAAATATAAAAGATTTTTCAGTTGCGTTAAAAAATTAAAACGTTTTATACCGGCAAAAACGAGCCACCCTTGGATGTACGCAAGCGATTCGTAGGTCTGTCACTTAAAAAAAACTGGTAGCAAGTGACATTTGTGCATCATCAAACACAAGCTTTAAGCAGTATACGTAAGTGGCTATCTTCGTCACAATGTCTACCATCACACTTAGGTATAGGATGTCCCTTGTATAATCCAAACATTCTAGATTTCAATGTATGGGGAAAGCGGCAATTTTTTTACCTTTGTTTTGTTGCCGCTATGTTATATCATGAGGTGAGTACATTCCAATATACACTCTCCCTCCCGCTCCGCGTTCGCCCCCCCTCCCCCCCTTGAAAAGTGTCCCAATTTTCAGTTTTTTCCAATTTTCAGGAAAACTATATGAGCTAGGACAAAATGTTTATGGGTAAAATTATTCATTAATAAATTCCCTACAGATAAGTTTTAACAATTGTTTCAATAGAAGTTATAGTTTCCAAGATATAATGCGCTAAGTTGACTAAAAGTTTTAGGTACTATATGTCAGTCAGTCCGTCAGTGCTGAAATTTACGACTTTTTGACCTTCATATCTTTATAACTGTTTGAGCCAGCTTCATGAAAATTTCTACAGGTCTCTATCTTGGTGGAAATTTATGAGGCTTTACTCTAATTTTTGGTTTAATTTGACCGGACTACACTACCAACATTTTTATCGTCGTGGTATTAGCAATGAAATGCCGCGTCGATATGTTCATCAACTTTTCTTTGCATTGTGTGATACTAAAATAAATATCCAGGGACTTGTCAAATATCGTATTAAAGAAAATAACATTTAAAGTATTTAGGTACCTCGTTATTGATATCGGCTACCTAAATAGTTGTTACGTAAGTATTCAAAGTAGCGGCTGTGAAATCTTAAGTTACAGGAAAAAGTTAGTAGATAGGACAGGTAAAAATTACATTCGCAACATTACTCTCGTAGTTAATTCTGAACTTAAGTAAAGTTAGGAAGAGTAGAAAGGTAAAAAAAAACCTATATGACACGCAGAATTATGTTTTAGGTAACAAAATGGCTCTTACACCTGCAGGAAGAATGCAGCGGTATAGGGAACGTATGAAAAATGATCCGCAAAAATATGAAGAGTTTCGAAAAAAGGATACAGAACGACTTAGACGAAGACGTAAAAAGATAAGAAAAGAAAAGTCTGAAAGATCAGTGGGCAAAACTTTTTGAAGCTTAGAAGTAGATAGTTGTTTGGAAATACCTCAAAAATAAAAATAAAAGAACACGAATTATTATGGTAACAACGCCATTTTTCTTATTTCCTGGTAATTAATAAAAGCGTTATTTATGGACGAAGTTTTTATACTGTCATTCTGTATCATAAAATTAAATAGTTGAAAGACGAATAGAAACATAGCTTGTATTATAGGTACTAGACAACGGATAAACATACTTATACTATATTTTCGTAAATACATACCTACATAATATACATTTCAAACTATCACTGAAACGAAATTTTCATATGTTGTGAGACACGATAAACCTATTTGCAGCATAAAGACTACACTTTTAGGGCATTTTGTACAGGTAGCACCAAATAATCTTAACAGAGATATATATTGTCAGGGAAAACGATTTTTTTTCAGAGTTTGAATTGGTCGACAACGTTTCCCATATTCCTGTTTGCTATAGTTTCATTTCACCGAAAAAAAATTTCAGAAGTTCGAATGTACGATGTTCAAATGTATTTTCTAAAATTTTCATATGTTTTCAAGTACAACCGAATTTTTAGCCGAAGCATTGCCAGACGTTTTGGTTTTCATTATATTATTAACTGCCTGCAAGATGTGCAGCCCTTTCGCCCTTACGTAACAAAGCGCAGGCACTAACTGGTTCTCCTCGCTACGTCGCGCCTAATTTTACTTTTTTTAATTGATATATTTTATCCCCTTGGATAAAATTAGATAGATCCTTATCTAGGTAAGACCATTATTTAGGCCCTATGAATACATGTAAACATAAAAAGTGATCGGCCAGAGAGATTACGAAATCAAAATATTATCGATACAATAATTTATATGGAAGTCAAATAATAGCAAATGATAATAGGGAGAAAGATACTTCAAACTTTAATACTTCTAATAATGAAAATTCTACCTAAAGAAATCATTGATTGTAATAATCGGACTTATGTTCATCTGACTAGTAAACTATATATAAAGAATTTTCATACAAACCTTCCATTAAAAACCCGAAAACATAGCTAAGTATAATATCGTTTGATATCATCGATATTTAAGTTCAGCATGATACATAAAGAAAAAACATATGAGATTATGATCATTGAAAATCTATATTTCAACCCCATTTTTAGCTCAACTATTGGCATAAAAAAATCGTATTTATTAAAGTCGCATGTTCTTGTAAATTCAAATAAGTAATTTGTTTGGATATAAATTAGCTAATTTTGCCATACGAAGAAGTCCCAAAAGCATTGTAAAGTATTTTTTGTTTCGATTTCTGTAAGGATTATAACGAGTTTGGCTATTCGTGGAATGCATAAACTTGGAAACAGAGAATCTCTTCGAGAAAAGTTTAAAGAGTTTGGTATCTTGACCCTTGCATCACAATATATTTATGAAAACATTATGTATATTTATAAGAATAGTAATAAATTTAAAACTAGGAAAGATAATCATGATAAAAATTACTCTGTAAAGACTAGGAACGACCATAAGTTAGCGTTTCCCATATTAAGGCTGGTTAAAAGCAGCAAATCATTAATTGGACTGTCAATACGTAATATATGACAAAATTCCGAAGTCAATTCAATCCCTGCCATTCAATAAATTTAAATCAATAATTAAAAAAACTCTATCTCGAAAAGCTTATTATAAAACTAAAGATTACTTAGACGATAAAAAGGCATGGGATTAAGCACAACAGGATATTTCTAAAAGTTTCTAATTACTTAATAAATTTGTTTACGGCTTGGCTGTGCACTATACATATGGCATACTTGTGACTGTTCCATTCACTTACTTTTTGTCAAGACAACAGCAAGAACGTCATGCTCCCTCAGGCGGCATGGCTAGTGGTAGCGTCGGGTATCGGGTCACCCACTTCCCTAAAATATAGTTGAGGAGGGTGACGGCTGGTGCTTGCGTTATACTCGTGAACGGGTGCTGCTAGCGGTGCCAGGTCGTTTTACTGATTATACTATGACTATTTTATTCCATTCTTGTTTAAATACTCTGGTCCCAGTTTGTCATGTGCGTGTTGTGCATCCATAGCTCAATGCACCTACCTACTATGTAAGCAATTTGGTTGTGGCCTGACATTGGCTCTCACAATTAGCTGTCTTGTGTTTGTTTTTCTTTCATGTCATGATCAATTTGTACTGTATGTACCTATTTGTATAAATTCGTATAATCCTGACTGAAAAAGAGTGCCAAGAGTTTTTTCCGCCGGCTTTTTTTATCCCTTGGTCTACTGTAATATATTATTCAATAACTATCAACACCTTGTTAAAGCCGAAGTACAAAATTGTGACGTCATTAAGCGGCCATTCGATGATCTTATGATGAATATATTTTTTTATTTTTTCATTCTCATTCTCATTTCATTTCATTTAAATGAGTGGCGACGCGGCGGCGTCTTAAAACTTCGTCATGACGTTTTCTACCAACCAAAATCCGAACATTATTCGAAATTATGATAGGTTACCATAGTAATAATAGTATATTATGTAACACGTGAGCTAAGTTGCAAATTACAGTCGAGGCTTAATAATGAGCCGAGACTGTAATTAGCAACGCTCACGAGTTACATACGACGTTTTTCAACACACTTGTGAGCACAGACTAATAAGGAGAACAAGTTCAGACGGACAACTCCCTTGTCATAGATGTCGGTCTATACGAGGCTCACATATTGATTTTGACAGCTTGTTTTTTTTTAAATGTTATTCTACACAATGAGGTGTAGCAATTTTTTTTCTACGGACATGGCAAAGAACTTTCTTAGTATGTTATGCCTATAGGTAATTCCTTTGCCAAATAATAAAATTTACAAATAAATAAATATGGGTCTGGATGTTTTTCTATATAAAAAATAAAAAAAATCTATGTGTTTATATATTTCTTAAATTTATTTATCCGTTATCTAGTATCCATAGCACAAGTTCTTAATGAGACTTAATTTAGGCTAGACAATGCGTTGTGATTAAATAAATTTTTCTGACAATCCAATTACAAATCCAATATAGGTATATAATTTCAGTCCTCGCTGTCAGTATATTTCAGGTATTGTTGAGTTATAGTTAGGTACTTCCTTTGGTATATTTTCTTGCAAATTCACATAAGGGTAACACAATTTTCACAACTTATACAATATTTTTATAATTTATTTATAATTAAATTCATTTACACATCAATTCACAAAGATTGTTATTGTGTCAATCTCTACAAAGATTGTTCAATTCGAATTAAAACTTTCAATTCAATCAAACTATTCAACCAATTCAAGCAGTCAAGTGTCAATATCATTATGCGAGCCCATGGACAATATCCATAGCTGATGCTAATATACACTATGGAGATTACCAGCCGTGCTTGTGAGTAAAAGACAGACTTACGTGGTCATAAAATAACAAACACATTTGACAACAAAAAGCTGAGAATTGTGATTGAAAAATGGCGCTGAACCTCGCGCATGCGCGTAGGTTTTTTTTTTCCGCCAAAAGTGTCAATGTCTGTATAGCATATACAGCCTATTTTAAGTGAAAATGTTTAATTTGGAGTGGTAAATGCAAATATTTTAATATTTTACAAATTATTTTTTTTTACAAATTATTTACAAATTATTGTAAATTGTGAATAATTTGTTTGATATACAAATTTGTTTTACTAATATAAGGCGCAAACATTTAAAAAAGTATATGGATTTGAAGTGGTATAAAATCTCTTTGTTGTTTCTGAAAATATTTAATGTATAACCCGGACCAATAAAATATGCTCTGTTTACTCGCATGTAATTTGCACAAAGGTACAATTCAACTTTGTAGGATTCATTATATTATGCACTAGGGTATAATATATTATGCACGCGTGACTTATAGCCCAGTTTATAGTTCTAAATTCAATAGAATAACGCTCACTTTACGAGGAAGTGTGTTGAAAAGTATTTACTGAGAATATGGTAACCTAAGTATTCGACTAGTTAACCTCTATCCTTCGTAAAACGATACCTATAAACATCTCCGATAGCAATAACGTGTATATACGTTTTAAAAATAGCCAGTTCTTGCCTGAATCATCTTTGACCTTAACATCAGATGACATGGAAATGTGCTCAGTCACAAATCGTGATTAATTTAGGAAATGTAGCGAATAAGTAGTGACTTCAAGTTACTTAGAAGAACTCTAGGTATACAGGGTTTCCCAAAACTAAACGTCAAGCGGGCACTGGGTGAAGTACCAGGCTATAACAGGTGCAATAAAAATAAGAAAAAAAATCTACATCACTTCAGTTAAGGTATGTAAAACTGTCATATTTCTGAGATTTAAGAAAATTGACATTCTATGCAGAATCTTTCGGTACTGTCATCATTATTTTCCGTAATTTGACGGTTTTTTTCTACGCAATGCTTAATAACCACGCTAGTTATAGCAATTAAAAACAATTTAACACAGGCAAAGTTTAAATAAAAAATGATTGACGATCTTTGAGACATTTTTTTATGTACTCTCCAAGACAAGTTACAAAGCTCTAAAAGATGGCCTCCTAACTCCTCATGGGTTATGCATATTACATCTACTTCACGAAAATCTGGCGTTCAAACAAATAATCTTTTTAAATTTTTTCTGAGCGTGTACATAGTTTCTGAACGTACATCATAAATACAAAAGTTTTGGCAGTTCTTATACGACACATCCGCTGCAAATGGATAAATATCGCAGTAGCTGAAATAAAGTATACTAAAATCCTTTATAACTAAGTATTAATTTCGACCAAACCCCATTTTTTTCATCACCACAAAACCTAACTTTTTATGTCCTATCCGTCTGACATCGGGTGTGATTTGAATATTTCTGGCGTTCTATAGAATGACATCCCTTGTTAATTTATGTTTTGTGTGATTTATAAAATACCTAAGTGTGACTGAAATAAATAATAATGACTGTGGGATTTATAAAATAAGTTCTATTCAACAAATATCTTGAATAATTAAAAAACAACATAATGTTATCTGTTTTAGAAAATATAGGTAAACAGGCATCGAATGTCTTATTGGTAGGACATTTGTAAAACCCATTTTTCCACATAAAATATTATTTTTCTTTATTTTTTAAATAAAGAAAAAAAATAATGAAAAATAATAACCATTTTAAAAAAATCCTACCAAATTTCATCAAATTCTAAAACTATTAATACTTCCAAGGGTTGGAGGCTACATTTCAAAATAGGAGGTACACTTACCACTTTAATGCCAATGAACATTTTATTTTTTTATCGAGCGGTCGTTCTTTTGTAATGAATTGCGATAAATACTACTCGTATTCCAGCATTATGAACATGTGAGAAAGAGTGACATGAGTTACTTAAGAGTGAGATACATTGTGACGCCAAGAATTTATTGTGTTGTGTTCTCGTTGACATTTATTTTTACAGTTCGTTGCTCCGTAAACTGCGCAATACAGCGGAAGATTACATGAAATTCATCTACGGTGAGTGCTGCTGTAAGAAAGGTTCCGTGGCAGCCAGATTATATCGAACAAGATCTCCAAATGCACCACGTGGCGTCCAGATCACCGACAGACGATGTAGAGCCTGTGTTAAAAATTGAATAAAATTGTTACGAACATATTTCGTGTCATTTTTTTTCACCCTACCGATAAAAAATATTCTTTTAGCGACATTATTTATTTCACTCATTCTTTAGTGGTTATCTCTTGTTACTTTAACGACACTATCTTGCTCACTCTGACACTTGAGAAATCCAAATGCAGCACGTCATTCTGATCACGATGATGGGAATATTTAAGAGATTTGCTGTAGTTGAAATAAAATTGATATAACCATATTTGATTCGTTTTATTTCACCCTAACCCGGCAAAATATATTACTTCGGCGTCATTATTTATCTCCGTCAGTCCTAAATTTTTATCTCGTCATTTTTACGACACTATCTTTCTCACTCTAACACGTAAGATCTAAGTATTTATCATAATTTGTTATAAAAATAACATGAAAAAAAAAACATAACAAAAATCATGAAAAAAAATGGATGAGGAGGCTAAATTTCAAAGTGTCTTATTATTTTGATATCTAGCTTCCTAACCCCTGGAAGTATGCAATGTTTCAAAATTCGAAGATACTTGGTAGGGTTTTTAAAATGGTTGTAAAATAAAGAGAAACATATTTTATGTGGAAAACTGGGTTTTCCAGTTGTCTCATTAGGCATTCGATGCCTTTTTATTATTTCTTACCAAATTAATGTCACATACGAGGTTATTTTTAATAAGAAATAAAAAAAATTGTCATGAAAGTGGTACCTATGTGTTGTACTATTTTGAAATCTATACTTAATAGGCTAGCTTTTAATATGACTTGCCTTGGGCAATAAATAATATATTTTCAAATTTACAGTTCATCAGTTATTTTTGTTTTAAACTAAGCCTCTGTTAAATTGTTTTTACAAGCTTTTATTTAGTTTCACCTGTCCCGGCGCCTCTAATCAAATGATATGATATACCTATGATATGATATTAACTTTATTAACATCAAGCACACATATACATACATATAAATAGATTAAGGAACAAAAAGAACAACAAAAGAAAATATTAAAATAAACATTAAAAACAGAAAAATAATCAATGAAATTAAATTTACTATTCAAATATTTTTTAGTTTAAACTATGCTAATAAAATAAAAACTGCTATATAATAGCTTGTTTTTAAAAAGGTTTTAAATTTAGTTGTTTTTCTAATCCTTTTTTTATTTTTCATTTATTTAAGTAAAAAATAAGCAATTTAAAAAAATCACATATTAAATCTTACCTCTGCTGCGAGAGTGGTAATTGCCGTAAGAAGGTGGTTATCAAGCATTGCGTAGAAAAAAATATCGTCTATTTACTGAAAATGTGACGATATTACCGAAAGATTCGGCATAACTTCCTTCAATGTCAGAAATATGACAATTGTACCTTTTTTATTTTTTATTAAGTTGTAGGTATAGTCTGGTACTTTACCCGGTGCCCGCTTGACTTTGAGTTTCGGCACACCCTGTATAAGATATCAAGTTACCTAAGTTAGAACGACCTATGAGGCAACAGCAATCGCATGCCGAATAATTTAAATACATTGGAATACACCCAAACTGTGTGTGATAACTTGCAGATTTTACAAATATTTGTCACGCAGCGCGGCGCAATCTGACAACTTCAGGCGTAATTTATCGCCTATGGACCCGTTGCGCAACGCACAGAAAACTACAATATACAGGGTGTCCAAAAAAGTAGTTTACCTATAGTAGTACCTTTTCAAATACAAAAAACTATTTATTATTTGGACTTTTCCATAAAAAAAATCTATACGGTTTTTTGTAGTCGCATGGGGAAGACTTGCCCTATCTATAATATTTTTCTCCAATCTTTTTTGGACATCCTGTATAGGTAGAGACTAAGAATAAACCGCTTGAAAAATGAAAGACCCTCCACTAAGCTTTCGTTAGGGGTAACCTATCATACTTTCGAATATTTTCTGTTCGCATTTTAATTATGACGAATTTTTTTATGACGGATTGAATTGCTTACATAATTTACTTTTCAATATCAAATTCCACATATATTTTACTTTACTAGCCAGAAAAAGATTTTTTCGATTAGTTCGACAAACATTAGTCCTTCTATTTTTTTCTTTCGACAGATGTTTTACGTAGGTATCTTAATTATCGTAACTCGAAGTATTAAAGATCGAAGTATCTTTTTCCCGTTGCTATTTGCTATTTTTTGCTTTCCATACACAGGGTTGTTTTTTAGTCACCAGCCATTTTTTTACACAATAGGTATCATTTATACAGGATGACTGGTGGGTCACTTTTGAAATTCGTCGACGTGATCGCTTGAGATACATGGAGAGAAGAAATACAGAAAAAAAAGACGTGTGGCACTCGGAGACTGCCGCGGTAAAGATATTGCATAGCATTTTTTATCAACTTATGCAATTATAATTATTTATTTATTTTATTAATGCAGTAATGATCTAATATGAAGTTCCACAAGTTCCTAGTAGATGGCGCTGATTGTTTATTAAAGCCCGCATGTAAAGTTATGAAATCAAAGTATCACCGCTATGCCGGTCGGATGTTAGGTTTTTTTCGTTACGGAATTTCTGGATTCGGTCTCCACGCTCAAGGCCCGCGATAGAAGCTATGCAATAGCTTAAAATAATATCAATTATTTACTGAGAAAACTTAAACGAAAGATAAAGAATTGATTACTGATTGAACGTGTGTAACGAATGGTTACACACACTAGCGTTGGCCATGTCACGTGCCGCGATTGACTCAAGCGTAAGAAAATTAAATAGTAACAAATCTTTTTTTTATATGGAATTCTAGTGGTAAATTAAGTACAAATCGATTCGAGTACAAAGTGCTCTCCTTAAGATCTAAAATTTGTCACCAGTCACCCTTTATATGACATACTAGCTGTTGCGCGCGGTTTTACCCGCGCAATTTCGATTCCTGCGGGATTTTCGGGATAAAAAGTAGCCTATACGGATTCGGAAGAATCCCTCTAAGTAATGGTAAAAGAAATTTTGAATTCGGTCCAGTAGTTTTTGAGCCTATTCAATACAAACATTTTCTCATTTCTACAAAGGTTTTCTCTTTATAATATTAGTATAGATTATGCAAAGCATGGTCACTCTAAATGAACTAGCTGTAGAAACTGAAACTGAAGAGATAATAATTCCCGTTTGCACTAAAATTTGATCCTAAGTTGATACTTAAGTCTGTATTCTCACACGCAACGAGAATTTAATGCAATTTGTCCTGTCTGATGGCTGATTTGACACGAATACTACTCGTATTAATAAAGTATTGTGGGAACTTGTGTAGCTCAGATTTCGTCAATATACCAACTAGTGACGGGGAAAGGAAGACTGAAACTTAAAACAGAACCGAAGTGACCAACCCCTTACCCACGTAGTGTTATTGGATTGACTTTAAATTTTTTTGTAGACGCGGAGGCTCGGAAGGAAGGCAGCCCCCGCCCGCTGTAACCGAGTGAGCCGTAGCGGCTGAGGCTGGTCGCGGAAGTAGTAGTTAAATCAATTTAGATATTTTAACAAGTAGCACCTATATTTACTTCATTGTTAGTTTTATATTTTTATTGTATTGTTCATAAATTATGAAAACCAACACTTCTCGTAATAGATGGCCGCTGTTGCGTTGTTTTTTGCCAAACTTACCGAGAAGAAGGCATAAGTTATATTTACAATATATTACTTGCGCTCGCTTTCTCGCTTACATTAAAACGGCCCTTTTCAGGGCCACAATATAATTCTGATCTGTGTATTTATGTGTCTGTATATTGTTCATAGCATCGAACGATATGAAAACATGTACATTGATATGTTTCATTGATCTGTGACAATCGTATCTTTCATGTCATGTGTGTTTTTGCCACATTATAACAATATGGAAAGGATTCCCGAAATTCCCACGGAAATTAGAAAAATAATGGGAAGTTTAGGCGCGCCTGAATTTGCGGGAAAACATTTGTTAGGAATAAATACTTGAATATAAAAGCTTGATGTACCCGGTCTGTGTTGTGATTTATTTGTACTGTAGATACTGATGATAAGTGGACACGTCAAGGTCAAATCAACACGTACATAGGTACCATAATTATAAACAGCAATATAATTCTTTCGGTGTTTTGGTATTAAAGAAAACACTTTTTAACCGGATTTATAGCGTCTTTCGACACCGAAACGTCGAGTTAAAAATTTAAAATGTAAATATACGCGTTAAATCCGGTTACAAAGTGTTTTATTTAATAGTAGGTATGAATCGCGAAAACTTAAGACAATATTATGTCTTTTTGGTACTAAAGAATTCCATTTGTTTCAGTCAAATTTATCCGCACTACGAATGGAAGTAAATTACTTCAGGTAAACGGTTACACATTTAGCAAAAGCTCTCCGATCCGTAACGGTGGAGCTAGATATTCTTGTTCCTCTACGATTAGCACAAAGTGTAAAGCATTTGTTCATGTGTCGAGTGAGAACGTCATACGAAAAACACAACTAAATCATAATCACCCAGCTCCGATATACAGGATGACGCTATCGGGGCATTACGTTAGAATACAGAAATTAAAAAATTAAGAGAAACATTCATTTGCTTTTTAAGAAATATTCAATAACATTTTTATTCCGATATTATATTACCTGTTCTGGATAATATTGTGTTCACCTGGACCAGTATTTTTAAAGAACAAGAATCAGAGCTTCTGGGAAGATGACGAAAGTTCTAAGTAAAGGAAACTGAGTAAGCCTGGGCCACAGGGTTAACAGGTTGACTTTGGTCTGAAAAAATTGCTTATTTTATCCTTATTCAAAATACATAAACCCCAAAAAAAAGTTAATTCAAGATATGGAAATCGCTGTCATGGGTTTTTTGTATGGATGAATAACTCATAATATAATTGAAAATACGCTGAGTAAAATTGAAGAAATATTAAAAGAGAATCATTATAAGGTTAAATGAATGTAAACTAACCGCGTTAGTTTTATTTTAAATAATTATATTGTAATTAAAATAGGCGAAATTCTTTATTAGGTTTAGCAATACTGAGTGAATGAAGAACGAAATTATGGTAATTGACTAGTTTAGTAAGTCAATCGATCTATTTGTTCACTCGTTTGTTTGGTTTCTTTCCTTGCGCTTGAGTATTTTAATGGTTATTTATATTTTTAACAACTTCAGCTATTCATACGAACTTCACGATTCTTCTATAAACGACTATTTTGTGCTTGCCTACTGGATCCCGAGAACCCGCATTACACGACGATTTTTGGTTTTTGTTATTGGACTTCTGATTTTGCATTTCGACATGGGACGCTGTATTAATTGCGGCATTGCGTTTGGTCGCCGTGCAGCTTTAGGCAATTATTCATTTATAGATCTCAACAATAAGAAAAAGAATAGCTTTCGAAAGTGATTCTAAGCTCACTTAACTTCTGTGTATACCTATAGACAAAATTATGGATATCTCGATTCCTCAACACTAGTTTATCTTGAAAATTTCGGTGATGAAACATGATTATATTTTAAATAAAAACAAAGCAAATGTCAAGTTGTTAACACCGTGGCCCAGAAATGTATGGAGTAGGTTCTGTCTCCTTTGATACTTAAATTGAATGTATCAAAATAAACTTTTCTTTACTATTACAGTTGTTTAATTTCAAAGACCTATAGATTGAAAACTTAAAAAAAATGGTACTTTTTGCGGTGTTCTTTCTTGTGTTTGTAAGTCTTTTATGATTTTTGGCTGCAACTTTCGCTTTTAGATAGATAATGCGATTTAAGAGAGTTGACCTAAGCGAGACCTATATCTAAGTCGATATCTAAGTCGGAGCAGGAAGTGGCGCCATTAAGTGGGCCTATAAGAGGTAAACTTGAGCACGAGCGCGTGCTTAGATCTTCGCTTACAATATCTTGGGTTTACAATATGTTCACTTTTAAGGTTATTAGGGTAGTTGCGATTCGTAAAAGGATCAGTTGGAGATTCCAATCTTTATTTTAGTCAATATGCGTTCATAAGCAATAAGTGTCTGTAGATTATGTTCCACTGCAGATTTTTAAAGTAACGCAAAATTTTATAATTTTTACGCACCTTCTACACACATACACACACATATACACACATTACACACACACTCATTCACGTTTTACACAATCACAAATTTTCACTTTTGTTATCCTTGCAAGTTAGTATGTAATAAACATAAACTCAGTACAAATTAAACCCTATACCTTACTTAGCGCAGGCAGGTTGAACTTTTACAGTGGTCAGGTCAAACACCAATGCAGCAGTGCATCTTGATACGCCATGGTTAGAGATTAAACTTCTTGCTTACTCTTGTTGTTCTAAAGTAGTCTCACAATGTTCACAATTTCTATAACCACTTATTAAGCAATTAATAAGGTCCTGGTTTCGATTCTCGGCGGCGGCGGTGGATTTTTGTGTGATGAACGCAGGTATTAGCCGTCAAGTCGAGGATGTTTTTAAGTTTATTTTCTATTTTGTTCATTTTCTATATGTATACATATTTCTAAGACTATTATCCGTTATGTGATGGATATGTCGCAGTCATCTGGTTGAATTAGCCACTCAATTGGACGCCTAGGCCGAATCAACAGCCTAGGCCGATAATTGATTGAACACGAAACACTAAACGTTTAACAACTTGGCGTGTTGAAAGATAGCCCTTTGAAGATGGCTGACCAAAATTCAGCCAAGTGATTTAAATTAGGTACAGTTTTTGATAAAGTAATAAAACAAGTAGGTTATGGTAAAATTATCTGTCATGACGGAAAAACCAGTCAAGCAAAATTTTTTTATTAGAATTTTCTTTTTTATTTATTTCAATTACAAGGAAATAAAAGCCATTGTGGCGCATCGCCGGGTGCTGCCGCACCACGCTCGCTTCGCTCGCTCGGCTCGCGCGTGAATATAAATATCATAAATTTAACGAAATAAGTTCCGTTTTAATGTTTTAATATTTAAAAAAATATATATCGGTTTTTATATAAAAACTATTAAGTACCTATCTTCTTTTATGGACGACTGTTCAATACAATACAACACCTAAACATCATAAATTTAACAATATCCAATTGAACTTAATGGCTAAACAACGTTTAGCCAACTGGTTAAACGTTGCGATCAACGACTTGACTAATTGTCCTTAAGCCAGTTGAAACGGCCTAGGCGTCCAATTGAGTGGCTAATTTAACCAGTTGGCTACGACAGATACATCTAGTATTATTTAAGAAACTTAAATTAGGCTAGATAATACGGTGTGCATGTCAAAAATATTTATTTATTTTAATTATTGAGCATGTACTATCGCACCAACTGAATCATGACCCACTTTGCTGAAAATTCGTTTGAAACTGTCAAACTTATAAGGTCTATCGTGTGTAGTGCACTTAGGACATTTTAGATACTTTACGAATTCTGTAATCACTAAATGTCAGTGTCGAATGCATTGATAAAAGTTCGAGACCAAGGAAACCTATGTTCAAGCGAATTTCGACCTACTAGCATTTAGACGTTTTGCCAAAACGAGCATGTTATAGTAAAAAAATATCACAACGACGCTCGCTAATCACTCGTAGTAACATGTTTTTTTCTATCAAATTGTGGTTAAGAAGAAGTAAATTGAGAAAATAGCTTAATAGAAACCTAAACGAAGAATAATCTGCACATATTTTCTTCATTTGATTAATGGACGCTCACTAAATATGGGCACGTTTGCCCACATACGTATCGCGTGTTATGCCGGAAGGCGTATCTTTATGTGTCCGATCTAATTATATTAATATCCCGTAAATCGTTAAATTATTTTCAAATGTAGTTCAAGTTCTAAAATATTGACGTAAGTTTTTAATATTCATAATGTGAAATAAATGACTTGAAAAACAGTACTTTATAATGTTACAGGACCTTAAAATTTAGTTCTTTCCTGCTGTTTTTGTACCTATGCTATCGTCTTAATTAAAATTTAACAGCAACACACTAATTAAATTAACTTTTAGCATTCAATTCTTTAAAATTAAAAATAATGTAGATCAAGATACCTATATTCGAGCGTTCTCTCATGCGCATCTATTTCTGGATATCCGATACTTTGCTTTTTCTTTCTAAATAGGTACTATAACTAATGCATATAGTTATAAGTAATAACGTGTTATGATAAGTACTTGATTTGAGACAAAAATTATAAAATAATGAATCGCCGCTTCCAGGTAGTGGAAATACAAGACATTAGTACTCGGGTGCGGTTACCAACCGACGAATGTAGGCTCGATAGTTCTATTAACCACATCCAACATTGAAGTCCCGCGTTAGGAAGTACCTACTCCAATTTCCATTGCAGTGCGTATAAAGTGTTAATTTGCCTTGCACCTCAGATCATACAAACATGATCTGAGCCTTGGACCATGTTGGCGCGAGTACTACACTGAAAAACTATACATTTTTAATCGACTTCCAAAAGGAGGATGTTCTCAATTCGAGTGTTGTTTTTTTGTGTTTTTCTTAGGCTAGTCGATACTTGATCGATTTGAATGATTTTTGTTTCATTTGATAGAAGAAACTTCGGGGATGCTCCTTTAATAAAATCATGGAAATGGTTTTAGTAGTTTTTGAAAATTTGTATTTTTCGAAAAAATATGCATGAAAACGGAAAATATACACCTACGTACATGATGATTTACTGCAGCCAAAGTTTTGACTTAAGTCGGATTTTAATGCTCTGCATTCGTTGATATTTAAAATCGATTTTAATCCTTAAAGCCTCGGAACAACAAAAACTTTGGTCAGTTCTAGTTCAGTAGTGTATACGTAATTTCTTATTTGTGGAATGTCTAAAATTTTCATGCCCACACTCCATTCTTAAATAAAAACATACTTTTCATCGGATTTCAATGGCGTTTAATACTATATTTAAGGGCGTTACTGACAAGATTGGACTTCTATCAAAATCTATAAGCCACGTACGAATGTACTCCAACATCTCCAAAATCAAGCATTCCGCTGTAGGAACTAGTCGTCTATAAAATTTAACTCGATAAAACGATCGATCGAACGATATCGGACAAACGAAAAGAAAATGAATCAAGAATTTGTTGTGTCCGGTCTGGTTGTGTATTTATTAACGTACCTATATTCTAGGGACCACCTAGTTCGCTATATGTTTGCCATAATCCAGACTTTAGCTAAGCTTACTTTGTCAAGCTATGTGAGCGGTGTGATTGCCTGGGGATTTTGTTGATTATTGTTAAACAAATGCAATACCTGCCGCCATAAGGAGGCAGCTCATCATCAGATCGGTAATCCTTGGCATTAAATCTTTTGGGCATCGCAGTACCTACACACTTTGCAACTTATTAACGTGCAATAAGGTTAAAAATCCAATGAAAATTTATACATTTCATTAGAATTTCTTGTAAACTATAGAATGAGCCTCTCTGCTAAGGTTTCCCTACTGGATACAACTTAGGGCTCTTCGTAAAGGTCTTTCTCAAGGGATCGTATCGGTTACCCTTTTTCTTTCCAAAATTGTGTGTTTTTTATAATACCTAAGTGAGAATTTGTGATAATAACTGGTCCGATTGTTGGGGCTTCAAACGCTTTTAAAAAATGTGATTACGAAATATTATAAATTATAGGTCAATTTTAAAGAATTTTACTTATTTGACAAAAACTTCCTTTTTTTGAGAATTTTATTAGTAGTACGGCTACCTATCTGAAGAAATAGAAAGAATATAGCGATGATGATGATCTAACTAACCTAACTACAATTTTCGGTTTTTTACGAAGTTAGATGTAAAAAAAAAAATTCCAGTGTTTTCCATGTTGTTCCTTGCATGTAGTCATGATATTGTAATACAATTTCGTATACTTCAGCCATGTTTGAGCAATATATATTTTGTTTATATGAATAAGTAGCCAGTAGTTTATGCACACGACGACCATGATATAATTATATTGGATTCATTGGAAGATTATTTTTAAAGTAAACTTTAAATATTTTGTTGGGCTACATAAGACACACAATCGGTATTTTGTTTTATTACTCGATAGTTTCTAGTTATACCCGGCGCGGCGAACCTTATTCCGTTGGAATTATAACAATTCATAACATTTGCAAGAAATTATCTTAATCACACTTTACGTTTACGTTCTGCAAAAGTTACTTCGTTATATCATTTTATTGGAATATAGCTACGTAAAATAAATAAATGCCATTTTTAGAAGCCTCCAATACGATTCTAATGTAAAGGTGACGGCACTACAAGGTGATGTTGTGGAAATTACTGCCAGTGTCATAGGGATCAAGGTTCGCCGCGCCGGGTATAGTCTACTATGTGGCTGAAAACTGGACGGCGCGGGCAGCAATTTCCGCGACACGATAGAAAGTATTGAGTTTGTATGAAACCGCGACAAATCGCTCGAGCGCCCGCTAGCGTCAAGAACGAACACGATTCCCCGCGTCGCTGCCAGCGCCGCTTTCGCTCTCGCTGTCGATGCCGTCCAGTTTGCAGCCTTAATAATGAAAATTACAAATTTTATGGTAAATCCTTGAAACAAATTTGGTACAAATATGTTAATATATGCAGCCAAGTAACATATATAGCTAAATTAACTTACCATAATTTTAAACACCTGAGTACAGAAATCTACAAATAAGAAAGAAGAATAAAAAAGTGTACTGCTAAAGACTGAATCTTAATACTTAGCTAAATATCCGCAACAACTTAAACTTTTATTTTATATTATTATATTTAACTATTAATTGATTAACCCTCATCATGATTTTTCAACATTAAAGTTATAAATAAAAAAAAATTACTTAAACTAAAAAACCCGACTGGCTGTTTTTTAGTTTAAGTAATTTTCAATACATGTAATACAGTAAGGTTCAACTAAAAAGTACAAAACAAGCAATACTACGTGGATGGACGTGCACCAACTTAGTCTTCATGTACTCCATCCCATCCATATTTCATAAAAAAGTTGTTTTTAAATCTATATCTTCTATCTATCTATACTTATAATAAATCTGTAGAGAGGTCAATTCTGTACATGAAATATTTTTTCAAAATAACTATCAGGGGGTGATTAGTGATCGATACTCATGACAAAAATGCAATCAGTAAAATTTTTGTCTGTCTGTCTGTATGTTCCTTATAGAAACAAAAACTACTAGACGGATTTTAACGAAACTTGGTAAAAGTATTCTTCATACTCCTGGCCAGGTTATAGTATACTTATTATCACGCTACAATCAATAAGAGCAGAGCAGTGAAGGGAAATGTTGGAAAAACGGGAGAAGTTACTTAATTTTTTAAGCTTCCGTCGCGTGTGCAGCCTTAATGGTTAAAGCTACATATAAATCACGTATGACAGGAATATTCTTCATAAAATTATATAAAAAATATCCCACCACAGTATATGTCTATATTTTATGGTCGACTCACAATAACACGTGTAAATCCCGATAGCTTAGCAGTTCGGAGCTTTCTGATTATATTTGTTTCCTCTTACGTTTATAATACTCTGACTCATCCCTAATTAAAAAAAAATAACATTATTACCTATTTAATAAAAAAAGAATCATAGAAATCGGTATAGAAACACCAAACTTATACATAAATTGGCTAATAACCCATCGCGCGTGAATACTGAATGATATAGGGATTATTTTTGCGTAACGGTTGCCGCGCTCGACGCGGCTCGCGGCGGTAGCGTTCCTGCACACGATGCCGTCACCGCGCCGTCGCCGCGCCGACGCCGCGCAATTACTCTGTAGATACGAGTCGTGCGAAGCCCGCCACCGCGCCGCTCCCGCGCCGCCACCGCGCGCGTTCCCCTCCCTCCTTGTTTGTTTGATTCATTCCATTACCGGCCGCGTACGAACGTGCAGGTGCGTGAACTTGTTAATTAATTACCATGGATAGTTTTGATTACGAAACGTTTATAAGTTTAGTGGAGGACAGAGAAGTGTTATGGGACAAAACTTTGGAAATATATAAAGACAAGCGTAAAAGTTTAAAAGCTTGGTTTGAGATCTGCCATATAATGAATGAGAACTTTGCAGACCTACCCGATACGGAGAAAAATAAATACGGTAAGTATCTTTTTACAAAATTTTATTTATTCTTGTTAATGTATTTCTATCTAGTGGGGCCAAACGAAAAAATATATAAGTAGCTGACTTAAAGGAAGTTTGGGACAATACACGATCAGTATGTTTTTAATTTAAATCGTAATGCAACAGTGTATTATATGTAAGTGTGTGGATAGTATATCTCGTAAGCAATTTCGTGTGGTAGGTACCTACATTAAACAAGCAATCACTTGCTACTAGTAGTTAGTGATGGGACTCGAGCCGTGTTTCACTCGAGTTACTCGAGTAGTTTTGTTTTTACTCCCACTCGAGTCATATTTTTGATGACTCGGATTACGAGTGACTCGAATGATTCACTCGAAAAAAAAACACTCGAGTCTCATCTTTACTCGAGTGACACTCGAGTAAATCGGTTTTCACTGGCGAGTGACTCGAGTGAAAAAAAGTCACTCGAATCCCATCACTACTAGTAGTAGCTTGAGTATTCCCGCTAGATAGAAACACGTTTCACATACATATTAACAATAATTATTTTGCCATGGTACACTGCCATATTCAGAATTAAAATACTCCTTATATTTGTCACGTATTTCATTAGCTGTTGTAGGCACCATTTCTGTTGAATCAAATGGCAAAATCTCCTCTAATTCACACCCGCTTAGAGATTCTTGGACCCCTTTTACGCCCTCCTCTTTGTGTATAAAATTTTGCAGTAAACAACAAGCTTTCACAACATCAACAGCCAAATCCAATGACACATTTAAAGGTCGATGAAAAATTCGCCACTTATTGGCCAGTATCCCAAAGGTGCATTCTACATATCGTCTCGCTCTTGTTAACCGATAATTAAAAACGGATTTTTCTGCATCAAGCATTTGACTATTATATGGGCGCAGTAAATTCTGATGTAATGCAAATGCTTCATCACCTACAAATACATATGGCAAGGCAATGTTGGTATTAGGTAAGGAAGTAGGTCCTGGCAAGTTCAAAGTATTGTTAATCATGTTGTGCCAGAAAGCGGTGTCTTTAAAAACACCTGAATCACAATCCTTTCCATAAGCACCGACACTGATATAAATAAAGTTGTAGTCACTATCGGCGACTGCCATTAATACAATCGAGAAGTAATGTTTGTAGTTCAAAAACATCGATTCACTTTTATTTGGTTTTATTACTCTGATGTGCTTTCCATCTACAGCACCGACACAATGAGGGAAATTAGCAGACACTTCAAATTTATTTGCTATTTCTAGCCAATCGTTCATACATGGCATTTTCATATATTTTGGGTAAAGTTCAGACCATATTAGAGAACACGCTTCTCGTATGATTACGCTTAAAGTTGACTTTCCCATTCTAAAACGATATTCAAGATCGGCTAATGAAGTTCCGGTTGCTAAATACCTGCAATTGAAAAAAACATTACAATAATAAAATGGATTATTAATATTAATTATTTCAGGTAAACTAATATCTCAGAAATGGAAGAATATAAGGGATGCGTGGATGAAATGCGACAAAAAGATACGTGAATCGAAATCTGGATCAGGTGCAAAACCAGTACATAAATATCAATATTATGATAATTTACAATTTTTGAAAAAAATTACCCCACAGCCAACCCAATCTGGATCAAACATGCCGGAAGAAAACAAATCTGAAGTTACTAATGTCAACAAAAGAAAGAAAAACGAAGAATTGAATCCTGTAGATAAGAAAATGATTAAGTTTATGGAAACGTTAGAAAAAGATGACGATAGTAGAATGATGTCTTTTTTTAAAGGTATAGCTCCTACCGTGGAACGCTTCAAAGACGAAGATATTGTTGAATTCCAGTACCAAGTATTGAATATTATAAGAAATATCCAATATAAAAATAGTTATAGCGCTCCACATCATTCACGCACAGCAGGCGCAATGGACACCCCGGCACACTACGGTTACCATACTACTGCTGGACCCAGTACGAGAGTTCAATCACAGGCTAATTATAGCAATGAAAACGATTCATTACAAAGCATTCCAAGTCCATCTACTTCAAGCTTGATTGATTTTGATTTTTCTACATTACATCAGAATAATTAAATATATATTATATTTATTTTATTTACCTCAATGTAACAACCAATCTCTCCTTAGCAGATATACTTGCTCGCATATTTGTATTTGTGTGTTGCAGTTTATTCTTTAATAAATCTAATAATTTATCAAATGTCTTGTAATTCATTCGAAAATAATCACAAAACTTGGCCTCGTCTTTTCGGAGATCTTCGTAAAGTGTATGAAATTCACCAAATTGCTCCCGTGCCGACAGCATAGGATGAACCCACAACTTTCTAACTCGACGTTCTTTTTGCCATTTTCTATACATATAGTAGGCAAGCACAAATTTCTTTTTTTTCATTATATAAGACATGTTTGCGTCACGTGCGATCTCGCGGCGTGCACGTTCGTACGCGGCCGGTAATGGAATGAATCAAACAAACAAGGAGGGAGGGGAACGCGCGCGGTGGCGGCGCGGTGGCGGGCTTCGCACGACTCGTATCTACAGAGTAATTGCGCGGCGTCGGCGCGGCGACGGCGCGGTGACGGCATCGTGTGCAGGAACGCGTAGGGTATAAAAAGGCGGGAGGCGAGCGCAAGCTTTTGCGCGATTTAATATAGGTAGGTACAGAAGGAATAAGCGTTACATTACCTGTCAAATTTCCCCAACCAATTTTAACTTATTATCGAGGGCATAGAGTTCAATATCAAGTAAAAAATTTTGACAGATTTGTAACGCTTGATGTGCTGCCTTCTGTACATACAGAGATAAAATGGAAATCAAGGTTTTGTTTATTTCATGATCGTTTCTGCCTCTTGGAAGTCAGAAACCGTAGATTTCTTCGGAATAAAAAGTAACGTATGTGTTAACTACTATACCAAATTACATTAATATTGGCTTAGCCGTTTGGCAGTGAAAAGCAGCCATACATAACTATAGGTAGAATTGTATGTACACTGATAATGGCTGGATGGATGGATTTTTGCTATTCTTTCACGCACTTTTTAACCGGATTAATGGCGTATAATTTATATTTTACATTTTAACTCGACGTTTCGGTGTCTTTGCAGACCACGTGGTCACGAGCGACTGTTAAAATTTAAAATGTAAATATACGCGATAAAATCGGTTTAAAAGTGTTTTAGTTAATAGTCATACATAATAGTTAGCGCGAAAACTTAAGACAATATTAAAATTTAAGGCACTTTGGCGCCCGATTTGTTTATAACGCTATGTGCCTTTGTAATGTACCTAATAGATAGTTACTTACCTATGTTTGTGGTTAGGAGTTATACATATTATATGGGCGAAGATTCTTCATTTTTATTTTTGTTATTAAAGATAGTTAGAACCTTGGAGAACAAAATAACCTACTCGAAATACTAATTCAATACAGACGAAGTCGCGGGCATCATCTATGTAATATACCTACCTACCTATACTTTTTCACAAAACCTAGGTGAAACTGCGGATCACTGCTTTGTTGTAACAGTTTTTGAAGTAATTCTGTCTGTTTATCTATCAGTAACGCTTTCACAGCTAAACTACTGAGTCGATTTTGACGAAATTTAGAATAAGGTAAGTTTTAACTTCAAGGAGGATATAATAATAGTATTTATCCAACTCTAATAAACGGTATCCACGCGGACGAAGTCGCGGGTCACAGCTAGTAATAAATAAGCTTTTAAATAATATTTGTAAAAAAACTTGTAGCGGCAGGCTACACAAGCTTCAAGTACCTACCTACGTACAAACATGAAATTCTTTTAAACTCAGGTATGTTTGTAAGCATTATAATTAGCAAAGAGTTACAAAATATACAGTTCAATACTTTCTATGTTGTCCCCGCCTGCCGCTACAACTTTTTTACATTTTTTTATTTTGGATTTTCAGTGAAAATGTTAAGTGTAAAGTATACATATGTATATATTTAGAACAGGCTGATCACAAGGTTTCATTTGATACCCATATTGTTAAAAACGGAAATCCTTTGTTGTTATCCCCCCCTAAATCCCATATTACAGGCGCCAATTTGGAGTTTCATATAGCTATATTACTCGCGCGGTTGATACAAATCTTTTGATACCTCATTTGTTCAAATCCATCCATTCGTTTAGTAGAAATCAGGGAACAAGAAACAGACATACATACATACGCGTTGAAAACATACCCTCCTTTGCCTGCCGCAGTCGGGTAAAAAACTAGGGCGTATTTTGAAAATGACTGAAGAACTTTGTCGCTTTCAGGTCTAACTTTAGATTTTAGAACACAATCGGTGCCTTTTCTCAATGAAGTATTATTGTCTGAAAATCATGGTCACGAATCATTGACACTCTATGTATATGCGCCAGGAGAAAATGGCATATGTTCTGTATTAGAAGAACCAGAATCAATCGAAGATCCATTCGGGGACATGAATGAAAAGAGAAAAAGCAAAACGGCGGCCGATCCCAGTTCTTGGAAGAAAAATATAGCAAAAAGACTTCGTATGGAAGGTAAGGAGTATTTGGGATACACAAAACCTAAAAAAGGAAAAATAGAACATAATACTCCAAGACCTGCTAGAGTAATAGGGCCTACATGTTCTTCAAATTTTTGTCAGAAGAGTAAACTAAGAGGGTGTGGTCTTTTCACAGAAGAGACGCGAAAGCAGATACATAGCAGGTTTTGGAAAAACATGAATTGGAATCAACGCAAGATGTATGTCACAGCTCTTGTAAAACGAACCAGTACAAATAGAAAAACCAAATCAGTTGGTCAATCGAGACGCGAAGGAACACTTTTATACTTTCTGCCACTTTCCCAAAACAACAAGGAAAAAGTTCAAGTATGTCAGGACATGTTCCTTAAAACTTTATCGCTTGGTTCATTCACAGTGCGATCATGGGTAAACAAATTTGGCAAGATTACTCATCAATAACTACGTAACATTTTCTTCTAAACATACATGGAGCTGACCATCATGAAACGCTGAAAAGTCTGAAGTCAAGGAAAAAGCTAAATCTGGAGAGTAAATAAGCTATAAAGGTTTGTCTGCAATAATAAGTCAATGTCTGGAACCAGGTCACACGCAGATGGAGGTTGACTTTGTACACGGCGCATTCGAGCGTTAACTAAAAAATAAGGAGAAATATCTTCCAAGTAAATATAGCGAATAAGTAATATTTTTTGTAGCAGCTATAGGAGATACGCAAGAATCCTTACGAGGTTATGCAAGAACTGTTTTTTTTTTTAATTATGCAGACACTTAACTACACATCGGTAAGCATTCGTCTTGAACGAAGAGTTGGTGATCCAACGATTTAAGACTTGCGAGCTAAAACACCAGACTCAGCTATTAAATTTGAAATAAACTTGAACAGGGAACAGAGAGAGACCTCTCACAAAGACCCAACCAAATGCATTCAAACTGACTCCCGACACCATTTTCAAAATCAAAAACTTTTTGAATTTTGAATTTTGAAAGTCATGCATTTTGTAATAACTTGCCATAAATTGAACTTCTTTTATGTAGTCTGATTACCTAGAAGTAATAAACTGAGATGTTTCGTTGTTAACTTTAAATAAATAAACAAAGATTTATTTATCTTTACAAATATCATTTTTCTTATAACCAATTTTTTAGATAGTGTTATTGATACTGCATTGTCAAATGAATATAAGTACTAAAGTATAGATGACCGTCTCGCGGTTTTTGCACTTTAGCGCCATACAGTATCCACTCTTGGAACTTTTTTGACCAAAGCAAGCCTAGAATGCAACTCCCTCCACTTTCAAATTTTCAGAAATTCGTAGTACAAGTTATTACCATTGCGCAATTACAATTTGATTCGTTTTATTATATAGGTAACGAATCAAATCTTAATTTAATAGGAATAAGATGAAATAAACTGCACAAACATGATGCTTTGGGAGTTGGGAGTAATAAAAAAATATGCAACTCAGACAATTAATTTTTTATTTGTATATTTGTTCGGGTCGTCTTCGTCAAACTCGATGCTTTTGCCACACAACAAATTATTCACCTCCTTGCACCAGTCATTCCAAATGAAAGCAATTCCTTTTCTTAACTCACTATCTCACTAGAAAGTCAGTATCTTATGTAAAAATATCACTTCACAAAAGTAAAATCTTCGATTCGAGATCGTAAAGACGCGAGGAGTGAATACTCTACTCAACGCTCTTTGCAGAAAACACTAACAAAAGAATTCAGAGACACAAAACAAACAGCAAAATAGTCAAATGCAACGAGCGCAAAAACTTATTTGCTTGAATACAAAAGTTCAAAACCGTTGAAGAAAACAAGCTGTGTGAAACTTCTTTAATTGTTGCAAGTATTTATGAAAAATCTACCAAAGCATATTCAATAAAATTAGTATTCGTCATTACTGTGCTTCGGAGGGTACGTTAAGCTGTCGGTCCCGGGTGCTGTATACTTGTATACAGTAGTCGTTAGGCTTTGTCAGAAGCCGTATCGGCTCCCTGAAAAATTCTGACATCCACCATCCAGCACTAGGCCAGTTTAGTGGATTATGACTCCAGTAATGACCGGTGCGTAGCGCTAGTAGTAATCAAATTTTGGTAATTGTAGGGAAGATAAACTAGCATGGTCAAATGCATCCTTGGTTATAAAATTACATGTTAATAAATTGAAGAAAAATGAAAAGGTAGTAGGTAACTATTTCTCCCGTTGATTTCCTGACTTCCTAACGGGTGGCCTACTTACTTTCCGTCTCCAACTACGTGGTCGCCACTCGAGAAGCTTTCTTTCGGGGCCATCCTTTCAAAAAGTGATTTGCTGTTTACTAACACAATGCTTTTATTACAGTGTCATTTATCTACACTCCAAAAGGAAGTAGATTGCTTGTTATTGATGAATACTCGTTCAGCAAAGGCTCCAGGATTGCCAAGGGTGGGGCAAGATACTCGTGCTCATCAAAGAAGAGGTGCAAGGCTTTCGCTCATCTCTCAGCACAAGATCGTGTGATCAAATCATACCTGTGCCATAACCATCCACCTCCGCGGTATATGGTGACGAATGAAGGTTTTCACATAAGGATTCAACGAATAACGAATAACTGATTTTGGTTATGGTTTCACCACGTTGTTAAGTGGTTAACTTTATAAGCTTGACCGACCTAGGTATCAAAAACCACAGACATATCTCTACATAGACAACACAAGTGTCACGATTTGTATTGAAACCAAGCGTGCCGACTTCATAACTCAATTTATGACGTCAAAGCTGACATTTATTGCTGGGAAATTCAAACTGATTCAAATACACCGATGCCGCCGATGAAATCGATTATTAAGAACGATATCAATAATTTCAAATCGATTTTCTAACAGACATACATACGCGGGGACTGAATCTAGCGGCGACCAACCTGGACGCTTGGTCGGGGTTCGGACACGCAAAGCACATGCATTTGCGTTGTCTGTGTAGATGTATGTCTGTTGTTTCATAACCACCATCCTGCTCACGAAAACTGGGCATTACATTAAAATAAAACGAAAATTTAAAAATTATGATAGATGTTTAATTTACATATGGATTTTTCCAACGCACTAAAGCGCTTTGATCACGAAGCAGTAAATAGCAACTTTCACGTTTATGTCACAACTCGCGTTTTAAGTTCCGGTGATCGTTAAAAGTTTTTGGTAACTGCAACCGAAAACTAAGTTAGTTAATAGTTGCAGCCACTAGTAACTGTTACATAATGCACCGGTTTTCAACCGACTTCCAAAAAGGGAGGAGGTTCTCAATTCGTCTGTATGTTTTGTTTGTGTCTTTGTTACACGATATTTCAGACCTTAGTTTGAATTTTTTTATTTTGAGAATTTATTTTGAAAATTGTTGTTTCATATGATAGAGGTTACTTCATAGTTGGTCCCATTTCAATTTTATTGAAATCGGTTGAGTACTTCATTGAAAATTTCAAACTTTTGAAAAAAATATGTATGATTTCGGAGAATGTTTACGTTGCTCTGCATTCGTTGATTATTCAATAATCAGATCAATCATGTACCTACTGTAAAATTAACGTTTCTTTCGTCTCTTATATTATTACAATTTTGTAAAAAGGTGTTATTGGTACTTCATCGTCAAATGCATCCTTGGTTATAAAATTACGTGTTCATAAATGGAAGAAAAATGAAAAGATAGTTGGTAACTATTTCTCCCGTTGATTTCCTGACTTTTCCTAACGGGTGGTCTACCTACAGGTTCATTTGGTACGTGGTAGCCACTTAAGAACCTTTCTGTCGGGGCCATCCTTTCGACGAGTTATGTGCTTTTTACTAACACAGTGCTTTTATTACAGTGTCATTTATCTACACTCCAAAAGGAAGTAGATTGCTTGTTATTGATGAATACTCGTTCAGCAAAAGCTCCTCGATTGCCAACGGTGGGGCAAGATACTCGTGCTCATCAAAGAAGAGGTGCAAGGCTTTCGCTCATCTCACAGCACGGGATCGTATGATCAAATCATATCTTTGCCATAACCATCCGCCTCCGCGGTACATGGTGACGAAGGAAGGTTTTCACATAAGGATACAGGACTAAACGGATAACTGATTTTGGTCATGGTTTTACCACGTTGTTAAGTGGTTAACTTTGCGAGCTTGCCTGAGCAAGGTATCGAAAACTATACCTAGAGTCAAATGTATGTACGAGTATATGCGTTCTTTTTTTAATTTCTTAGTAATTTCTGCGCTCGAGTTGAGCTTTACTGATAAGATATCAACAGGAAAAAAAAACGAAAAAAGTCTTTTTAAAAAGACATAGTCACTCGATCGTATGTGATATTTGGCAGCAAACATTGTATTAATATTGGTCGTTAACCAAATTAACCTGTTCTGTTCTAAATCGGATTGGTCGACTTAATTCATTGTTAAATTGGTAATGCTACGGCAAAGTTATCCGGTAGCTGTAGGATTTTTTTCGTTTTAATAAGTATTACTTGAGTGTGTAAGTTAGTTTTTACGTGCCTTGTATTGTGTCTGCCTTCTAGTTTTATATTAGTATCACTGTTTTATTATATCGTCAAAAATAAAGACACTTGAATCGTAATCGTGCTTTGATTTCTTTTTACTTATAAGTAACAACTGTCACCTCTGTTGATGTATATGGCGTTTCTGGCTCTGAAATTGGTGATAATCTTGGAATTTAGTGCAACTGCAAATCATCCTAAGATAATACGGTACAAAAATGTAAATCGTGAACTTAACGTTAATAATAGAACACAAGCTAGTATAAATTGTCTATAATGCACATATTTTGCATTTAAAATGACTTTAAAAGATATGTTTTCATAATAACGTTCCCACCGTTACGCCTTGTACAAAATATAGGTATATTTTAAGGAAAATTAATGTATGAGGTTTTTAAAATATATTTATGTCAAATATTTTTTTCTTTGACTACTAATGATGCATGGTCGCTGGTTTTGCTTATTCCTCATACTTAACCTTTTATGCTCTTGAATGCAATCAGACCAATAATTGATATTTTTTTTTATTTTAAAAGGTAACAGGTTATATTAAAGCCGGTTTTCGAATAAAGCACATACCTACCTACTTATTAAAATTAACTGAATTTCAAAATGTTAAAGTATTTTTTGTATTAAATATATTATTAACATAACTTAAATAAATAAATAAATCTATTTAATATTCCAGCAAAATTCGTCTTCACACTACAAGGAGCCCCATTGGTTCTTCTAAACAACTACACCTACAGCAAGTCCGCCAACTTGACTAAAGGGAGAACCAGATATGTGTGTTCAAATACAAGGTCTAGGGGTTGCAAAGCATTCATACAACTGTCTGATCAAAAAACTATTGTGAAAGTGTGTGCCGATCATAATCACGATCCTGCCTACTATGCGGTCACGAAAACTGGGCAGTATATTAGAAAATAAAACGAGAATCGTCAAAATTATGATAGATGTTTAATTTAGATATGAATTCTTTGCGACGCACTAAAGTGCTTTGCCCACGGAGCAGCAAATATCTAGCAACTGTCTGTTCAGGTAATTCGCAACTCGAGTTTTAAGTTTCTGTGATCGTTAAAAGTTTTTGGTAACTACAACTGATAACTAAGTTAATAGTTGCAGCCACTAGTAACAGTTACGTAATGCACCAGTTTTAAAAGTTCCTGGATCACACAACCGCAACGCGTCTGTCGATTTCATAATCTCTATTTCTCCCTGAAAGTTGCTCACAGATTTCCATGAAATTATGGCAACCGTAAATGTTGTAGCACCTATCAACTTTTTACAGGAATCTTTTATAATGATGTGCCGCAACTTAAGTTGCTGCGTCGGTTAAGCTCACTAGCGTGCTTACATACTGAAGTGGGTTTCAGAAGCGGGTGAATCAACGCGAGTTGGCGCATCTTCTCTTGCCACTAATTCAATCCTTACTATTTGTTTCAGCGCGATTCGTGCACGACACTTTAGGACATGTATTACTGCTTATTGGAGATAATACATTTAGCAAAGGCAACAAACTGAAAGATGGTGGAGTTAGATATACCTGTTCCTGTTCATCTAGGAAAAAATGTCGAGCGTTTGTCCACATTTCAGATAATAACACGATAACTAAAGCAGACCTCAACCACAACCATACACCTCCAGAGTACAGGTTGATGGAAGGTGGTCTGTACATTAGATTAAGAAGTAGCGAAACACCATTGGCCTGGTAGGGAAAATTTAATTTTAGTGCTACTCAAGACATAGCAGATGGTACTTTGATTGTTGGCAAGACTGAAAAAAAATTAAATAAGCATATCATATTCAAACGGCCAACGTAATACCAAACTAAAAAACGTCAAATGGTATTATTAGATCATTATGTGATGTGTTTTAAATGTGCAAAACTTAAATGGTTACTTTTGTTAAATTATCTATACTTGAAACTATAAAAGAAGTCTTTAGAAGTAGCAATTTTTCTTACACATTCACTTAGAACGCAAGATCATTGAACTTTTTTTCAGTATGACAGGTTAAACTTCAAGAAAATCATATCTTTAAATTTTGGTTAAGATAAACGAGTCATTTTCTTCTAAACTAAGGCAGATGTATTAAAATTTAAAGCTTTAAATGATAGAAGCATAATTCAGGGCTATATTTCAAAAATAAAACCGATCAAAAGTTACATTTGTAAGAACAATCAACACCCTGTGATGTTCATTTCAGCCTTGTTCCTACACAGGTGTTGATTTTTTAGTATTTTTGTAAATACCTATAATCTGAAAACCAAACGGCCAAGATATTTTTTTTTATTTTTCCGGTAGCTGGTTTTACTAGTAATATCTCCTGCTTCCGGTATATCGTCGACTTTTGGGACACCCTGTACACATATAATTATAATAATATACTCTTTATTGCCAAAAAGTAAAATATACAATTTCATTGTCCATGCTTAGGAACAGACAATTCGGCGACAAGCGATTTCTTCCAGGTAACCTTTTGACAAGAATTATATTTAAGCCTTATTGTTGAGCTTAACTTTAAGTGTGTATTGATTAACAAAATTATATAAAGTATTTGATTTTGATTTTTGTAACAATCTATAACCTATTTATTATGACTCATTTATCTCTTTTGTGTCTCATTTTAATTTAAAAAAATAAGATATATATATATATATAATAAATATTAACCCTCTCCATACTATACGAAAATTCGTAAACATACGAGTCTAATGTGCTAATGACTATACGAACAGCAGAGCGTTCACAGAACTTTATCGATTCTTATGTTTTCGAATGTCTGCCTAGTAGGATGAGACAAGGGAACACCAATTGTGCTACGATCCAGACATCCAGGCATAACGTGACCATATATTTTTAGTGCTAGAGCGGGACATCTACAGTACATTTTAATTTTATTTTTACTTTGCTTACAGTGGGTTGAATATCACGAATTAATCAATCAAATCACTAAACACAAAACAGTCAAGTTCAAATCAAACGGATTAGTGGCGTAGATTCTATGCAGTATTTTGTCGGTTGAAAAATATTATGCCAATAACGAGCCGGGTGCATCCCATTTAAAAAAAATACATTTTATGCTATCTTTTGGTTTGCTTGCAAAAGCGGGACAATTTTTGTCTTGCAGGGGACACCGGGACAATCTCCCTGAAAGCAGGACTATCCCGCCGAAAAACGGGACGTATGGTCACGTTATGTGTGCAGGCAAAAAGGGGGCCGGAGAGTGCCTTTTTGCGACTATATGTAACGACCATTTGGTAGTATATCCCGTCGCATCGTGTTGTCGCGTTGGGCGTTCACACAGGAAAACGGGTCACACTCAACACTCAAACATCTGGAGGAAAGGCGTAACTTAGGTATATTTTTCTCGAAAATATAAAAAAGTGGTGAAGAAAGTGTTTTATTTAATAGTATGCATCGCGCAAACTTAAGACTACCTATATTATTAGAAAAAATCGCTTTCTCCATATTCTATAGAATTTTCTCGATCTTTGTCAGATGCCAAAATCCACTTACCCATACACTTACCGAAGAAAAATGGAAGGATAATGAGAAAACGATGTAAGGTCTGTTACCGTAAAACCAAGAGGAGGGTTGAAGTCCTGTTTGGATGTCCTGACTGCCCTGGATTCCCTGGATTGTGCGTGAAGTGTTTTCGGGAATTCCACGAATATTAATTTACAAAAAAATATACAAGGCGTTTGGAGGGTTCGCAGCGAAATGATAATGGTTGATGGGTGAAGCTGCTAGCTTTTTATTGCATTAATTTTTAGGCCGTGCAGCTTGTTTGATGTTGGATTTAATAATTGTTTTAATGTTTTTTAAAATAGGGTGTCATGCCAGTGATAGTTTCCAACCATCTTATCTATTGAAACAGAACCACGGGGTCTGCAAAGACACCGAAACGTCTAGTTAAAATTTTTAAAAAATTTAAATATACTCGATAAATCCGGTACAAAAGTGTTTTATTTAATCTTATGAAACGCGAAAACTTAAGACAATATCATTAGAATAAAAATACCTTTCTTCAGATCCTAATAAACTTTCTCGCTCTCGTGCACAAAGTTCTTTGTACACAAAATAAGGTGCAGTTTTTGATAAGCTTCTCACTTTACGTTTGAATCTATCTATATACTTAAAATAAATCTGTAGAGAGGTCAATTCTGTATATGAAATATATTTTCAAAATAACTACCAGGAGGTGATTAGTGATCGATACTGATGCCAAAAATGCAATCAGTAAAATTTTTGTCTGTCTGTCTGTATGTTCCTTATAGAAACAAAAACTACTCGACGGATTTTAACGAAACTTGGTAAAATTATTCTTCATATTCCTGTGCAGGTTATAGTATACTTATTATCACGCTACAATCAATAGGAGCAGAGCAGTAAAGGGAAACGTTGGGAAAACGGGAGAAATTACTTATTTTTTTAAGCTTCCGTCACGTGTGCAGCCTTAATGGTTAAAGCTACATAGAAATCATGTATGACAGAAATATTCTTCATAAAATTATATAAAAAATATCCCACAACAGTATATGTCTATATTTTAAAGTTGACTCACAATAACACGTGTAAATCCCGATAGCTTAGCAGTTCGGAGCTTTCTGATTATATTTGTTTACTCTTACGTTTATAATACTCTCATTTATTTTATTTTATTTATTTAATTATTTATGTACACACTGATGTAAAAATACAGGGTTACTTAAATCTAACATATGTACAAAGGTACTGCTTATTTCTAAAAGAAATTTCTACCAGCAGACCTGTGAATGGAGAGTTGTAAACGAAGCAAATTTAGTGCGTGCGTACCTAATAGAAATAATATTCCATTAGAATATACTATTACTAAATACTATCAATAAATAAACACATACTTAACTATATACTAAACATATACATACATGTAATACAATATTACAAGTTATATTCGTTGATTAGTATCTCACTCATCCCTAATTAAAAAAAATAACATTATTACCTATTCAATAAAAAAGAATCATAGACATCGGTATAGAAACACCAAACTTACATGAAATACGCTAATTACCCATCGCGCGTGAATACTGAATGATATAAGGATTATTTTTGCGTAACGGTTGCCGCGCTCGACGCGGCTCGCGGCGGTAGGGTATAAAAAGGCGCGAGGCGAACGCAAGCTTTTTAATTCATTCAATATTTGGCTGTTGATGCATTCAGAGCGTTCGACTTTATTGACAGACAATAATTGATATTATAAACCGTGCTTATCAGCGCGACTTTTAGTCTTCAAATAGTTTATTTGAATTTCTTTCGTTGTTATTTTATAAAATAGGTATTAGTTGTTTTGGTAGTGTTTAAATATTCGGTCAAATTCCAAATTTTGGCTAATTTATGTTCAGTTTTTTTTATTTTTTAGGTAAAAGCGTAGGTAAGTTTATTAATTATTGTAGTTATAGGTTTTTATTTTTAAGTGAAGTAGGTATAGGTAGATAGCATTGCACAGGCGTTTCAGCTTTATTTTCATTTCTTTTTCTGTTGTAAGTTGTACATATATCTAGGTATAATTCTATTTGGATATCTCAAATTTGCCCTGCAGTGGGCTCATTACAAAGAGTTGTGATGATGATGATGATGATCTCAAATTTTAACAGGTTGCGGTGCAGGAGAAACCGTCTTTATTCCCAGAATTCCCATAATACCAAATAATTTTCCATTCCAATTTAAAAGAACGAAATTCCCAGTATCGGTGTGTTTTGCAATGACAATTAATAAGGCTCAAGGGTAGACTTTTCGTGTTGCTGGAGTAGATCTCGGTGTCAGTTGTTTCTCGCATGGTCAGTTATACTTCGCTCTTTCCCGGGTTAGCAGTTCTAGAAATCTTCATGTTCACGTGCCGGACGGATCAACTTTCAATATAGTTTACTCGGAAGCTTTGCGCTGAAGTATTTTCGTTCCATAGATACTTAAGCCTCATGTGAAAGTGATCTAAACAATTAATGTCAAATATTATAAAATGTCAATCCTTATCCTTACTAATATTATAAATATGAAAACGTGGATATTTGTTCAGCTTTTACGCAAAAACTACTCGACGAATCATGAGAGATACTAGAAGTAACATAGGATACCTTTTATCTCGAAATTATCGCGAGCGGAGCCGCGGGCACAGCTAGTTAAAAATAGAATCATTTAAGTATGTATTATATTTTGGTTATAATAAATTATATTATTTTGACAAATACTTTCATTTATTTTTCAATCTTGTTAAGAATCCTATACCTATATCAAAAAATCTAAATTATTGTTAGTGATTCAACTGAGTGGCAATTTGGGTGTTATTTCATGATTATTTTATTTTTGCTCTGCTTACCTTTATATGTTTTATTATACTAAACATCGTTAAAACTGTGCTAAAGCGTCCGCGATTTATGGATATTCCAGAGCTATTCTTGTACCCCGTACTTCAGATTCCTAAGCTTCTTTTATTTTTATATAGCTAGGACAGCATAGCCTAGAAGTAAGTTTCGTAGTGATTGTTTCTATTGTTTTAATTTTTAAAATAAGAAGAAAGAAAGAAGTCTTAAGAAATAAAAATACTGCTTATGACTTCTTTATAAGTAAAATAAAAAATAAAATACCCAGACAATCACGTAGAATAGAAAATATAAATATCTATAGAGACCATAATATAAATATCTATTTTTGCTTGGTGGTAGGATCCCTTCTGGGTCCGCCTGGCTAGCGACCACCCTTTATATAAAGTCTGCCGCCAAATGTTACCGCTCCGGCGGTAATGTGTTCCGGCAATATTGTATGAAGAGCCAGTTCCTTCCTAAACCCGTGTGCTTTCATCTTCGACCTCATCGTCACTTACCATCAGGTGAGATTGAGGTCAAACGCGGGTTTAGCCACTTATAAAAAAAAAAAAAAAAAAACCAGAACATTTTTTTTCTTGTTCCGTGCGTCTGAGGCAGATAGGTTTACCCCATCGCCAAAGTGGTCTTTAAATCCTAGGATTAAATAGAACATAAGGTTCTATAGTTTATAACATTCTATTGCTTTTGGGTTTATTCCTTGTGAACTTATTTTGGTGTCTCAAAATGTGTTCAGGAAAATTACAATATTAATGTTATTAAAAAAAAAACTTTTTTGTCAAACAAGAATTAGTTTGAAACCAACAACTGAACAAATCTATTAATGTGACAATTTTTGAGTAAAATATTTATACAAATCCAAATAAATTAAGTATTGGTTCATAAATAGAACTTTTCGGAAACGAAATTGATTTGACTAATTTTAGTTACCCCCTTATTCAAAGATGAAATTTCAGTATGACTTTTCGTAAAAGATTTTTTCCAGACAAGAAGATATTATTAACTATCAAATTCAACAAGCGATAAAATAGGAAACAGTTGATTAAATACGATTAAATAACTTTTTGCTACATTTTAAAGAATACAGCAAAATGAGTCCTAAAGACAAATTAAAAAAGCTGTTTTTAATTTCAGCATCATTCGTATATACAAGCCTAGGATCGAAGCTACTGCTGATCGACGGATACACATTCAGTAAAAACTCTACGATAGCCAAGGGTGGCTTGCGATATGCTTGCTCCTCTATTGCCAAGAATTGCAAGGCCTTTGTCCATATGGCTGCAAACGAAGTTATTGTTAAAAGTGTTTTGAACCACAATCATCCCAGGCCCGTGTATTCTATTACAAATGAAGGGTTATACGTTAAGCTTAGATAAATAATCAACGAATGCAGAGCATTTACAGACTGACTTCATTTACATTCGCTACATTAATTGAAATCTTTGACAAAACTTTGTCGGAGGTATAAGGTCATCCCCATTATCCGTTTTATTGCATATGTTTTCGAAAATCTCAATTTTTTCAAAAAGTACTCAATCGATTTCGATGACATTTATATGGGATCATCTCTGAAGTAACCTCTATCATATTATGAAGTACTCATCATCAAAATCGATAAGTAGCTTACCAAACTCTCGCCTAACAAAGATACAACAAAAAAGTGCTCGTGAATTGAGAACCCCCCTTTTGGAGAACCTTCCCTTTTTTAATATGTGTTAAAATATGGTACATGTAAAAAGACCAAGTAAGCCATCTCAGGGGCCTATCTAAATGATCAAACCGAAAAATAAGTAAAATATATTATATTTAATAAATACTGGAAGATTTTATTTAAATTATTTCTGTAATTAAACTAAAAAGATAAAAGCCTTATTATACATAATATACATAATAACTTCACGCCTGTATCACTTATGGGGTAGGCAGAACTCCAGGGGCTATAAAACTATCTGATGTCACTTTTGACAAATTTGGGGGTATTATTATGATGAAGAGAGACTATTGCAGTGACAGGAGGTCAGCCTATCGCCCACAAAAATGCCAATAAAACCTCCGTCCCTTAACTGACTTTTACAGTATGCTTGGGAAGAGAAGCAGCTGGCACATTGGCAATCATGGAAGCAACCTATTAACCTTATAACAAATTCAAATAAATTAATGTAGGTAGTCGTATATTGTACCAGGGATGTTTCGATATTCGCATCCTCACCTGTAATTGCGGAGCTTTCGTGTAATAATTTTATCGTGTAATAATTTTATTACATTAAAAAAAACAAGAATTGGTATGGAACCAACAACTGAACAATTCCATAAATGTGACAATTTTTGAGTAAAATATTCATACAAATCCAAATAAATTAAGTATTGGCTCATAAATAGAACTTTTCTGAAACGAAATTGATTTGACTAATTTTAGTAAAACTAATTCAAAGATGAAATTTCAGTATTACTTTTCTTAACAATTTCCGGATTTTTTCCGGACAAGAAGATATTATTAACTATCAAATCCAACAATAGTTTATTTAAATAGAAAATAGTTGATTCAATAACTTTTTGCTACATTTTAAAGAATACAGCAAAATGAATCCTAAAGACTAATTAATAGAGCTGTTCTCTAATTTCAGCATCATTCATACAAGCCAAGGATCGAAGCTACTGCTGATCGACGGATACACATTCAGTAAAAAATCTACGATAGCTAAGGGTGGCTTGCGATATGTTTGCTCCTCTATTGCCAAGAATTGCAAGGCCTTTGTCCATATGGCTGCAAACGAAGTTATTGTTAAAAGTGTTTTGAACCACAATCATCCCAGGCCCGTGTATTCTATTACAAATGAAGGGTTATACGTTAAGCTTAGATAAAATAATCAACGAATGCAGAGCATTTACAGACTGACTTCATTTACATTCGCTACATTAATTGAAATCTTTGACAAAACTTTGTCTGAGGTATAAGGTCATCCCCATTATCCGTTTTATTGCATATGTTTTCGAAAATCTCAATTTTTTCAAAAAGTACTCAATCGATTTCGGTGACATTTATATGGGATCATCTCTGAAGTAACCTCTATCATATTATGAAGTACTCATCATCAACATCGATAAGTAGCTTACCAAACTCTCGCCTAACAAAGATACAACAAAAAAGTGCTCGTGAATTGAGAACCCCCCTTTTGGAGAACCTTCCCTTTTTTAATATGTGTTAAAATATGGTACATGTAAAAAGACCAAGTAAGCCATCTCAGGGGCCTATCTAAATGATCAAACCGAAAAATAAGTAAAATATATTATATTTAATAAATACTGGAAGATTTTATTTAAATTATTTCTGTAATTAAACTAAAAAGATAAAAGCCTTATTATACATAATATACATAATAACTTCACGCCTGTATCACTTATGGGGTAGGCAGAACTCCAGGGGCTATAAAACTATCTGATGTCACTTTTGACAAATTTGGGGGTATTATTATGATGAAGAGAGACTATTGCAGTGACAGGAGGTCAGCCTATCGCCCACAAAAATGCCAATAAAACCTCCGTCCCTTAACTGACTTTTACAGTATGCTTGGGAAGAGAAGCAGCTGGCACATTGGCAATCATGGAAGCAACCTATTAACCTTATAACAAATTCAAATAAATTAATGTAGGTAGTCGTATATTGTACCAGGGATGTTTCGATATTCGCATCCTCACCTGTAATTGCGGAGCTTTCGTGTAATAATTTTATCGTGTAATAATTTTATTACATTAAAATTACATTCATAATGTAATTTTAATGTAATTAAATTACATTATGAATGTTAGTAAAAAAAACAAGAATTGGTATGGAACCAACAACTGAACAATTCCATAAATGTGACAATTTTTGAGTAAAATATTCATACAAATCCAAATAAATTAAGTATTGGCTCATAAATAGAACTTTTCGGAAACGAAATTGATTTGACTAATTTTAGTAAAACTAATTCAAAGATGAAATTTCAGTATTACTTTTCTTAACAATTTCCGGATTTTTTCCGGACAAGAAGATATTATTAACTATCAAATCCAACAATAGTTTAAATAGAAAATAGTTGATTAAATAACTTTTTGCTACATTTTAAAGAATACAGCAAAATGAATCCTAAAGACTAATTAATAGAGCTGTTCTCTAATTTCAGCATCATTCATACATACAAGCCAAGGATCGAAGCTACTGCTGATCGACGGATACACGTTCAGTAAAAACTCTACGATAGCCAAGGGCGGCTTGCGATATGTTTGCTCCTCTGTTGCCAAGAATTGCAAGGCCTTTGTCCATATGGCTGCAAACGAAGTTATTGTTAAAAGTGTTTTGAACCACAATCATCCCAGGCCCGTGTATTCTATTACAAATGAAGGGTTATACGTTAAGCTTAGATAAAATAATCAACGAATGCAGAGCATTTACAGACTGACTTCATTTACATTCGCTACATTAATTGAAATCTTTGACAAAACTTTGAGGTATAAGGTCATCCCCATTATCCGTTTTATTGCATAGGTTTTCGAAAATCTAATTTTTTTCAAAAAGTACTCAATCGATTTCGATGACATTTATATGGGATCATCTCTGAAATATCCTCTGTCATATTATGAAGTACTCATCATCAAAATCGATAAGCAGCTCACCAAACTCTCGCCTAACAATAACAAATTCAAATATATTAATGTAGGTAGTCGTATATTGTACCAGGGATGTTTCGATATTCGCATCCTCACCTGTAATTGCGGAGCTTTCGTGTTAATTTTGACATCTGCATTAGCAATTTATCAAAGTATTTGTTCAACATGTGATGCGTGAAAATAAATATAAAACTAAATGGGCGCGTTTGACTATTTCATTGCTAATATATAATCAGAAACTCAATTAGCTGTTTTACTTTTATTAATTTTAAATTTAGAGTCAATATTGTTGATGCATCAACATACGGTAATATACCGTAATGGACCGTGCCCCCGCATCCCGCACCGCAGCTGAGGTGCCGCCGAGTCTCGACCAGGGACCGGAAAACCCCTTTATTTGATTAAGCCTATTGATAGGGTAACCCTATCAAAATCTTACCATATGGAAGTGTAACCCTATTGATATGGTAAGCCTATCGACGTGGTAACTCTTTGAATAAAGTTAACTACTTTCGGATGCGCTTACCCTGTGATAGGGTTGCCTATTTCTATCTCTTTTCCGCGCATGCTGTTGAATTCGGAAGTATAATTCGAAGTGCGAGATTGAATAGATGGTGATATTTTTGATAATTTGATATTCTTAGAGATTAAATTTGCCTGCAGGTTTTAAAACCCTATTGAATCGGTAACCTTCAATAGGGTTTTCGATAGGCTTACTGCTTCCATGAAGCTAACTCTATTGATATGGTAAGCCTTAAATTAGGGTAAGTCTTCGATACGGTTACCAAATTGATAGGGTTTTTTAAAACAAGTCTATGAAAAACCCAATCAAAAACCTCTTTAAGGGTAAGCGGTTCCGGTCCCTGGTCTCGACGGGAACGACAAACCAGTCAGCTGTCAAACGCCACTGCGACGCATCCTCCTAATTTGTCATCTTAAAAACTCTCTTTCTTTGTTTATTAAATGTGTAGTACAGTCCACGCTCTCTTAATTATTGAAGATCACCTTTTCTACATGGTCCTCTCACCGTCATAAGAGAATCAACGATCGAAGAACAAAGAAAAGAAGAACCGTGGCAACGTCATAACGGTCGCAAGCTTACAGCTGATCGACGTGTAATACTACGACTTCATCCTTGTCTTCGTGCATCCTACAGGACGTTTGTGGAAATCAACGGCAATCATTTCAGCCGTCTTTTGGATCTACACGGCCAGCGGACACAAAGGAATCGTAGCTACATTACGGGACACCTAACGGAATTTTGCAAACAAAGGAACTCACTTGAAGCAACTCATAGCTGTTTAACTACTAAGTCAAGAACAGAGTAGACAAGTAGTCTTCGTTCTGCAGTGGATAGTGCCATAAAATCGTGAGATTGTTCCAACTTATACATTTTCATTATTTCACATTCGTTATCATCCTTCATCCATTTCATCTTCATATAATCTTCATAATTCCATTACTTCATGTCTCACTTCATATCTGATATCAAATCATTTGCCTGATTCATCGATCATAATTAAATAATCTTAGTTTTTCATTCAACCATACTCAAATATACGAAAGCATCGCCCTATTATATTTAGCATAGAATATATCTAAATGTAATTGTGTTTCATCATTCACAATCATTAAGATCATCATAATACATTAGATTAAGCTATATATATAAGATTTTGCGTTGCCTTTAGCCAGGTACCTAGCTAGGTACAAGCATTACGCAGCATATTTATAGCAATCGTTTCCCCTTATTTAAAAAAATAGCAAATCCTATTTTCAACCTCTGTGCATACGTAAGGCTTCTTTAGTACTGTATATTTTGTGTATTTTAACGTATTAGTTTCTTTCCTGCTTATTCACTCTTTAAGATGAACGATATTAAGAGCCTTATCAAGAAGCGAGCTTCCATCAAGGCTAAGCTTACGCAGTTTGCTTCATACTTAAATGTTTCAAAATCATGCGATAAATTGAGCGAGTTACAACTCATAGAAATCGAATGCAGATTTAATAAATTTGAAAATTTGTACGGGAGTTATGACGCGTTACAGAATGAGTTGGAAGAGTTGGTGGATGACCCCGAGGAGCAGTATGCCGAGCGTGAAGAGTTCGAAAGGCAGTTCTACGCGTTGGTGACTTCTGCACGACAGACCGTCGATATTGCTCGAAAGCTTCTTTCAGAAGACTCCGCGTCCCAGGTAGGCCCTTGTAGTCAGACACACAAAAATGATACTTCAATTCGTTTACCTAAAATTGATTTGATTAAATTCTCCGGTAATTATCATGATTGGCTTGAATTTAGAGAAATTTATAAATCTATAATACATAATAACGAAAGCATAAATAAAATTAATAAATTGTACTATTTGCGTGCATCTTTATGTGGAAGCGCGTTACTTGCGATCGATAATCTCGATTTCGAAGCGGATAATTACGACGCAGCTTGGAGGTTACTGTGTGATAGGTTCGACAATAAAAAGTTGTTAGTAAATAATCATGTGCAGGCTTTATTTAACGTTCGACCTATCTACAGAGAGTCCAGCAAAGCACTGCGTAACATAATTGACGTCACTAATAAAAACTTGAGAGCCTTGTCAACTTTAGACCAGCCCGTCCAACACTGGGACACACTTGTCGTACACATCATGACAAACAAGTTGGATCAGGTAACTAACCGACATTGGGAAGAACATAGAAATACTTTATGTGAACCCCCATCCCTATCAATTTTTACGAACTTTATTAGTAACAAGCTGACCCGGCAAACGTTGTTTTGCCATATAAATAAAAAAAAAATAGATGTTGGCCGATTCTCATAGATATCGGATAAGCACAAAAAATTTCATCAAAATCGGTCAAGCCGTTTCGGAGGAGTATGGCAACGAAAACTGTGACACGAGAATTTTATATATTAGATAGGTCCGGTCCGGCCCGAAGACTCTAATTAAAAAAAAAATTGCAATCAAATCAATATTAATAAATCCAAGATTTTGTCGTATCCAAACCTACACTTTCTGTTTGCCTGTGACGACTTTCGAAAACTTACTGTAGAGTTGCGCATTAAAAAGGCTAATAATTCTTATGTTTGCTTAAACTCTCTTCGACCAGGTCATATCGCTAGCGGGTGTACACTGGGGTCTTGCAAGTATTGTAGGATTAAACATAACACCTTGCTACACAAGGATTTAGATACATCGGATTCTGTTACACAAAATATTTCTCTTTCCATCAACCAATCAACTGATACTCGTACCGTTTTATTATCCACAGCGCTTGTGAGGGTGGAAGACGCCGAGGGCAACCTTTACACTGCTCGACTGTTATTGGATAGTGGCAGCACAGGGCACTTCATATCAGAAGACTTCGCTCGTAAGTTTGGCATTCCATTTTATAAAGCTCAGTCTAAAGTTATACAACCAAACTTAATTGTTATATTATACCAAAGATCTCTTCATACGTACCTAGTGCATATGTTAATATTCAGGATATACCTATACCTTCGGACATCCAACTCGCTGACCCTAACTTTAATATTCCGTCAGCCATCGACATTCTAGTCGGCGCGGAAATCTTTTGGGGTATCATAGGCACGAATCGAATCTATATAGGTAAAAACATGCCTACTCTTTGTGACTCCAAGTTAGGTTGGATCGTATCAGGTATGGTCAGTGAGAGTAATCCCTCCTCTCAAGTATGTATGTTTATTAATAATACAGAACCTGATTTAACCCGTTTTTGGGAGCTGGATTCGGTATCTCCAAGGCACACACTTACTGCCGAGGAGAGATCCTGCGAACAACTTTTTACAGAAACTACATACCGCAATGCAGATGGACGTTTTGTAGTCAGCATTCCTTTAAAGCATTCACCCAGTGTGCTAGGTCATTCCTATACAATGGCAAAGCGCCGTTTTATATCTTTAGAAAAACGCCTTGCTCGAGATCCTCAATACAAGGAACTCTATGTCATCTTTATGACAGAGTATATTCAGCTTGGTCACATGACTGACAATACCGACATATCTCATAACAGTCCTTCCAGGCTGGCGTATTACATTCCACACCATGGCGTCGTGAAGGAATCGAGCACCACTACAAAACTTAGTGTGGTTTTCGACGCTTCCGCCAGTACGTCAAGCGGTAAGTCATTGAATGACATACAAAGGATGACTTGTTGTCAATTTTGCTTCGCTTTCGACAGCACAAAATTGTAGTCACTTCTGATATCGAAAAAATGTACCGCCAGAATTTTTTAATTCCAAGCCAACGTAACCTTCAACAAATACTCTGGCGGGAGGATCTGAAGCATAAACTTAAAACTTACACACTGATTACTGTGACTTATGGCACTGCTTCGGCTTATTCCTATCTAGGTTGGCGATGGATTGTACCGACCCATCAACGCACTATATATCCGGCGGATCAAGCGTAGAAGACACTGTCAATCAATGTCGAAAGGTCACTACTCTCAAGGCAGCCCAATACAAACTTAGAAAGTGGCGTTCTAATTCACATGAAGTTCTTAAAGCCCTATGTTAAAACTATTAGGACTCCATTGGAATTGCCATGACGATACTTTTTCATTTGTCATCTACATACCTACTGTTGCAAAGGTAACAAAAACGCCTGATTTTGTCGATAATATCACCAATTTTCGACCCGATCGGCCTCGTAGTCCTCCCTTGCATAGTTGAAGCTAAAATATTAATGCAACAGCTATGGCTTTCCAAATGTTCTTGGGATGACTCCATTCCCGAGCATATTTTATCAGCTTGGCTTTCATAGGACTCTGCCTTTCCTAAATAACTTAGAAATTCCACGACGGGTAATCTGTGACTCTGCTATATTGACACAACTGCATGTATTTACAGATTTATGTTCGGAGCCTCACTCTTAACGGAGATGTGTGCGTCAACCTGCTTAGTGCAAAGAGTAAAGTCGCTCCTATCCAGGCAACGACAATACATTAACCGGTAGTCGAGAAAGATTTCGAGTCGAGAACGATTCAAAGGTATGCGATTCTCTTACTTTACAAATTGACGAATCAGTATTTTGGTGCGACTCTACAATTGTTCTAGGATGGCTCTCTACATCCCCGTCAAAATCAAAAACATTTGTTCGTCATAGAGTCTCAGAGATTCAAGAAACTGGGTGGAGACTGGCGTTACCTACCTTCCAGTGAAAACCCCGCAGACCTCGCTTCGCGTGGTCTTAGCGCCGACAAATTGCGACATTCATCGCTTTGGTTATCAGGCCCATCTTTCCTGCGTAACGACCCTGCATCTTGGCCCGAATTTCCTAAGGCGCTTCCGCAATCATCTTCTGATTTACCAGATATCGTAAAATCACTTCACGTTAATATCAATAACGTTTCTGAACACATTTTAAGCACTTTAATTTCAAACAAAAAAAAAAAAAACATTTAAAATTTTTACAACCTACTACGCGTAATGGCATATACAATACGATTTATTTATAAATGTAGAAAACAATCTTTAGAAAGCGACCATCCAACGCCGGTAGAGATAGAAAACGCTCTTACTATCTTACTTAGATTTAGCCAACAAGAATCGTTCGCTGAGGAATACTTTCTACTACAGACCGGAACTCCATTACATGCTAAAAATAAACTTTTTTCTTTATCTCCCTTTCTCGACTCGAACAATTTAATTCGAGTAGGAGGCAGATTAAAAAAACTCCTTCTTCGATTATGACGTTAAACACCCTATATTGCAATCAAGCTCTCATACATTGTGTAAGCTTATATTTAATCATTACCATCTTAGTCTTATGCATGCTGGACCCCAGTTGTTACTTGCTACGATACACCATAAGTTCTGGCCCATTGGGGGAAGAAACCTAGCAAAAAAGGTCTCTCATCAATGCGTCAAGTGCTGTAGACTAAAAGCTAACACGGTTCAACCAATCATGGGTAACCTCCCGGAACAGCGTCTACACTTAGAATTTCCCTTTTTTGATACTGGTATTGACTATGCCGGGCCAATTATGATAGCCGATCGGAAAGGTCGGGGATGCAAACTTATCAAATGTTTTATTGCTGTTTTTGTGTGTCTGGCTTCAAGAGCCGTGCACCTGGAACGAGTTTCGGATCTAACAAAGGATGCCTTTCTAGCTGCTTTAAGCCGGTTTATTGCTCGGAGGGGTAAACCACGAAATATATTTTCAGATAATGGCACGACCTTTGTTGGCCCCTTTAATGAATTAGCTAAACTTTTATCGCAGGATTTGCAGCTTTATACCCCGTCATTAAATTCTCTTTCGTTCCGGCTTACACACCACACTTTGGTGGCTTATGGGAATCTGCGGTAAAGTCAACTAAACATCATCTCCGCCGAACCTTTGACCTAACTAATTTAACATTCGAAGAGATGGCAACATGTTTGATACAGATTGAAGCTATTCTAAATTCCAGACCCTTAAAGCTTAAGTCCAACGATCCTTTATGCCTTATACCCCTCACTCCTGCCCACATCCTTATTGGACGCTCTTTGGTTATGTTACCGCATCCGCGATTGCAGGACTCTAACATCAGCAGCCTGCAAAGATTCCGGCGAGTAGAGTGCTTAAAACAGTATTTTTGGTGTCGTTTCTCCAATGAGTATGTTCTGTGGCTTCAGCAGAAGACCAAATGGAGTCGATCATCTAGAGAGTTGAAGGAAGGGATCTTGGTTGTAATTAAAGACAAGACGTCACCCCCTTTAATGTGGCTATTGGGAAGAGTCATTAAGGTCAAAAAGGGGTATCATTCGCCGAACCTACAACAACATCTGCCCTTTGCCTGTTACAGCAGCAGTTGAAGACTCTTCAACCGGGGGAGTATGTTGATGCATCAACATACGGTAATATACCATTATGGACCGTGCCCCCGCATCCCGCACCGCAGCCGAGGCGCCGCCGAGTCTCGACGGGAACGACAAACCAGTCAGCTGTCAAACGCCACTGCGACGCATCCTCTATACGCGCTCGCGCATCTAATTTGTCATCTTAAAAACTCTCTTTCTTTGTTTATTAAATGCGTAGTACAGTCCACGTTCTCTAAATTATTGAAGACCACTTTTCTACAATATACTTAAAGTGATTTACGAAATTAACTATTCACCAAATCGTTCTCGCACTAAAGCCATGGTTTCACGTGTCTTGTTTGTATGAAAAGAAGGGGCGCACTTGTTAGTACTGAATGTCCCATGATCACGGACTTCAATTTCAATTTGATAATAAATATCTAGACGATAATCATGGCATGGAACCATATCGGTCGCCATTGATAGTTACATTCTAGCCCTAGTTATGTGCCGCTGAGCGCTGTGCCGCGCCGACTAGTGATGTACGAGACTTGAGGCGTCGAGTCCTGTTTTTGAAGCCTCGAGGCGGAATGGCAAGACTTGGTGCAGTTCAAGTCTTCAAAAATGCTTAAACTTAACATAAGATCTCGAACCTTCAAATGAGTTCAAGAAATAGAAAGAGCTCGAGCCGTAAAATCTCTTCTTTCTTAAAATAAACACAAGTCTTCAATAAAACGTTTACGTTTATGACTTTAATTCCTCCGAACCTTAGTAATAAATTAAGATAGTAGTGTTCAAATTTTGATACAACTAAACATGTATAAATTTGTATAATAAAGGTACAAATTTGTATAATAAAGGTACAAATTTGTATAAATAAATATGAATAAGTCCCTGCCTACGTAAGTTCTTCCATTGCCAAATAATTTTGTTAGCCATTATTTTCCCAGGAACACAGTATCCAAGTCAAGCTAAAGGCTACCAGAAAACTAGACGTGAGGAAATTACACAGCAATTTAGTAAAATACTGGAAGAATTAGACGATGACTATATAGAAAGACTGTGGGTCCAAACGAAGTCGACTGCAACTTTATGTAAAACCATGATGAGTGCGTTTAAAAAATAATGGTGAATAAATAATTGTAAATGAGAAAAAAATATATAATTATTTAATTACTAACTTAGCAGTTTTCATTAAAATAATTTTATTTAGATTTATTTATTATCATACAAGGTTTTGCCCACGACTTCGCCCGCGCTATCTATCTAGTGCTCCCGAACTGCGCACAAGTTCAGTATAAATTATAGCTTATGTGTTATTTCATCAAAATCCATTCAGTAGATTTTTTGGCATTTTCATTGATGGCATCAGTGATTGCGTCGGCTGCACAATCTATCCTATCCGGGTTGGTAATTGCGTGAAACAGTAATAAACATACATCCATACACAAATTATGAAAAACTCTCACGTTTACAATATGATAGCAGAATTAATAATATTAGAAGGAAATATTTATAACACATAATATCAAAAATCACAAAAAGTCGCTTAAACCACTAAGGTTTGTAGCATTTGTAGTTAACAGAATGTTAGCTTGTATGCCATGTTTATTTAAAATTTATCTGCAATCTCGCCTTGAGCCCTTTTTTTTATCTAGTCTTGAAAGCTCGAGAGCCTTTTTAGAGTAGTCCTTTTAAATGCTCGAGTTGTAGTTCAGAGAGCTCGCTATTGAACTGACAGAGCCCTGCGAATCAGACTCGAGCCTGCAAATTAGAATTTAAATACATGTTATAGGTTCACCGTTAATGCTTAATATATTGTGGTTTAGCTGTACTTATTTTCATTTATCAGCATCCATTATAACTAGAGTGCAGTAAAAGATTAAAACTAAGTTACTAGTGCGCTAAAAAGACTCGAGCCCTGAAAATACTTTTAGATCGATCGAGCGCTCAAAAGACACCGAGCTCTAGGCAAAAGGACTTGGACGCCCCGAGTCTTGTATATCACTAGCGCTGGCCGCGGCCAAGTCCATCCATGTTGAAATATAGAACTATACTGGACAAAAAAAAATACTTAAAAAATCCCGACTGCGGATTGCAGAATACGTACCTACCGATAAAAATGCAGCTTCATCAAAGTTTCAACTAAAGCCATGAGACAAGCAAATAAGACTTGAAGCTTTTTTGTAATAAAAATAGTAGCAGCAAGCACCAATGGGCTGCTTATAAGCTTTTATTTGTTACCCGTTTTTTAATTACAGGCGTTTCTTCGCAATTTAATATAGCCTTTGTTACTCGCGCAGTTGATACTAGTCTGTTGTACAGACAAAGTTCAAGATCATTAGTATTTGGCCGAACATTTTATATTTGTCTTCGTAAGGTAGGTATCGAAAAAATTGGCAATGCGCGTGGCCGCGATAACACTTACTTCAGAATAACTAAGACGCTTCAAACTTTCAGACCTAACTAATCATAAGTATGCAAACTGTACTGACTGACTTCACGCGGACGATAATGTGACAAGGTTCCAACGTAATAGGTACATACCAACTTGCGGGGCTTATAGCAGACTTCAACTAACTTATGTAAATAACTATGGTATAAAAGTTTCCTTTTGTTTCAGCGGAATTCGTGAAAACCATGCGGGGTAGTTCCATTCTGCTTTACGATGGACATTCATTTAGCAAAAATGGATTTTTGGCAAATAATGTATACAGGTACCTATACTTGTTCATCATTGAAGCCCAAGCGATGTAAAGCTCATATACATGTCTCTGCTAAAAACAAAATTATAAAGGTTCACATTGACCATAACCACCTAGCCCCGAAGTATATTATTGTCAATGGTATCTATTTTAGACAATGAACGTTTGGATTGATGGATCTACTATTATAGCATCATCATCTATAGATGCATCTCGGCATCGACTAAAGACGCCCTTACCAAACTGCGGCGTTTCGTGGAAGTTTCCGTTACTTGGCAACTAAGTGCTGGAACGATATTCTCCCACCTCTACAACGACCATTATCTAAAAATACTTGTAAAAAACATTATAAATTATTTTTATTGTCTCATCGAGAATGTTTATAAAACGTATTGGAAACTTCTAACTTTTTCTATCTAAATTTATTAATATTTTTTTTGTATTTCACGTTTTCCTGGCTTTTTATTTTTTAATTATATTTAATTTTTAATATATATTATATACCTGTATGATATTTTATGCTGATGAATGAGCAGTGTAGGTTAGACTCGCAGGTAGCGTCTGAAAATCAGCGCTTTGCTATCTTTGCTATACAGGGTCAATTTATAATAGTCTGTGATATTTTAAAATTGGGTTAACAATGATGTGTTGGTTTAAATTATGAAGTAAATTTCTTTTTTATATTTTTCATAAATTAAAATTTCAAAATTATTTTTAATGAATAAAATTTAAGTTTAATCTACACTTCATGACTAGGTACATAGCAAAAAATAAAAATATTACCGTCTATTTCTTTTAAGAAAATCACTTCACCAAAACAATAATCTTACGCGAATAGTAGATACCTACGCATCCGAGCGAAGGTCGTTGACGCGCGCCCGTGTGTTTGCGTGACCTAGTTACCTAGTTAGCGCGGAATCAGCTGTAATTACGTCATACATCAGGATAAAAGGTGATTCTAATGTCCCATCACACTACTGTTACAGGTTTTTGCCTATCAATTTCACGTTAAACTAATTGTATCTAAATACTGTTTTAGTTTTGATCTTCATTAAATTAAAAATGAACTTAAAATAAAGCATTCGTGCTTGAAGTCTTTGTTAAAACAAATAAATAGATTTTACAATTGATTTAATGTTAGAATGACGTGTTTAGTAACTGGAATAACCTTATCTATAACTATGTACAGTGTAGGTATAACGTACAAAAATAACTTACATTTTTACCTTGCGTCCTGTCGCTGATGTTAAATATCGTGCTAGGTATTAGTCACTGATAACTTATCACATTCACAATAACTGCTGTACATGGAGTCCCATTAGCCCATATACTGAACACAAAACCTGTCATGTTTAGCTTATTAATTTTGACTATCCATAAAGTATCCTTATCACTTTTGATAACAGCGATAGGTGGACTCGTCAGTCCATAGAATGTGCTTCAGCAACCAACCATAGACTACACACGCGGAGCATAGGTAGTTGCTTCAGTTCTTGAACTTTCGTAAAGTGGTAAGACTTGAGCCCTCTCGTCGCAGCAAGCGCCGCACCCACGAGCTGCTGACTTCGAAAACCTGAGCCGCATCGTTTGTGCTGGCTATCGGATGCTGTTCAAAACACTCCAGCACGTCTTCTTCGAGTGAACCAGAAATCGAGGTCTGCCGGCGTCTGTGACTGTGGATTAAACGTGCCATAATCGCGTAATTCGTCATTTTTGTTAGTTATCGATTTAGTGTTCGCGCGCGCGAATCTCTGGACAGACTGACGAGCGGGGGGCGTGGCGTGCTTTCAATCAAACATAATAGGCGCGGGCGCGGCGGCGCGGCGGCGGCTCGAATTTGACTCTCGGCTCGTTTGCTTGTGCCGCGCAAGAACGTATAGGTATTGTTTGGTAATGTAACTAATATTTTATTGTTTAATAGAAATAGATGGAAACGTTTTCTCATCTTGCTATGTAGTCGTAAATTAGAGATTAAACTAAAATTTTATGCACTTAGAAGTATTATGAAATTTTATTTTTTGAAAAATGTTGAAAATAAAATATATTTTTTTCGAAATTCAGACCCACTCCTCATTCTGAATCTGCTATTAAAATATAATTGACTATTATGTGGCGACCCTATATACAGCGCCTTTTGTTGATTAGTTATAATAATTTTATTTCTTTTTATTTTAAGATCTTTTTGTGAAATTTAGTTTATAAGCTAATTGTAAAATTGTGTGACTGAACAACAATAAAGATTATTCTACTCTATTCTATAGGTCAGAATGTGAAACATTATATCATGAGGAGCGTTTTTCTCCGAGTTTCTTCAGCATGGTAGGCAGAAAACGATTTATTATATTGAAAACGAAACTTCCAATATATTTTATATTGGTGATTTGTTACCTTGAAATTAATTTTGAAGCTTTAATGAAACTGTTTATTGAAAATATATGAGAATTATTTCTTTTTTGGACTTTTTTGAGGGTCCTTAGAAAACTTATTGCTTCATTCATAAACGGTTCAGTGTAATTAAACTTACTTGAACTACTCAATGTAATATAGCGAGATTTACATAAAAGATACTTTAAGTGGCAGAGAAAGCTCCGTAGTTCCCGTTGAGTTACCCCATTGTATACAACAAAGAGAATACTGCAATACTGATTTGATTGATTGCGGAAAGCACTAAAGAACGACAAATGAAAATGGTTATAAAAAATTGTTACATTAGGTACATTGTTATTCTAATGTGTACACTATTGTTTTATGTTGCCATGCTGATTAACAAGGTTACGTTATGTGTACGTGTTATTAAACATAATTTATATCACATGTTACCTACTGTGTACGTACCTTTAGTTACCCTATAACAATAATAATAAACGGTAGAAAAAAATATACGGAAGGAGCTTCCAAACACCAAACAAACACTGTAGTTTCCTGTCATAGCCACTAGATAGCGCTTAAAGTGCGCAAGTACTTATAATGGAAGCACTTCCTAATGTACTATACTCGTGTGTATGTGTATTGCCTTAGTGGACTCGTACTTGACCGGTTTTCTTTTTGTTTTAGTGGAATTCGTGAGCAACTGTCGGGGCAATCCCATGCTCCTTTACGATGGATATCCATTTAGTAAAAGTGGCTCTATTGCACATAAAGGGTCTAGGTATACTTGTTCATCAAGAAAGACCAAGCAATGTAAAGCTCACATACATATGTCAGCTGAGAACGAAATCATAAAGGTTTATATTGATCATAACCACCTAGCGCCGAACTATGGTATTATCAAAGGAGTCTACTATAAACAATGAAGGTTTGAAATTTTTTGGAAGAATTGATGGATTTACTATTGGCGTGACGAAACTTAGATGACGAGTGTTTTTCCGTGGGTTTCTTCAGCATGTAGGTCGCTGGCTCCGGAGAATAAAATGATAATTGCAAAAATGCTATTTTTCAGAAAAAATAAAAATACATTTATGTCTTTTGCTCCTTAACCACTGGTGGATTATGATTATCAATAATACTCCATATAATATAGCGAGATTTACATAATAGATACTTTAAGTGGCAGAGAAAGCTCCGTAGTTCCCGTTGAGTTACACCATTGTATACAACAAAAAGTATACTGCATTACTGATTTGATTGATTGTAGAAAGCACTAAAGAACGACAAACGAAAATGGTTATAAAATATTGTTACATTAGGTACATTGTTATTCTCATGTGTACACTATTGTTTTTTACGTTGTCTTGTTGAATAACAAGGTAAAGTTATGTGGACGTGTTATAAAACATAAGTTATATCACATGTTACATAGTCTGTACGTACCTTTAGTTAACAATAATAATAAATGGTAGAAAAAAATATACGGAAGGAGCTTCCATACACCAAACAAACACAGTAGTTTCCTGTCATAGCCACTAGATAGCGCTTAAAGTGCGCAAGTGCTTATAATGGAAGTACCTACTATTTTACTATACTCGTGCGTATGTGCCTTACCTTAGTGGACTCGCTTGACCGGTTTTCTTTTTGTTTTAGTGGAATTCGTGAACAACAAACGGGGCAATCCCATGCTCCTTTACGATGGATATCCATTTAGTAAAAGTGGCTATATAGCAAATAAAGGATCTAGGTATACTTGTTCATCAAAGCAGACCAAGCAATGTAAAGCTCATATACATGTGTCAGCTGAGAACGAAATCATAAAGCTTTATATTGACCATAACCACCTACCGTTGAACTATGGTATTGTCAGAGGCGTCTACTATAGACAATGAAGGTTTGAAATTTTTTGGAAGAATTGATGGATTGTTGGCGTGACGAAACTTAGATAAAGAGTGTTTTTCTGTGGGTTTTTGTCTTTTGCTCCTTAACCACTGGACGCAGGCATATGATTGATAGCTTCGAAAAAAAAGTTATTTTTTGCATGTTCGAAATCTTTCTGTAACACATATCTAGTTAATATAAATATTATCAAGAAACAAAATCATAGTAAAATCAATGCTTTATTATCTTTATTATTTTTACAAACATGAACTTTGAATTAATTTTAATGAACTAATCCGATTCCTTATTTTATCTTGTTTTTTAATTTCTAACATTTTGATACTTTTATTACCTAATTATTTTATTTTCATGTAATGTTTGTAATGCAATGTAATTTAAAACCTTTTGCATATTTTAAATTCAAATTTTATATTTTTATGCTGACATTAATTCTTAAATTCAATGTTATTATGATTTGTTTACCATAATTACTAGAGTGTTCAAAAAGTAGTGAGAATGACGTAGTAATAGAGGGTACTTGAAAAAAAAAATTACTATCACGGAAAGATTAGGTCTTTGTTATAATACCCTCAAATAATTAGCTTTCTATCTTGTCCGTGTCAGTTGTATTAATTATTTGCTTGTGACGTGTCGATAGCTCTCGCTAAAAATGGATAAAATTGAAATCCGTGCGGTGATAAAATATTTTTGCTTAAAAAAGTTTACTACGGAACAAATTTTTAATGATTTACGTGAGACATTGGGGGAGTCTGTTCCTCCATATTCCACAGTGGCTCGATGGTGTGCAGAGTTTAAACGTGGTAGAACATCGGTTAAAGATGACCCGCGCTCGGGCCGCCCTTCGACGTCAGTCACTCAAGAAATGGTCGAAAAAGTTGAAAAAATTGTTCTGGATGATCGTCGTGTAACAGTCCGTTTTATAGCTGAAGAGTTGAAGATTTCAACTGGTAGTGTGCATAGCATTTTGCAAGATCACTTAGGAATGAAAAAGGTATCCGCGCGTTGGGTCCCAAGAATGCTAACGGACGCACAAAAGCAAACGCGACTCAACATTTCAAAGACCTCATTGGAACTGTTTCAACGAGATCCTGATCTTTTTTTGGCTCGATTCGTAACAATGGATGAAACATGGCTTCATCATTATGATCCAGAAACGAAACGGCAATCAATGGCCTGGAAAAGACCGTCATCTCCCACACCAAAGAAATTCAAGACTCAACCATCTGCTGGCAAGATCATGGGCTCAGTTTTTTGGGACAGCCAGGTGTTGATAATGATTGAATATCTTGAACATGGAGCCACTGTCACAGGAAATGTCTACGCAGATCAAATAAAAAAATTACGTCAGGAAATCATTGAAAAGCGACGAGGAAAACTCGCGAAAAAAGTTTTGTTCCACCAGGACAACGCACCGGCGCACAAGTCTGCAGTTGCCATGGCGGCAATCCAAGATGCTGGCTTTGAGATCCTCGATCATCCGCCATATTCACCGGACTTGGCCCCTAGTGATTTCTACCTATTTCCGCGTTTGAAAGAACACTTGAGAGGCACAAAATTTGAAGATGACGAAGAAGTGAAGGTAGCCGTAAACGATTTTTTAAGTACTCAAGATGAAGATTTTTTTAAAAAAGGAATCTTGGCTCTAGAAAAAAGATTTCTTAAATGTATTGACCTAAAGGGTGATTATGTCGAAAAATAAAATAATATTAAATAAATAAATTTTTTAACATAGCTATTCTCATTACTTTTTGAACGCCCCTCGTACTAACATAGTTTTAAGGAATGTTACTAACAACATTATATGGATGTGAAGTCTGAAATAAAATGATTTATTATTATTATAGTCAAAATCAGCCATTGTTTCAGTTACATAATATCCGTTATCATTTTATTCTTGAGTTTTCAAAGTGCAAGTGATGATGATAATACTTTGATATGCTTTATTCTCGTAAATATTGTTAAATTTTGTTCCTATTAAGAACTTTATATTTAGATTTCCAATAAAACTATGGTATGATAATCAACATAAGTTTTATTCAAGTGTTTGAAAAATCAACATTGCAATAAACGCCAGCATAATTGCTATATATAGTGTGTTAGGGATCGGATTTCCGATACTTGACCCACTATACATAGTACGTAATATTTTGTCGAAAAAATACTTTGCAAAGGGGTGTCTCATCCCTCATCTCTCTGAATGACAAGCCAAATGTTATATTCTCGTATTTCTAAGAGTTATAAATATGAATATAAAATCCGCTGAAACTCATTTTTCAAAAAAATTACTGAAAATCAATTTTTCATGTCAACCCCATACTTAAAAGTGGTCTTATTTGAAAGATTATGATGGTTGTTAGCATTTAAAGTAATTTTTGTTACGAAATAATGCAAAATAGTCCATGACATCCTATAGTTTAGTCAAAAACGTTTGACAAAATTCACTATTCATTTTTTTTCAATTACTATGCGCTACCTACCTAAAACCAGCCGGTATACCTAGTGGTTTTTTTTATTAACTTTTTTTTCGCAAGAATCTGTGCTAACAAATCAACAATATATTAGAATTGTAATTTGGGTTAATTCGATAAAAATAAAAAATAAAACTCCTCTATTAGGTTGAACAAAGCAGGTAACAATCCATTAGTGAAATGAAATGATTTTTTTTTATTCATCTTAAGACCATCGAATGGCCACTTAATGACGTCACAATTTTGTACTTCGGCTTTAACAAGGTGTTGATAGTTATTGAATAAGATATTACAGTAGACCAAGACACAAAAAAGCCGGCGGAAAAAGACTCTTGCCACTCTTTTTCAGTCAGGATTATACGAATTAATACAAATAGGTACAGTACAATTTGATCATGATATAAAAAAAAAACAGACACAAGACATCTAATTGTGAGATCCAATGTCATGCCACTACCAAATTACTTACATCGTAGGTGCATTGAGCTATGGATGCACAACACGAACATGACAAACTGGGACCAGCGTATTTGAACAAGAATGGAATAAATTAGTCATAGTATCATCTGCAAAACGACCTGGCATCGCTAGCAGCACCCGTTCACGAGTATAACGCAAGCACCAGCCATCACCCTCCTCAACCATATTTTAGGGAAGAGGGTGACGCTACACTACCATACGACGACACTAGCCATGCCGCCTAAGGGAGCATGACGTTCTGGCTGTTGTCTTGACAAGAAAATAAGTGAGTGGAACAGTCACCAGTATGCCATATGTCATACTGCACAGCCCTGCCGTAAACAAAATTAATAAGTAATTAGAAACTTTTTGAAATATCTTGAAAAATTTTTGAAAAGTCTTTTTATCGTTTATTTAGTTTTATAATACGCTTTTCGAGATAGAATGTCTTTAATGAATGATTGATTGAATGGCAGGGATTAAATAGACTTTGGAATTTTGTTATATATACGTATTGACATTCCAATAAATGATTTGCTGCTTTTGCCAGCCTTAATTTGGGAAACGCTAACTTATGGTCGTTCCTCGTCCTTACAGAGTTATTTTTATCATGACTATCTTTTCTAGTTTTAAACTTATTACTATTCTTATATATAAACATAATATTTTCTTAAATATATTGTGATGGAAGGATCAAGATACCAATCTCTTTAAACTTTCTGGAAGAGATTCTCTATAGCTAAGCTTAGTTTTTATGCTGTCCTCATTAACCTATGTAGGAGCTCCCATCTTGTTTGGAACTTCTCTATGAAGTTTTATTTCTTTACCAAAATATAGGAATATTTCTTAGGCGTAAAATTTGTTATCTCAATTATTTAGAGTACTTTCCCTCAAGGGGGCATTAAAAAATTCCAACACTAGAAAATAGAAGACAGAATACATATAAGAAATCCGGCGAAGTTAAATCCGATTTTACCGCTTCGTCCGACCCATGGCGAATAATTTGCATCCACGGGAGCCCTAATATTTCGGGAAAAATATGTTGGGGCTCCATCTCCAGGAGACGACAGCAGAAGTACTAAGAAATGATAGAGAAATGAAAAAAGACTCAACAAGTCGGATGAAGGGCATTTGCCTCCATTCACTGTAAAAATTATTAATTGTGAATTAAGATCCTAGTTAAACTGGAGTTTTGGTTTTCATTTCTCATAATGTCTTTTTGTTTTAGTGGAATTCGTGAAAAACTTTCGGGGCAATACCATGCTGCTTTGCGGTGGATATTCATTTAGTAAAAGATGCTATATTGCAAACAAAGCATTTAGGTATACTTGTTCATCAATGAGTGCTAAGGGATGTAAAGCTCATGTGGATATCTCTGATGTAAACGAAATTATAAAAGTCAACTTGGAACATAACCACCCAGCGCCGAAATATTTTATTAGAAATGGTGTCTTTTATAAATAGTGAAGCTTTTGAAAATGACGGTTTGATAGACTGAATATTGAACGTCGCAATGTGAAAATTAAACTCTGATGAGGAGCGGCATTCTCCGAGTTCCTTCAGCATTTAGTTGATATGAAGGAAACGAACAATTATATTGCGAATGAAATTTAAAATATGTTAAAAAAAAATTGTTACCTTGGTTTACAGTCCTTATTTTGAGCTGTTAAGGTGTTTTTTTTTAAGATTTCATACATGTGTGGTAGTGTGAAAATACTCAATCACTTCATGCATTAAAGCGACTTTAAATTAACCTACTGTTTTTGAAACCGTTTTTCGATTGTATTATGATTTTTTTATGATTCATTACAATTTTTATAATCAAGATGTTTGGCAATTTTTTTAAATATCTACCAAGAACCCAAAATATAGAATTTATTTTAATCTTATTCTCAATGTACCCTGAACGGAAACTCTTTAAACATCAAAAATAAAAATATAGTTACTAATTCTGTTCTATCATTTAGCCTAGAAAATATCTATTTGGGTGAATGCAACAAATTATCTGAAAAAAGTATTTTTGGTTTGTGAGAATAAATATTTGTCGCTCTTTCTCGCTAAAATGCTAGAAAGAGCGACAAATATTTAGACTAGGCAAATATATGTATAGTTGAAACTTCGCCTGCAGATAGAGCAAATCCTAAATTGACACGTAAGAACCTAATAATCTTTTACTCCTGATTTTACCTCGCAATAAATTATGTGGATACCGTAATATACGTATGGCGTCTACAACATTTGGTATAAATCTAATCTAAAATCCAGCACAGCGACCTGGTCACGTGCTGGGCGCTGTGCTGGCCGTGCCCAAATCTTTCCATGTTGAAATACCAAACTATACAGAACCAAAAAAATTCAAAACCCGACTACGGAATACAGATTAGGCGATAAAAAAATTAACCTTCATCAAAGTTTCAACTAAAAAGCATTAAACGAGCAAATACGACTATTGGAGCTTTTTAATAATATTTGTAATGTAAATAGTAGCAGCAGGCGGAGTATTTAAAGCACTTTAATTATTTTTAGAATAGGCTGCTCGTAAGCTTTTATTTGATATCCGTTTTTAAAGCCGGAAATCATTTAGTTTGGTCCCCCTCTAAACCGCCCTTGCACGCCGTCTTGGAATTTTATAAAGACTTTGTTACTTGCGCAGATGATACAATTAAAGTTCAAGATCAGAGAAAACAGTTGATACAAATCCTATTGTTGTCAGTATGTGGCCGAACATTTTATATTTGTCTTCATAACTAGTAGGTATCGCAAATTGGCAATGCGCGTGTAGCAAGTGGCAAGTGGCCTCCATAATACTGACTTCAGAGTGACTTCAACCAACGTTCAGACCCATTAACGTTTAATCAAAAGTATGCAAACTGTTCTAACTGGCATGACGCGAACGTTAATGTGACAAGGTTCCAACGTTATAGGTACTGTGGAATTCGGACTCGAACTCGTTGAATTCCACTGGCTGGAAATATTTTGATAGCATAATAATTAATTTAAAATTAAGAACCTTCAGGATGTCAAGTAGACTGATATTTTGATTGTCATTCCCCAGTGAGCGTCCGAAAAAAGTAATCAAAATAAATGTTTAAGTCTCACGCATTCTAGCTGTTTCTTTTATAAATGTAATAATTCGAAAGTATTGCCTCTACCTGTCGATCCCGGAAAGGTCGCTACATTACCAACTTGCGGAGCTTATCATCATCACAACTCTATGTAATGAGCCCACTGCAGGGCTATGAGGCTCTCCCCTGGGTGATAAGGAGGTTTAGGCCACAAGGATTGCCAAGTGCTAGTTGGTGGATGTCACAATTGTTAGGGCGCCGAAATGGCGTCAAACAAACCCTAGCGTCTATTGCATACAAGTATACAGCACCGGGGACCGACTGCTGAACGTGCCCTCCGAAGCACGGAAGCCGCCGTGAGATATTAATGACCGGCGCGGCGGTCACCCGTCCCAAAACCGACCGCGTCGAACGTTGCTTAACCTGCGATATCGTATAATATGCGCAGAAGCCACTGCGCCACAACGACTTCGGGGCTGATTATGGAAGACTTCAACTAACTTACTTGAATAACTATAGTACAAAAGTTTCCTTCTGTTTCAGCTAAATCCGTGAAAATGCCACGTAGTTCCATTCTGCTTTACGATAGTCATTCATTTAGCAAAAATGGAATTTTTGCGAATAGTGTATACAGGTATTCTTGTACACAATGAAGCGTAAGCGATGTAAAGCGCATCTACATGTGTTCGCTGAGAACAAAATTATAAAGGTTCACGTTGATAACCTCCTAGCCCCGAAGTATATTGTTGTCAATGGTATCTACAACAATGAAGTTTAGACATTTTTTGGAAGAATTGATGGATTACTATTAGAGGTCTGAATGTGAAAACTAAACTCAAATAAAAAAGTTTCGAGTTTCGTCAGCATTTAGGTGATAGGTAGAAAACGAACAATAGTATTGAGAATGAAACTTCATTTTAAGGAAAATTAGTCATTAAAAAAAAGTAATACGATTTTAAATATATCTTCCTTCATGCCAGCTGCTTCTATTACCAGGAATACTATAAAAGTCAGTTGAGGGACAGAGGTTTTATTTAATTTATTTACTTATTTATTTAATTCTCACAGATTGGCGTTTTTGCGGGCGATAAGCTGTACCTATCACTGCAATAGTCTCTCTTCATCATTATAACACCTCTAAATTTGTCAAACGTGATATCAAATAGTTTTATAACCTCTGGTTTTCTGCCTACCCATAAGGCGTGAAGTTAAGAAGAAGAAGACAAATTTTGGTGCAAAACCAATTTTAGGTAAAATTTTTTTTTGGACTAATCTTTTTACAACATTTGGCAAGCAGGTAAAAAGACTTATTTTATTACCTGGATTTTTAGCCCACTTTACACATTATTGATTACGCAGGTAGTTAGGATCTCTTTCGACTGCGTCCAGGCTAGCTTCAAAGAAAATTATTTTATACAAACAGAATCCCTACTGAGCTTACATTCAGTTTTTGAGCCTCACAGATTTTTCAATTGATAAAAAATGCTGCCCTTTTAAGACTGTATATGTTACGGCTAAAGGTAGGTGAGAACAAAAACTTAAGATTAGCCGGCTAAACCTAGGTTTGTCGTCTAGGAGGTGCTAATGTTAGTTTCTTGTATCTTTAGCCTGCTAACCTTAAGTGTAACTACAGGCCCTTGGCTAAAAATGTGAAAAAGGAAATGAAAAAGGAAAAAAAACAATAATATTTAATATTTTCTTAAAAAATATACACTCTCATTACACATTCTTTTATGTACATATTTATACATTTTTAGAACTATCAACGAAGCTCCCAATACTTTGTAATTATATTTTTTTATTTATACTGTTACTACAATGAACCAACTAAACTTCAAAATTTTCTTTTTCAGATTCTTTTTCTTCATAACATTTAATGATCATATTGCTTTAATTAATAATGTTGTTACTAAGAACATACGTCAACTCATAACGTCGTCGTTCAGAATAGCTTGCTTTATAACAGACAATGTAATTAAAATAATTGTCTCGATGAGTTATCGCTTTACTTATTGACCATGTCGGGGTTGTGGTGGCCGACCGACCTCACACTTGCACTATGGCGCTTTTTCATATTTTTTGGTCATAAAAAAAATATGAAAATGACATAAAAAATAGCTATTTATACTTACGGAAGTACCTACTATTTTACAATACGTGTCTTACCTTAGTGGACTCGTACTCAACCGGTTGTCTTTTGTTTTAGTGAAATTCTTGAAAAACTTTCGGGGCAATACCATGCTGCTTTGCGATGGATATTCATTCCATAGAAGCGGCGATATAGCAAACAGAGGATTAAGATATACTTGTTCATCAATGAAGGCTAAAGGATGTAAAGCTCATATGCACGTCTCTGCAGAGAACGAAATTATAAAAGTTAACTTGGAACATAACCACCCAGCGCCGAAGTATTTTATTGAAAATGGTATCTGTTATAAACAGTAAAGCTTTTGAAAATGAAGGTTTGATTGACCGAATATTGGACGTCTCAATGTAAAAATTAAACTCTGATGAGGAGCTTCTCCAAGTTCTTTCAACATTTAATTCATATAAAGGAAACGAACAATTTTATTGAGAATGAAACTTTAAATATTAAAAAAAAATGTTTTTTACCTTTGACGTTCCTTATTTTGGGCTGTTTAGATGCTTTTACAAGTGTGACGTTGTGAAAATACTTAACCACTTCATGCACCAAAGCGACTTTAAATGTACTTTTTTTGTTACCGTTATTCGATTCTTTTATGATCATTGCATTTTATAATCAAGATGTTTATCGATTTTTTAAATATTTGCCAAGCAGGTACCCAAAATTTTAAATTTATTTCAATCTTATTCTCTACCCGAGACTCAAAATCTATAAAAAATATTAAAAATAAAAATATAGTTGCTAATTATGCTCTATCATTTCACAAACAAAACATCTCTTTGTGTGCAATTAATAATCTGAAAAAATTGTCTTACCAATAAGATGGTTTGTGAGAATAAATATTTGTCGCACTTTCACGCTAAAATGGCTAGACAAAAATTGAAACTTCGCGTGCAGATAGAGCAAATCCTGAAATAGCACGTAGTAGAACCTAAAAGTCAGAATTAAATTCGTCGTAAAATATCTCAATTTTCGGCGAACAAGCTGGTAAGCAGAAGTCGTCGTGCCGCCGTGGTTACTGTATATTAGACGACAACGTAAGTTAAGCGACGTTCGGCCCGGCCGGTACTTGGATGGGTGACCGCCAGCCATTCATTTCTCATGGCGACTTCAGTGCTTCGGAGTGCACGTTAAGCAATCGGTCCCGGATACTGTATTTTATACTTTATACAGTAGTCGTTAAGATTTGTCAGAAGCCATTATGGCGCCCTGAAAATTCTGACATCCATCAACCAGCACTGGGCCAGCTTGGTGGGTTCATTACAAAAAACATTACAAAGAGCAGTGGGCTCATTACAAATTGTTGTGATGAAGCTGGTAAAACCCGCTCGCGCACTGTTCTTTGCTTAGTTCCATATGATACCTTCCTGTAAACCTTTTAGTGTAAAACGCCACAACACGCCACGCTACTTCTTCTTCTGTGAAATGAACAAAGCATACGACTTTTCACGGTGATGTCATATTTCCTATTTATTGAATTGTTTTAGATCCTTTACTTTACGGGAATACAAATAAATCAAACAAAAACCACAAAAGCGCAAAAAAACGCTTCAAACAGCGGAAGAGAAGAGGCAAATAAAGAGAGAATGTGAGCTAAGGCTATACGAACGTAACAAAAAAGATCCCCAAAAGGTAGCAGCACTCAATCGAAAAGAACGTCTTAAAAACCTTAAGAGACAAGAGACAGGGAAACAAAAGCTTGTTAAGGATATGAATCCACAAGAATATCAAGAAGTTATCAAGAAATGGAAAGAGTAACGTAAAAATAGAAAACAAAAAAAAATAACTAAATGATCACTTAGAAGACATGTTGTGAAGAAAACATATATTTTAAAAGAATAAATCAAAATGGTATGATGAAACGGGAGTCGATTTAAATAACTGTTGACCTGGCTTGGTTACGAATCACTTATAATTATGATATTTTGACTATATTCAATTCACCTTGCTCTAGCAGTACCTAGGCCTGACGATGATACAACAAATAGTATGATAGTGTACAATTTTGATCTAATTTAAATCTTACTTCTTACCATATTATAAATGTGAAAGTTTGGATGCATGGATGGATCCTCAACCACAATCCTCAATCACGGCAGAACGGCTCGACTTATATGTTGAAATATAGCATATTCATAGTGCGCAGCGTGGAATAGCACATAGGTACGCTACTTTTATCCCGATATTCCCGCGGAATTGGAACTTGTGCGGATAAAACCATGCGAAACGACTAGTTATCAATAAACGAATAAACCAGTTACTAGGTTTTTTTATTCAAAGCTGTATTTTGTACAGAAGGCAGCACATCAAGCGTTACGAATCTGTCATAAAATTTTACTTGAATCTGAACTCTATGCCCTCGACATTAAGTTAAAATTGGTTGGGGAAATTTGACAGGTAATGTAACGCTTGATCTGCTGGCTTCTGTACATAATGATCTTGAATAAATTTTATCGAAATATGTGTTTGACATGGGGTCTGTTTCATTTATAATACCTTTCCCTCAGGACCTCGCGTTTTACATTCATGGGAATTCATGGATGAAGAGGGATTTTTAATTTGATACACCGATTAGTCGAAATTTGAGCTAACATCTTAATTATCTTACTAATATTATAAAAGCGTAGTGGGTATTGCAGAGTGAGAAATAAAATAGGTATGCAGTTGTATCTTGCTATCTATCTTTAAATTCTATCTTTAATGTGATGCGATTATAAAATATAATATTTGTGTTCATTAGTATTCCGGTTTAGGTATTTTCTTCTTATTTAAATCTATACCACTTTGTTTTATAGAAAAGAATATTGTGAAGTTTTTTCCCAGCACGAAGAGGAGGCACAAAAATATTTTTTGAAGGCCTATACGTAACACCATCATCATAAAACTTACTAAAACGGTAACAAGTTCTGGGAATGCAGAATTTAACAACAAATGCAGAAAATATTAAAATAAAACAAAGTTGCTATTTTGTAAAATGCTTGAGAAAAACGGCTAAATAATTGAACGCAATGGAACTCCTACTTATTGAATTAACTGGATTGATAACGAAGTCTAGCCACTAGTCCTTAAGACGGCTTTAATTCTATTGCTTTTATGTCTAGACTATTTAAACTAGCCCAATTTTCAACGACCAAGCTGGTAAAACCGCTAGCGCAATGTTCTTTGCTTAGATATATATGACACCTTCCTATAAATAAACCCTTTTAGTGTAAAACGCCACAACATGTTCTTCAACTTCTTCAACAACAACTTCTTCTGTAGAATAAACACAGCATGTCGCCACACATACAACTACTCACGGTGATGTCGTATTCTCTAATTATTGAATTGTTTTAGATCCTTTATGGCAATACAAACCAATCAAACTAGAACAAGAAAAACGCAAAAAATCGCGTCAAACAGCGGAAGAGAACAAGCGAAGAAAGAGAGAATGCGAGCGAAGGCGATACGAACGTATCAAAAAAGATCCCCAAAAGTTAGCAGAACTCAAGAGAAAAGATCATCTTAAATACCTTAAGAGAAAAGAAACAGGGAAACAAAAGCTTGTTAAGGATATGACTCCACAAGAACATGAAGAAGTTAGAAAGAAATGGAAAGAGTATGGTAAAAAAAGTAGAAAACTAAAACGAGATAAATAACTAAACGATCAATTAGAAGACATATGTGAAGAAAAAATAGATTTTAAAAGAATAAATCAAATTGGAAAGCTTAGACTGTCGCTTTAATTTATGATTAGATAGTCGACTTAAATAACTGTTAATCTGGCAAGGTGATTTGTAGCAAAAATCTTGTAGAGAATATTTATGATGTTTTGTCATATTATTATTATTATATACAAAAGGTCTATTCCTAGGAGTGGAAGTCTCCTCGCTGACGATGATACAAACAGCATGATAGTGTACAATTTTGATCTAATTTTATCTTACTTATTACCAATATTATTTGACGACCGGCTGGTGTAGCGGTAACATACATTGCCTTCTATGCCAGAGGTGCTGGGTTCGAATCCCGGCGGCGGCGGATATTTGTGTGATAAACACAGATGTTAGTCGTCAAGTCATGGATGTTTTATGTTTATTTAAGTTTATTCTAATAAAAAAATATGCATTTATTCAATATGTATGTTTATTTATTTCTTAAGTATATCAGTTATCTAGTATCCATAACACAAGTTCTTTAAGAAACCTAATTTAGGCTAGATAATGTTATTTATGTGAGTGTCAGAAATATTTATTATTATTATTTATACCTAAAGCTACACGCCTTTTTCTATGAAATAACATAATGTTAGAGTCTTTTTTACACAGTAACATATTCGTTACATTACATACACATTCCCAAAAACAGCCCGCGACTTTTGATCATAGAGTTTAAATAATGAAAGTAAAAATTATAAAGGTAAGACTTCATTATTTACAAACACAAACAACAGAACGCCAAAAATTAATAAGTAGGTGCTTTTTGCTGGTACTTAAGTTAAAAATCCTGTAGGTATGTTTTTAATAAATAAACGATTTAAAAATATTTATCTTTATTTTTATTACTCTGTAATCCTTTATAACTGTTTAGGCGTGTTTCTAGCGTAAGTTACATCTGATATTATTCTATGACGTTTGTTGACGTGGACGCGCCGTGCTTGTGTGAGTAAAAATGACAACCTTAAGACACGTAAGGGCAAATCTATGGAATTAAATCTTTGATTTTAATCATGTCGTTTAAGATCGGTGTTGATTTGATTACTAAGCTGCCTTGAAAGTGTTAGAAATGGCTTTGAGTGGAGAGAAATGAAAATGATTGAGCAAAAAACCTGAAGCATATCTTTAACTGACTACGACAACGACTTCAGGACCCGCGCTTTCTTTACCCCTGAAACTCAAACAATATTGCAAGATTGTGATCCTTATTTATGAAAACGAAAAGTTAATTTGAACCCATAAATAAACCGGTGGCAGTAAACTTAATACAGCTTTTTATTTTAAAATAAACATTTGCTTTTATTTTATGAAACTTTTTTAATAACGACCAATTTTTATGGCGAAGCAAAAACGAGGGTTATGATTTTGCCCCGTATGTTTGTATGTATGTGGGTATGGATGTTCATCTGTTCCCTCACAACTTCTAAACTAGTTATCATATTTGGACAAATAAGGTGTCCTTGCGTCTTGATTGTCCGCTGGTCATAGGCTACATATCGTTAAGTTAAATTGACTACAGCGCCCTCTAGCAGACTTAAAGTAAAGAACTAAAAAAAATTTCTCGAAGGCGCAAAAACACAAATATTTCAGCGGAGACATGTTTCCTACTTTTTAGAGCGTGTTTAGTAGTCGGGTTTTAGTTTGTAAACTTTATTTTTTGGATTGAGTGACAGTATAGTGTCACTTTATTTAGTTGTGCATTTTTGTAATGAGATTTCTTTATTTACGTAGTGTTTTTATATTGGAATTTAATAAAGACTCACTGACCGAATGCATTTTTCTGATAAAAGCAAAGATACTTGCCTGGTATGTATTTTTGGCATAGTTACAGTAGCGAGTAGGACGAGAAACTAGAAACGAGTGACTAACGATTACTCGCGCCACCTCTCGCTTGTTGCGACGGAAATCTGCTCAAAATAATAATATGAGTTTAAGTGATTGTTCGGTATCTATCGCAAACAGAAATACTCCTGTATTCTTAGAGGCTCACTGTAGAGAAATGTCCGCTAGTTGATCTCGGCGTGAGTTTTGTCTGATTGCCAAGCAGGTATTATCTTGTAATATCCAGCGCTCGATACCTGCGCTCGCTGTATTTGGACGTGTATTGCGCTTGCGCAAGAACTGAGCATTCAATACGGGCTTCCTGAGTAAGATGTTTATAGTTTAGTTAGTTAGTTTGTCAATAAAAAAATAGGAAGTTTCTTTATGTTGTGAATTTAAATACTGGTTTTTAGCTGTCAATGTCTGATAATGAACGGTAATAAATGAATTAAAACAAAAATTGTGCTTTGGATTTTTAAAGGAAAAAGTAAATAGGTACCTACCTTCTCGTATTAAGACCACCTCGATTATTTGTTTATTTTTATTTATTTAAATTTACTCATGAACATTTTGAATATGACGTTCCTCAATACTATGTCTATTTCGAATTATTTGTGGATCAAAAAAAAAATACAATTATTATTCTAACGGTCATATTTAAAAATATTGTTAAAATAAATAAAATGGGGTATGTAAGGATACCAAAACATTTCGTCCAGTCATATATCGCGATAAAGTCCGGTTAAAATTAGGTTTTATTCAATATTTTTTACTTTTTCTAAAACAATCCCTTTTTTATAAAGTTCTATAAAGCGGAAAAACGCAATGTATGCGACAGCTGCATTGCGCTGACGCACCCGTCGCGTCGCAGCGCAAGAGAACGACGTACTTCCCCTCAATGTGTCTAATTTAACTTAGTAGCAGTGAAAAAAGACGTGATTTTTGATGATTTATAATAACCATATCATTAGAAAGGAGATAAACCTAAGAAGTTTTTAAAAGTATTTTAAAATTCTCATCGCTTCTTTTTATTTTTTTATTGCAATGTAAAAAAAATGCTGGACTGGGAGTGAAAGAAAACATAGAATGTACCAGCTGTTTCTCTCCCCGGGCATACTGTAAAAGTCAGTTAAAGGACAGCGGTTTTGTTGTCATTTTTGTGAGCAACAGGCTGACCCCTGGCACTGCAAAAGCCTCCCTTCATCATTATAATAATTCATTTGTCAAACGTGACATCAGATGGTTTTATAACCTCTGATGTTCTGCCTACCCCATAAGGGATACAGGCGTGAAGTTATGTATATGTTATAAGAATGTAAAAAAAAATATATGACATAATTTTGCCTCACCCTCGAGACATTGTTGCCTCATAACTTTTTTTTCGATTTTTTGCTTTAAATACCCATTTAATTATAATAAGGCTGTATCTAAAATACGAACAAAATTTATTTTGAGAAGATACTCATACAAGAAAAATTTATTTAGATTAGAAGGTGAAAATTTGTTTTTTTTTTCATATTTCATATTTACTAAACTATAAAAAATTGTGTCTTAAGTTTTCGCGATTCATACTATTAAATAAAACACTTTTTAACCGGATTTATCGCGTATATTTATATTTTAAATTTTTGACTCGACGTTTCGGTGTCTTTGCAGACCCCGTGGTCACGAGCCCCTCGTCAAAAATTTAAAATGTAAATATACGCGATAAATCCGGTTAAAAAGTGTTTTATTTTATAAAAAATAGGCTAGCAGTATTCGAAGCAAGTATGTTCAGAATACGCATACCTACCCCCCATTTCAATACCTGTATAACGCCACAAAACGTAAAGTACTTCTTCTGTAGAAGAAACATAGCATATCGCGACACATACGACTATTCTCGGTGATGGCATATTTCTTAATCCTTGAATTGTTTTAGATCCTTTATGTGTGGAACATAGACCAATCCAAAAAGAACCCCAAAAACGCAAAAAATCGCAAAACAAAGAACCCCGAAAACCTAAAAGAATTTATAACATGTCGGAAAAGAGCAGGCAAAAAAAGATAGAAGGTCAGCGAATGAAATACGAATGTATCAAAAAAGATCCTCAAAAGTTAGCAGAACTCAAGCTAAAAGAACATCTTAAATACCTTAATAGAAAAGCAGCCGGGAAACAAAAGATGGTTAAGGGAAATGACTCCACAAGAAAATAATGAAGTTAGAAAGAAATAGAAACAGGCTAGAGAAAGGAAACGGGAACGAGATAAACAACGAACATGTAAAACGATCACTCACAAGATATACGTGAAGAAAACATGATTTTAAAAGGTTCACACGAAAAACGATCTTGATGTCCACACGCAAATTCTTATCGTGTTGTATTGATACTACCGTTTTAGGTGGAGAAGGAGCAGTCGACGTTATTGGCAGCATCTCGATGCGAAGGTCTAGAGAAGATGCTTACAGTTTACTCATGAGTCAGTTGCGAGGAGACGACTTTTTTTTTAATTACTTTTGAATTACGTTAAAACGGGTACCTTGAATACGGAGACTATGTGAACTGTGCAGTTTCTTTTTACTGTGGAGAAGACAGACGGTTGGTTTTAATGCGTGTTGATATTTATAGGTAATAGATATTCATTATTACCTATATTAGAAAATACATTTAATAATAAAATTTACTGACTTTTATTATTTACACATCCGAGAAAAGTAACATTTTTTGGTACCAGAAAATTAGAGACACCTCTGCCTTCTGTAGCTATCTGAAATCTGACTGTTTCTCTAGTGAAACAAATTTTAAAAAATGCGCACAGACTAAATATTTTGGCGCGCTAAATACAAAAGATAGTTTAGTTGTAGATTGTAGTTTCGTTTTTATTTTGAGCCACGAAAATTTATAATTAAATAATTAACTAGTGATTCCCACAGCTATTTACCGATCTTAATTTTACAGATAAAAAAACGAACATCGTCGGAGGAATATTCGAGAATTCGGCGGGTAAAAAAGTATTGCTTCTGAAAGATTACGAGTACATCGAACAAAGTGTGAAAAGTAAAGACGGGTTTACTATATGGAGGTGTGCGAAGCGTAAACAGCATCAATGCCCGGCTTACATAGAGATGAAGGACTTTAACACTATGGTTAAGAAGAATGTCGTCCACACGCATAAGTCTACAGCTCCTGTTGAACTTAAGAAGTTTATTATGGAAATGAAGGGCAAAGCTAAGCCTTCAGATGCGATCACTCTTTAGAAGGCGCCATGGGTTTGGTTATTATGAAAAACAATTGTCAGTACAAATAGGTACATTTTTTTTAAATATGAGATATTACTTGATTTGATTTAAAATTGACAGAAAAAACGATTTAAGTACGTAATATACTGTATTCGACATTAGGTACACTCTAATTTAAGTACCTATTATGTCAAACCTGCGCAGTTGTCGCACCAGTTCATTCTCAAGAAATCACAGTAGATATACCTACGTTTTGTTTAAAATTTGTTCGTCTGTGACCGACAAAAGCTATCAATGAAGATATAGTAGCTCAGCGATGCTCGCTCACTCGCTACTCGCTCATTGTTTCCGGTGGCCTTATGGTGCGTACAGATTGCTGTAATAGAACTTATAATGTAACATTCTGCGCACCACACGTCCACATACGCAACGTGCGCAGAATGTTACATTACTAGTTGCATTACTAGCAATCTGTATGCACCATTAGGGCACGTTTGACGACAGGGGCGTCGTGCGTTTGTACTACATCGCGGGCTTTATTATGGAACTTTCCGCTGGTTTAGAGCAAAGCCAGCGATGTAACGAAAACGCGCGCTTAAACGTGCCCTTAGATAGAGGCTTCAAAATATTTTTTTGTTATTAGCTGTTTGATATAAGGAGGCCCTTAAAGCATAATGTCGAAATCAGCACAATGTATTTAAAAATATTTCTATTTGGATTCTTCATAAACGTACTTAATATTAACTCTACTGATATTAATTAAAACGAAATACTTATAGTTGTGAATATTGTTAAGTTCTTGTTGTATTGTTTAACTTTTGGGTTTTTTATTGAATATTTTTGTTTTATATTTGCTTGGAATATATTTTATTGTTGTTCGTTAAAGATTTTATTATATTAAGATATTACGAGTAGTCATTAGTAATGTAATATATGTGTAAGAGTATTCCTAGCTAAATATGTTTAATGGGTAAGAACAATAAGTGAAAAGGATTAAGTTTGCAGCAAAACATATACCTAACATATTTTGCTACTGTGCTCACTTAGCAAACTAGCACTTGTATTTAATTTCATATTATGACAAAAGAGCCAATTTTAATATGTAATTTTTTTTTTAACTTTGGACAACTAAACGCACAAATTTCAATAAACTGTTTCAAAGTTTATTGAACTGCTAATAAGAATAGCACATAAAGATCGAATGACGTTGTAAACGATAAAAGCAGTTCAAATTAAGAAAATGGTCATAAAACCTCAGTAGTTTTGATAAACATTTTTATTGTTAGGTTTTCATTATAGAGCCTACTTAAGACTAGTTTCTTTTTTAGCTAGAATTGAAAGCGAATCTATAAGTCATGATCGCATATAATGCAAGCTTTGGTCATTACTTATTTCTCATAAAACTCTGTCACATCGCCAAACTTATTCGAAAGAAGAATCTATCAAACGCCTAAACCGTTGTAAAGTCAAAGTGTAATTGAAAAGATTTACAAAATTCTTTACTTCTTTCTAAAATACAAATATGTTGTAAAATATTTCTTCCTTTTGAGCGGGATAGCTATCGAAGTTTTTGTTCTTTCTTTATGTGGGAAATATGATCTTTTCATGATTTCAAAAGAACAAAGTACTTCTTTTTCTGGGCTTCTCTTTTTTTTTTTTTAATTTAAGCTAGTTAAGGTAACTAGCTTAAATTAGAGGGAAATTTTCATTTTGTACTCAATAATTTATTCTGCCATAGAATCTGATAGTCAAGCAATAAAAGTCTATCTTATAACACTTAGGTATAAGTATAGATTGTGCCAAGCATCTGTCTTCTCTGAAGTTGTCGCAAGGCGTTTCGCGCAGGTGTATTACTTACAAAAATCCTGCGCTAGACGTCTTGCGCCAACTTCAGAGGGGGCTAGGTGTAGGGTGACCCTAGTCTTATATTAAAGAAAGTTTAAAAACTTTCTTATCACAGGATTGTACTTAACGATTATTACAGAGTCAATGTACATATTTGTTGTTTTGTAAGTTGTGTAGTCTTGAAATAAATGTTTAGTCTATGGGAACGTGTCACATTTTATTCCCTCGAAACAAACTTATTTATCTATTGGATATTATCAGTTTTTATAAATAGGGTTACCGGGACAACCAGGAAAGCACGTTCGTCTACTGAGAAGTTTCGTATATAATGTGAAATACGAAATACCGTACAGGTATACTGCAAATACAATATGGTATATGTGGTATACCTATACAAGGTGGTAGGTATTAGTTATCGTAAATGTTTCACTTAAACATTATGTGGTAATCAAAATCGTCATCGCTGACAGGTAACCTGATTATTTACCATCGGACTACCAGACGTAGACAGAACTTCAATCCCTATAGGTATAGAGGATTTACCAAAAAGTCGAACAAAGCCTTTCCTTTCTAGTGCGGATTGTTAAGGTGTGGAACCAACTGCCTGCGACTGTTTTCCTGACCACTACAGTTCTGTTACTTTTAACTGTCGAATAGGTTTCTCGCGTACAATGCGTTTCAAATGAGAATAGGACTGGCTTAGCGCCATATTCACCGTCACCATCATAGCCGTCAATTCGCACCGGTTATGTAGAGTCAGCAAAAAATATTATTTAGTTTATAATTAAATTACATTTAGATACAAATATATTCCACGCTTTCCATTTCTTCCATTCCACTTAATGATGAAAATTCATTTTCTGGAGAGTCATCGTCGTCGTATACTGTTGGCATGGTTTCCGCGCTTTTTCACCATGTACCCTCTTTACTGTTAAATATAATTTAAAAACTAATAAAGTAATAAAACAAAAATAATGAAATAAACTTTTATTTCTATTCGCTATATAATAGATATTTTTACTGAAAAAATATTTTTGCTCTGAGCGTAATTTGCAAGTGACATTTGACATATACTTAGAGGTCATTCACATTCCTATTCTCATTTGAATCGCATAGTATTGACGTGCAGCAACCTTCGTGCTCATTTTTCACCAGAAGGCATGAAAGAAAAACGTCCCACCCTTCCTATAATAAAATATACAATACCTCAATGAGGATAAAGAAATATAGTCATTAATTTTATAAGCAATATCTGTAAGAAATTATGTTACTTACATATTTTGTATCCATTATTTTTTTCCAGTTATTACAATGGTGAATGGCTCAACGCGCTTGCTCTACAAAAACTACGTTTTTTATAATAAAGATAAGAGTTATCGGTGGAGCTGCGTTTCATACCCTACGTGCAAAGCCCATATCTACTATGGACAGGTACCCATACCTTTTGTTCAAACGATACATTCACATCCATGCCCAGTACTTACTCTTAGACCTGATGGCACCTACCAGTATTCTAAGTTACGAAAAAAGAAGGTTTTATACCTAAGCAGACCTACAAGGTAAATTTTAGTCGTTAAACAACAGTTTTTTTTTCGATACCATCGAAAATTGTCGATGTAATTTTTTGTATTTAATTGATGGTTTTATACATGGTTGAGACAAAAAGTCGTCAATCATAGAGACCACATATCAGAACAAGGAAGATATTCTTTTACAGAAACAAGACAGGATATGGAGATGTAGGTATGGACATCTTTGTTATTGCGAATGAAAATAAATAACTAAATCTGAGGAAATATGTGTTCTTTACTGATGAAATCTATTATGAAAAACGTCGTTTTTTTTTTTTTGAACTTTTGAAAACAATAAGGTCAAGTTATATTTTTTTTACCCATGTAGTACATTCAACAATGCTCTTTTTTGTTGTAATATTACTAAATTAAATTGGCTGCAAATAAGCTCTAACCTTTCGAAGGTATCTTACAGGGTGCACTATGCATACCTCATCGAGGATAAAACTGCGACCCTGTCGACCACACTTTCCTTCTTTGCTCGTGTCTGCCATCAAAGTCCCGTCATTCGTCAATGAGAACGCACGAAAGAATACTATCATAGTTACATTAATTTATTGGCTTTTTGCATGGGCTACACCGTTTAAAACATGGCCTCAAACCAATGTGAGTTTGCTAGTTTACAACAGTGTAGATGGCTGTTTGCAACCAAATTTCGCTCGACCTTGGCGGCTTAGCGCGACATCGCGAGGCTTGTTTGAAATGCCGCCGCTTACTACAGTACGAATGAAACTCTACGTTGGTTGTAAACGAAAGTCACCTTGGTTTGAAGCCTTGTTTCAAACAGTCTAGTTAGTCCTACCGCCCATATATAAGCGTGTCGTAAAAGGCGACTAATCTAAACGGCCACTGGTTGTTGGACCACCTGCTAGTGACCACCCTTCATATAAAATCTGACGCGAAATATCACCGCTCCTACGGTGATGTGTTCTGGCAATCTTTTATGTACAGCCAGGTCCTTCCACCCGTGTGCTGTCGTCTTCGGTGAGCTTCACTTACTATCAGGTAAGTATGAAATCAAACGCGGGTTCAGTCACAAATGAAAGAGGAATCGGATAAGAGATGATATTAAATCGTTATCCATTTAAGGCCGAAGACGAAAGCCATACTCAGCTGCAGAACGGCAACGTCGGTATCGAGAACGCGTGAGGAGGTATGATCCAAAGAAATGGATAGAACTAAAAAATAAAGCTAAGAATAATTACAAACCAATCCATCAGCTTTCAGCAACCGAACAGGAACATAGACGCGAGCGGTGGAGACTGTATAACTCAAGACGTACGTAGTTGGATTTAATTTATCATCCTTTAAATCATATCTTTTTAAAAGTATTTTATTTTTATAAGTTAGATTTTATTAAAGCCTTGGAGATCAGGAAAATTTAATAAATATTGATTGTTATTGGTTGATTTTTTATTATTTCCTACATTCTATTGTATTTTCTTGGAAAACTAAAATGAACATCGCTTATCTTCTATTTTTCAATTAATCTAAGAATATTAATTGAAAAATAAAAAATTTTGATCTTAATAACTTAACACAGAATATACAAAGTAGGTACGGTACCTTCGTCTCTCGTACGTAAGAGCAATGACCAATTGATGAATGGGCAATGTTTATGATTGGATTTATATTTTTAGAAGTTTGCTGCAAAATGTGTGTTTTTTGCAGCAAACTTCTAAAAATATAAAAAAGTGGTTTTTGAAGGTGGAGTTCCTCCCTGGACCCTTCAGTGCCCCAACTTTGACCTCTTCGTAGTTTTTTAGCAGAAGAAATTGATTTTAAACTTTCGCGTTTCGAGGAATCTGTTCATTTTACCTACGAACTTTATCTTATTTTAACTACTACTGATGAATGGGTATTTATAAGAATTCGTAACTATTATGTACTTACTTATGAAAACATAGTTTTGGTGTTTCCACGATTTTTAAATGTCAGTTGAAATTAAAACATTGTCTGGATTAAGTCAATAACGAAATAAGTCATTGGACCTAGCCAATGATAAGTAATTCGGTTTGGCCAATGACTAAATGAGTCACAGGCTAGGCGAAATTAAATGTTCCTCGCCATTGATAAACCGAAAACATATAATTTTTGTAGCTGGAAGAGCAACTTTAACCCTTATTTCCATTCGTGGGTGGGCTAAGTCCCTCGCCTTACATTTAAACGATACGTGCTAGCGGCGTGTAATACCAGTATCGCTCGAGAGGTCTTGCACTGGGCTATCATTATTAGTGACAGAGGTACACTTGTGGGGGACCTAGGTTAAATTGTTTGATAATGCATGCATATATTTGTTATTTATCATGGTTTTTATGCCAAATAAATAAGAAATAGACTTCTGATTCATAGATAAGTTACTACTGAAGATAGTTGTTGACCGAAAAGGAGACCCACCATCGACTGATTCATCAAAACTGCCTAGTCAAAGCAAAAGATCAAAAAAGCTAGATGCCATATATGCCCACGCAAAAAGGACAGTAATACTCCAAGAGTGTGTCGAAATGTGATAAAATACATTTTTACGAGCTATTACGAGATTATATTTTGTCGAGCACACTGAATTGATTTGAAAATATGTAACAAATGTATCTAAGATTGTCGTATGAGACTCAAAAATGATCCAATGAAACGATTATAGTTTGATAAGTTTCAAAAGTTCCTCTGATTTTGCGAATTGTTTAAGATATAAAGAAATATTGTTTCATACTTTTAGATAAAGTCTAAAAAGAAAAAACGGAAAAAGTTTATTGAAAGTCATATTTTCAGTTTGGTTTTGATACTTGAATTAGAATCATGACTACTCAAAATTAACAGTTTTCATTAAAATGCTAGAACATATTCTTATTTAAAATCTAATAAAACTGTTTTTTTTATTAGTTTAAGGTTTTTCCTATAAATAAATTCTCAATAAAATGACATGTTTTATCCTTTTTAAAGTCAGACCTAGCTCCCCCACGTGTGTATTTGTGAAGGCTAAAAGTAGCGAGAGTAAGGGTTAAGCATTGTGAAACGCATTTTTTTCCTATTTTTCGTAGATTTTATACTTTGACAGTCCATTGTATATAGAAACCGGGTATTAGTCGGGACTTAAATGCATTAAAACGTTAATTTATTGACGTGTCGACCGAGTGGCAATGTTCGTCGTCACGACAAGACTGTGTTTCAACTCGATTAAGACGAAACTTAAACTGTTACCGGTGAGATTGAGGTCACATAATTCGTTTAGTCTCAAAACAAACTTTCTGAACCATCACTAAAATTCCATTTCATTAATGTTGGAACTACTTAATTTAAGTACTTCTTCTTCCACAGCTATAAAATACATTGAAATGAGAGACGGTAAAACTCGTTTGTTGCTGCACAACTATACGTATTGTTATCGATCGACCAATAAGAAGAGTCGGCGTTGGAGATGCACTCTCACTTCATCATGTCGAGCCAGTGTCCAAATTTCTGAAGACGACACGCAATATGTTCTCATAAATGCTCATAATCACCCTCCTGTCAGGCTGTATGAAACTCCTGAAGGGAGGTATATTAAATTACCTCCAGCTTAGCTTATCTTCATAAATGGCTTTTGCCATAAATTTTTTCGATATAAATTAGGCCCGATACGACATTAAATTCTCTTATTATAAGTGTTTTTTAATGCCGTAGCAGAAAGAGAAAAAAATAGTTTTTGTATGAGGCTGTCACGTTTCACGTCGTAAAATTTGTCACTGGAGAGACTTAAAGAAAATGCTATGTCGAATACGGCCCAATGTTTTTTACTGGACCTGTGTGATAAAAAAATTAGGTAAGAAATTGTATTTTTTATCAAAATCAATATAAACACTGTAGATATATGATAAGTATACATATATTGTATGAACGTCAGAAATTAGTTATGTGCCAAATATTGCAATAAGTGTCACAAAGACATTAATTATTGCGATAGCAACAATTTAACTAACAAGTGTCGTTTGGTTCCCATCTGCTTTTTAAACACTGAAGTTGTAATATTGACGTTCATTAACTGTACCTATTTCATATACCTACCATGAATAAAGAATTTTGTGTTTTTTTATTGTATTTTTAATGCGGCTCATAATTCAAATCATAAATAAACTCAAATTTTAATTTTAGTTTATTTAACAAACTAATTCTTTAAATCAATGAGTGAACAGTTGTATGTACGTACTGGTAACGATCTAGTGATTACATTAGTGAAAATTGATAATAAGAGAGCAATAAAGAAGTTTTTAGTTTTAATAAACGTTTTCAAACGCACATTTTAAATTTAAAATATGTGTCCCTACTATATACTTAGAGTTATTGATTTTTATATAGATAAATAGCCTTTGTGCGAATTGACTACAGAATAAAATATATTTTTGATAGTAATATGTCCACAGTTTCAGGATTCATTATAATATTAAAATACCTTTTGGCCAGAAATTGTCGCTTATAGTTATTATCTATTTTTCTTATTTTGATTCCACTTTCGGTGTCCTTAAAGATCTAATCTTACAAATGATAAAATAAGGTTAAATATGTACCTACCATTTAATTTTGGTATTGCAGAATTTCAAAACAAATAAAATATTTCCAGTTGAACTCATTGTTTAGACACTTTTCATCCGAGGTTTCGTTGTCAATAAGGGATTAATCGAATGGTCAAATTTACTTGAACGCAATTTATATCATTTTTTTAATGCGAACACACATACCAAACGTTATTAAAATATGAATCCGTTGATTGACGTTGGAATATATCGTGTTTCTCACCAAACATCTCAACGTGGCCGGGAAATGAGTGAGGTAATTAGCAAATATTAAATTAATTTTTAATTTTCTCCCTCATTATAGAAAACCTTTTCATGCAGGAACTAGTGCAACCTGTGATTGATAAAAAAGTACACTTACCAAAGCATTTGCCCAAAAAAGCTGGAAGAACCATGAGAAGACGGTGTAGGCAGTGCTACCTCAAATACAAAAGAAGAGTTGGTGTTCTATACGGATGTGCTGAATGCAGTGGGTTTCCTGGATTATGTCTGGAATGCTTTAGAGAATATCATAATTACTAGTTAAAACTGTTAAGAGAAGGGACCATTTTTATATACTGAATTTCCTAAGATTTTATCGTCATGTATTTAGTCTAAATACTTCGACTTTTAGGCGATGTCCTCTTACAATGACGACCACTTAGGCTATGGGGTACTTAAAACTATCTGCCTCAGACGCCAGTGGCTCCGGGTTCGATTCTCGCACGGAACAAGAAAAAACAATGTTCCGGGTCTGGCCGTTTATCTATTATACATTTTATATTCTAAGTTCCCCCCTAGTTTGCTACATGGTATCTCAAAACACAAGCTTTGCTTACTTTAAGGCCATGTAGTTGGTGTGATGGTCTGGGGATTTTATTTATTAATAGAGGGGAAAATTATAGAATTGCCATTGGTGAAAGAATCTCGCGGTGTGGTAGAGGTCAAAAGAAATGCTGATAGCCATTGTCCAGATGAAAATACTTAAGCAGGCTCTCGAAAAGAGGTCGTATCTTAGTGGAAACTATTATTGTTTTTGTTTGAAAAGACAGGTCGTCGCCCTCTATATAACCAGATAGAAAGGAATTATGAAGACAAAAATGTAAAATGACTATGTGGTCTGACTGGCTGTGGAGATCTGGGTACGTTTGCTGTACTTAGTTACAATAAATATAAGTAAATTAAATCATATATGGTGTTTCGTTTTGTGTCTCAATATGCCTGGGTAAGTTATATAAAACTTACAATATTCTGCGTAATCTTACAGGGGCATTATATCGAATATCAATACTTCACTTGAGTTTTTGTAAAATCTGTAAAATATAAACATATCCTGCCTACTATGGTGCTTGACAATATCGAGTACAGTGGAATCCGTTTATAATCGAAGGGAAATAAGAAACAAGTCTCAAGTCATACTAAACGGACGTCATACAAAGCATATGTACTGCAAGAATAAATAAACTGTTTAAGTTAGTATGTGATTTATTTTAATAGAGAGGAATAAAATAGAGATAAATCTAAGTAGATATTAATAAGTAGACTCAATAAGTGAATCTACGCTCTGAGACTCAAATCAAAAAAGCCTTTCACGCGCCGAAAGTTTTTGGGTATAACGTGACTCTCCCGTATGATTTCTAACACCTTTGTGTTGTGCTATAAGCGGACTTTGATAAAAAAGGGTCACATGTCACTATCGGCGAAGTCATTATATCCGACTTAGTTATATATTTTTTATGAAAACCCAACTTCACTGTGTAAACACGTTATAATGAGCGTTTGGTCAATATAAGCGGAGTCATAATAATTGGATTCTACTGTAAGTGCATCTTTGCATGGTGATCCCGGCAAATATGGTACCGGGGCCAAATTATACTTAGATCGAAGTTACAAATATATTGAACTAACAAATAATGAGGAGGCGCGATACACACTACAAATGATGCCACTTATCTTGCTATGCTCATTTAAAAGAGGTAAAGGTAGAAAGCACTACATTCATGTAGGTTTGAACCTTGGTGCTGAATATGAATGTGATCAAGAAGTCCAGTAATTCAGTTAAAATTAAAATCCAATTATGCATTAGCGACACAGGTAAAGGTTCTTTGTATTAGTCCCAGCTATATTAGAAGCCAGGATCTCTGATAACGCAGACGAGTACTTACACGACTCAATCATAAACCTTAATACCACAGAATTGCTACTTTAACTATATACCGTTTATTCCACAGACATTGACCGTATGACCTCTAGTAATCCAATTTCCGAAAACACATTAGAATATATCGAAATGGTGACCGGTAAAACGTATTTAAGAGTGAATGGTTATGTGTATACTTATTATTATACGAACAGAATTGGGCAAAGATGGCGGTGCACGACTACAAAGACTTGTCGAGCCTGCGTCTACGTGTATAATGATGGCAGATATGCACTGAGGAACGAGCACGCTCATGATGCACCCAGTTTATTCGTTAATCAAGAAGGGAAATATCAGAGGGCTGCGTGAAAATAAATAGATACCTACGAGCATTTACCGTTTCGTCAACTCTTCTTCTTAAAGTGCCTCTCCATTACTGAAGGTTGACAGTCAAATTACTGAACCTCATTCTGTCCGTGAAAAGTTGTTTCAAGGTCTTGATACCTATCCCCAAGGACCATAATTATGCGAATTACGCCAATGACCTTTTTCCGTATCTATATACAAGTGTACTTGAAAATATAAAGAAGAATTATAAGTAGCCCGGTGGCGATCTACAGGAACTTATGCCGTGACAAAGAAACATGTAGACGTGCCTTATACCTACTGAAAAATTTGCTAATGGAACCTTTTTCTAATAGATCAGATATGTTGTATTTGTGGCTTTATTTATATGTGGCATATGATAGAAATCAATATAGATATAAATTTGATTTTATTTAAAAAATTGATACTATCATTAAGTGAATGCTCATTTGAGTACCTAATTGTATTTCTATCATATTAGACTCACAAAGATTGCATTTTCTATGAGCATGTTAGCTTCTGGTGTCTATTTAAAAAAGTAATGGAAAATCATTGTTTTACTCCACAGATAAATACGTTGATCTATTGAGCGATAGAGAGTATACGAGATTAAACAACACAAACTTCGAATACATCGAAATGGTAAACGGTAGAACGTATATTCGCCTAAACAATTATCTCTACACTTTTCGTAATTCAAACAAACTGAGGCAAAGATGGCGGTGCGTAGCTACCGATTTTTGTAGAGCCAGTATTTATTTGTACAATGATCAAACAAATACCGTCGATATACTGAACACTCATACGCATAAACCTCCAATACTATTCATGAATCAAGAAGGTAAATATTTTAGAAAAACAGGAGCGTAATGTATTACATGGAAATGGTCAAAAACTTATGCTTTATATAGGGTCTTTCAATAGGGATAGTTGTAAAGAAAAAACCAATGTAGTTTTTTTTCTTACATCAAGGCTGCAGGGCATGACAAATGTATGGGTAAATATGAATCCATTTTGAGACCTTGATGTCTATTATGTCATTTGGGTTTCTCCACGTAAGATTAAATGGAAAAAACTGGATTTATAAATAACGAAAGAATGCAACAAAAGACCAGTAATTTAACATAACGTGCAAAAACATACTACTGACAAAAACCCTAAACGTAAGGGTTTTGGTTAAAGACAAGCTGCATATCGAAAAATCTGTATCGAAGAAATAGTTATCACAAAAAAAAATTGAATACAGAACACAACTAGTAGTAATATTCTTAAACTAAAACGCAAATGGTCTAAACCTACCCCTTACTGAAATACTTTGTCTATTAGGCATTGTGAGTAACAATGCCTCATAGAAAAAGTATATAAGAACCTTAGGAAAAATTTATAAATAATTTTATTACAAAACTGAAAAAAAAATTACTGGAAAAGAAGATATTAGGAAAGTTTTTGAAAAATTAACTTATAGTTCGTCTAAATAGTTGAACGATGCTTAAGGATGTTGATGTTATACATCAATTTGCATTGACGTATAACACCCTCAAGCATCGTTTCATTTGTGTGATAATTGGGTTCAAAATTCAAAACGTTTCAAAATTGGGTATCATCTCGAAGGTCCGGCGGTACTTCAGCCCTGAACGGCTGCTCAACTTATACACAGCCCAAGTGAGGTCGTGCATGGAGTACTGTAGTCACCTTTGGGATGGTTCTGCCAAATACCAGCTCGAAGCGCTAGACTCTGTTGACCGAAGAGCCCGTAAAATCATAAACAACAACAACCTTACAAATAAAAAATTGCAGACGCTGGAGCATCGTCGTAAGGTTGCTTGTTTGACAGTATTTTATCGGCTACATTTTGGTGAGTGTGCGAGTGCTCTTTTTGACCAAATTGAACACACCCCTCTTTACCACCGGACTACCAGACGCAGACAGAACTTCCATCCCTATATAGTGGATTTACCAAGAAGTCGAACAAAACGCTTCGATTGCGTTTTGTTCGACTTCTTGGTAAATCCGTACGGATTGAACGTACGGATTGCCAAGGAGTGGAACAATCTGCCTGCGTCTGTTTTTCCTGACCACTACAGTCCTGGAACTTTTAAGTGTCGAGTGAATAGGTTTCCATAGTCTTCATGCGCACTTTCCATCAGGTGGCATGGAAGACAAACGTCCTATCCTTACAATATAAAAAAAAAAACCGAATAAATAAAAAAAATACTGTAAAAATCGCGCATGATTCACTTGTGACCACAGGGTCTGCAAAGACACCGAAACGTCGAGTTGAGATGAGAATGTTACTTTAAGCGAAAAATCAGACCGCGTAATAGAAAATCTTGGTGACCAGAAAAAGCCATCTAAATTGTCTATTCTTAGTGTACCTTAATAAGTACCCATGTTTTTTTTCTATAAGAATAAAGCGTTTTAAGAATGTTTTATTGTTAACTCATTGATCCAATAATAATTTATTTCATTTTATCTTTGTCGTTGTTAGTTATTTCCTAGGCCACACATAAAACTGCATGCACCTCAATATTACCACCGATTTCAGCTAAGAAATATGTCAGTGAGTAAAGCCTTTGCTAAATAATGTTAGTCTTTACCCAACATTTTGCTGACCCCTCCATTATGATCGACAGGTATTTTCATTTGGGCATCCAGTCGCTCCAAGCATCCGCTGCTCCTCATGCAAGGATACACCTACAGCTATCAGAAACACAACGCCGGTGGTCGAGTTTCTTGGTATTGCTCCCGAAGGCTAAAAGGATGCAAAGCCTCAGCTGTGACCCTGGGCACCAACGTCTACGTCAGCAAATACCATGACCATTTACCAAGGAAGTACCCTGACTATATTCCCGGAAGTATGCCAGTCGATAACTCCTATCTGACCGGGAGTAATAAGAGGTTGAAGTGCTTGTAGTGAATACTGAGTAATAGAATAGAATGTAGTCTCGTTAATAATATATTTAAAGGAATTTAGCTTTTCATTAGTGTTTTTGTGGCATGCTGCGGGCCTTTACTTCTTTTTACCGTCATACATTTTTTGGGATACATTTCCATCATTCAATCTCGTTTCAATACATGAGAGGTAACTAATTAGATGTGTTTGAGGAATATATCATGTAAAAATAAATGAAATCCCCAGATAATGACACCAACTACAGAAATAGGTTGAAAGTATAAATTCTCTTGTTGATATTGACGTTAAGGCCCAAAATAAAGTCACACAGACGAACATAATATTGTTAATGTATAATTATATCACTGATTTAGGTAATATGTAGATAAAATTATATAAGTATATCAGATACAGACTTTTACTTCTAAACGTAGAGAGCTATGGCGATCGTCACTGTTTTGTAATGTAGAAATGAATTTAAATAATTTTCGTGAACCTATCATTGCGTAGAATATACTTTTGACGTGTTTATTTGGTACCTAGATGTAATTGTATCAAAGTGAAGATTTATGTAATTAAATAAGGTTATTGTTCCTTTTAAGTTATAATTATTATATTTAATATTGTGATTTTGTCTGCAATAAATAGATAGTATTATTTATTTAGATAATACATTCAATTTTTATTTAATTAATCTTGTCCTCATTACTATTTTAAATCATTTTAATTTTTACTGAGAATATATTCGTTTTAGTATATCCTTGATTATGTAAAATTTCTTTTGAAAACGCTAAAACTTTAATGACGCTCCCTGAGATGATCCGCTCCTGACAGCTCCTTATGTCCATTGAATACAGTTTATTTTCTACGAAGTGAAAGAAAAGCTATGATTTTGAAAAATGTTAGGAACGCTTTCTCTCACCGGCCGCGCTATAATTTCTGTTATTAACATAATTATTTTATGTTAATAACAGCCGGTACTTCGGATGTTGTTAACATAAAGTAATATATAAAAACCCCAGAGAAACACTCCAACTATATGGCCTATGTATGTATAAGGATAGCCTATGTTATGAGATACCATGTAGCGAACTAAGGGTGTACTTAGAATATAAATACATTGATAGATAAACGCCCAGAACAGGAACATGTTTTTTCTCGTACCGTGCGGGAATCGAACCCCTCACGATTGGTGTAGTAGCTTGGACCACTGCACCACCATACTTTCTAACTTCGAATATTAGTACGTTATTGGGAGTTTCAGAGTATAAAAATAAATTAATACGTGTTTAAAATACTTCCAGATAAGGAAAAAAAACCTAGACGCAAACTTAAACGCTTGAGTTTGGAGACAAAGTTAAAAATTATAAGAAAAATGGAAAATCGCAGTAAAGCAAAGGAGGTGGGACGTTTGTTTGGTGTACCAAGCTCACGTGTGAGATGCATTTTTAAAAACCGGGAGAAGATCAAACATTTGGGTGAATGTCAAATTATGGAGAAAATGGAGAACTTGCTAGACGTTTGGATAGAAGATCTCAAAAAAAATAACACAACACCGAGCCAGGCTCAAATATGTAAAAAGGCAGTTTCTTTATACAAAACTCTAAAGCGACAAAGGGGTGATAGATCTTCTAAGCTATCTTTCAAAGCCACTAAGGGATGGTATGATATATTTAAGCGCAGATTATAATATGTTTAATAAAGATCGTACTCATAAACATTAATCGCGTTTCATTCATAGTTTCCCAGTCGTCCAGTATTCTTTCCAAATTGCCTAAAGTGTTCCGCTAAAACGTGTTTGTCCATGGAGAAGAAAACGAAAAGCCTAAATATAATACGCTTGACCCATAACAAACTGTCAAATGAACAAGTTGTTACCGAAATTGCTTGTTCAGTGTTCTTTTTTGCGGTAAATCTATATAATATTTTATTTTTCTGTATCAAAATGTGGAAAATGTGCACCGTACTAAGTACATTTACACAAAAGTTTAAATCAAATACATCCATACTTTAGCAAGTGTACGTATATCCCAAGAGAAACTGTGATATCCATTTTCTATAAAACTTATGACTTATGATGCATATCTAATTTTTCGATAAAAATCACTATAAAATTAACTTTTACTATGATATTTGACAGTTGTTATGGGTCAAGCGTAATCGGTGCCTCTAGTGAAAAGAGTTGGCAGTTTTCTACCCCATTGATGTGAAGCGAGCTGGCCGAGCGAAGAAACGGAGAAATATGAACCAATAGGAACTCCACTCAGCAGCTGAGCCCTTACCCTGATTGGTCACCGTATTGATATCTGATTGCTTTAACCTCGTCCGGAGAAAGAATCCGTTCTGACAGCTCTTTATGTTCACTGAATAAAGTTTATTTCCTACTAGAAGTAAAAGACAAGCAATGATTTTGACCGTTTTGTAAGAAGAAAACTAAATTCTATAATCTTTTATCCCATTTCTTTGACCAACTCAATCGGTATATTGAAGCCATTTATTTTAAAATCGAACAATTTCACTAGCGCAACTTGGTTGACAATTTTAATCTGTCACGAAAATCATTTAAAAAGAATTCAACTATAAGTAGTACGTTATTGACAGTTTAAAAAAAAATGATTAATACCTGTTTAAAATGCTTCCAGGTAAGAAAAAAAAAAAAAAACGCTTGAGTTTGGATGAAAAGATAAAAGTTATAAGAATAATGGAAAATGGCGGTAAAGCAGCGGAGGTGGGACGTTTGTTTTGTGTAACAAGCAAAGTTGTTAGCGGCATTGTTAAAAACCGGGAGAAAACCAAACATTTGCATGAATGTAAAATTATGGAGAAAATGGAGAACTTACTTGCTGTTTGGATTAAACATGTCAATAAAAAAAACAAAACACCGAGCCAGGCTCAAATATGTACCATGGCAGATACTTTATACAAAGATCTAAAGCGACAAAACGGTGACGGACCTTCCACGCTATCTTTCACAGCCACTAAGGGATGGTTTAATAGATTTAAGCTCAGATTATAATATGTAAATTTAATAAAGGTCATACCATCAATAAAGGTCATATCATATATATCATACCATCCCATAAACATTAATCGCGTTTCATTCATAGTTTCCACATTGTCCTGTATTGTTTCCAAATTTTCCAAAGAGCTCCCAGTGCTATTTACAAATGGGAATGAGGGCTCAGTCGATTCAGCGCTGTCTAAAATGTATTCTCTGAAATTCTGCTAGACAAGCAATATAATTCTAAGTTTATCAGAGTTTTAGAATTAAGCAAAGTGGACCTCAGGGCTTCGCAGACCGAAATATAGCCATCGCGACGTCTAGGTCTATTTAAAAATTAGATAACTTGGTGGGGGTCTTAATGAGTTTTATATGGGTTCAATTTAAGCAGAGTGTATTTGTCCAACCGGAGATCGTATGATAATATGCATCCTTTCAATCAAAAACTCAATGAAACGCTGAATTGAAATATGCTTCTATGTTGTTTTATATTACTTTCCATTACTGCTGTACCTTCATCAACTTTACCAATAAAGCCTTGAGGTAACGGTTCGCAAATGTGGTGCGATAATCGAGATGCAGTGAGATATTAATATTAAGAGAGATACTAATTTTTGTGAGAACTTATACGCTTGTCCTTAAATTTTTATGCATCAGACGTGGTGTGCGTTTCATAAAAGAGCTACACCGTAACCAAAAAAAGTAAAATAAAAAGAATAGGAAACGTAATTACAGAGTTGTTTTATTTTATTTGTAAAACAAACAGTGAGTCATACAAATAACAAGAACAATCACTAAACACTATTTAAATGTTTTCGCATTTAAAAGTTAGCCAATTAACATCGAAGAAAACCACTTTTAAAAGCACATAAATTGTTTCTCATCAGTAAAATTTATTATTTACTAGTCCTATATACAATATCTTATATTTTCAGTGCAATACCTCCCTGCCAGAAAAGGGAGTACCAAATGTCTTCTAATGCATAACAACTACACGTACGTCACTGTTTTGTAATGTAGAAATGAATTTAAATAATTTTCGTGAACCTATCATTGCGTAGAATATACTTTTGACGTGTTTATTTGGTACCTAGATGTAATTGTATCAAAGTGAAGATTTATGTAATTAAATAAGGTTATTGTTCCTTTTAAGTTATAATTATTATATTTAATATTGTGATTTTGTCTGCAATAAATAGATAGTATTATTTATTTAGATAATACATTCAATTTTTATTTAATTAATCTTGTCCTCATTACTATTTTAAATCATTTTAATTTTTACTGAGAATATATTCGTTTTAGTACTTATATCCTTGATTATGTAAAATTTCTTTTGAAAACGCTAAAACTTTAATGACGCTCCCTGAGATGATCCGCTCCTGACAGCTCCTTATGTCCATTGAATACAGTTTATTTTCTACGAAGTGAAAGAAAAGCTATGATTTTGAAAAATGTTAGGAACGCTTTCTCTCACCGGCCGCGCTATAATTTCTGTTATTAACATAATTATTTTATGTTAATAACAGCCGGTACTTCGGATGTTGTTAACATAAAGTAATATATAAAAACCCCAGAGAAACACTCCAACTATATGGCCTATGTATGTATAAGGATAGCCTATGTTATGAGATACCATGTAGCGAACTAAGGGTGTACTTAGAATATAAATACATTGATAGATAAACGCCCAGAACAGGAACATGTTTTTTCTCGTACCGTGCGGGAATCGAACCCCTCACGATTGGTGTAGTAGCTTGGACCACTGCACCACCATACTTTCTAACTTCGAATATTAGTACGTTATTGGGAGTTTCAGAGTATAAAAATAAATTAATACGTGTTTAAAATACTTCCAGATAAGGAAAAAAAACCTAGACGCAAACTTAAACGCTTGAGTTTGGAGACAAAGTTAAAAATTATAAGAAAAATGGAAAATCGCAGTAAAGCAAAGGAGGTGGGACGTTTGTTTGGTGTACCAAGCTCACGTGTGAGATGCATTTTTAAAAACCGGGAGAAGATCAAACATTTGGGTGAATGTCAAATTATGGAGAAAATGGAGAACTTGCTAGACGTTTGGATAGAAGATCTCAAAAAAAATAACACAACACCGAGCCAGGCTCAAATATGTAAAAAGGCAGTTTCTTTATACAAAACTCTAAAGCGACAAAGGGGTGATAGATCTTCTAAGCTATCTTTCAAAGCCACTAAGGGATGGTATGATATATTTAAGCGCAGATTATAATATGTTTAATAAAGATCGTACTCATAAACATTAATCGCGTTTCATTCATAGTTTCCCAGTCGTCCAGTATTCTTTCCAAATTGCCTAAAGTGTTCCGCTAAAACGTGTTTGTCCATGGAGAAGAAAACGAAAAGCCTAAATATAATACGCTTGACCCATAACAAACTGTCAAATGAACAAGTTGTTACCGAAATTGCTTGTTCAGTGTTCTTTTTTGCGGTAAATCTATATAATATTTTATTTTTCTGTATCAAAATGTGGAAAATGTGCACCGTACTAAGTACATTTACACAAAAGTTTAAATCAAATACATCCATGCTTTAGCAAGTGTACGTATATCCCAAGAGAAACTGTGATATCCATTTTCTATAAAACTTATGACTTATGATGCATATCTAATTTTTCGATAAAAATCACTATAAAATTAACTTTTACTATGATATTTGACAGTTGTTATGGGTCAAGCGTAATCGGTGCCTCTAGTGAAAAGAGTTGGCAGTTTTCTACCCCATTGATGTGAAGCGAGCTGGCCGAGCGAAGAAACGGAGAAATATGAACCAATAGGAACTCCACTCAGCAGCTGAGCCCTTACCCTGATTGGTCACCGTATTGATATCTGATTGCTTTAACCTCGTCCGGAGAAAGAATCCGTTCTGACAGCTCTTTATGTTCACTGAATAAAGTTTATTTCCTACTAGAAGTAAAAGACAAGCAATGATTTTGACAGTTTTGTAAGAAGAAAACTAAATTCTATAATCTTTTATCCCATTTCTTTGACCAACTCAATCGGTATTTTGAAGCCATTTATTTTAAAATCGAACAATTTCACTAGCGCAACTTGGTTGACAATTTTAATCTGTCACGAAAATCATTTAAAAAGAATTCAACTATAAGTAGTACGTTATTGACAGTTTCAAAAAAATGATTAATACCTGTTTAAAATGCTTCCAGGTAAGAAAAAAAAAAAAAAACGCTTGAGTTTGGATGAAAAGATAAAAGTTATAAGAATAATGGAAAATGGCGGTAAAGCAGCGGAGGTGGGACGTTTGTTTTGTGTAACAAGCTCAGTTGTTAGCGGCATTGTTAAAAACCGGGAGAAAACCAAACATTTGCATGAATGTAAAATTATGGAGAAAATGGAGAACTTACTTGCTGTTTGGATTAAACATGTCAATAGAAAAAACAAAACACCGAGCCAGGCTCAAATATGTGCCATGGCAGATACTATATACAAAGATCTAAAGCGACAAAACGGTGACGGACCTTCCACGCTATCTTTCACAGCCACTAAGGGATGGTTTAATAGATTTAAGCTCAGATTATAATATGTAAATTTAATAAAGGTCATACCATCAATAAAGGTCATATCATATATATCATACCATCCCATAAACATTAATCGCGTTTCATTCATAGTTTCCACATTGTCCTGTATTGTTTCCAAATTTTCCAAAGAGCTCCCAGTGCTATTTACAAATGGGAATGAGGGCTCAGTCGATTCAGCGCTGTCTAAAATGTATTCTCTGAAATTCTGCTAGACAAGCAATATAATTCTAAGTTTATCAGAGTTTTAGAATTAAGCAAAGTGGACCTCAGGGCTTCGCAGACCGAAATATAGCCATCGCGACGTCTAGGTCTATTTAAAAATTAGATAACTTGGTGGGGGTCTTAATGAGTTTTATATGGGTTCAATTTAAGCAGAGTGTATTTGTCCAACCGGAGATCGTATGATAATATGCATCCTTTCAATCAAAAACTCAATGAAACGCTGAATTGAAATATGCTTCTATGTTGTTTTATATTACTTTCCATTACTGCTGTACCTTCATCAACTTTACCAATAAAGCCTTGAGGTAACGGTTCGCAAATGTGGTGCGATAATCGAGATGCAGTGAGATATTAATATTAAGAGAGATACTAATTTTTGTGAGAACTTATACGCTTGTCCTTAAATTTTTATGCATCAGACGTGGTGTGCGTTTCATAAAAGAGCTACACCGTAACCAAAAAAAGTAAAATAAAAAGAATAGGAAACGTAATTACAGAGTTGTTTTATTTTATTTGTAAAACAAACAGTGAGTCATACAAATAACAAGAACAATCACTAAACACTATTTAAATGTTTTCGCATTTAAAAGTTAGCCAATTAACATCGAAGAAAACCACTTTTAAAAGCACATAAATTGTTTCTCATCAGTAAAATTTATTATTTACTAGTCCTATATACAATATCTTATATTTTCAGTGCAATACCTCCCTGCCAGAAAAGGGAGTACCAAATGTCTTCTAATGCATAACAACTACACGTACGTCACTGTTTTGTAATGTAGAAATGAATTTAAATAATTTTCGTGAACCTATCATTGCGTAGAATATACTTTTGACGTGTTTATTTGGTACCTAGATGTAATTGTATCAAAGTGAAGATTTATGTAATTAAATAAGGTTATTGTTCCTTTTAAGTTATAATTATTATATTTAATATTGTGATTTTGTCTGCAATAAATAGATAGTATTATTTATTTAGATAATACATTCAATTTTTATTTAATTAATCTTGTCCTCATTACTATTTTAAATCATTTTAATTTTTACTGAGAATATATTCGTTTTAGTATATCCTTGATTATGTAAAATTTCTTTTGAAAACGCTAAAACTTTAATGACGCTCCCTGAGATGATCCGCTCCTGACAGCTCCTTATGTCCATTGAATACAGTTTATTTTCTACGAAGTGAAAGAAAAGCTATGATTTTGAAAAATGTTAGGAACGCTTTCTCTCACCGGTTTATGTTAATAACAGCCGGTACTTCGGATGTTGTTAACATAAAGTAATATATAAAAACCCCAGAGAAACACTCCAACTATATGGCCTATGTATGTATAAGGATAGCCTATGTTATGAGATACCATGTAGCGAACTAAGGGTGTACTTAGAATATAAATACATTGATAGATAAACGCCCAGAACAGGAACATGTTTTTTCTCGTACCGTGCGGGAATCGAACCCCTCACGATTGGTGTAGTAGCTTGGACCACTGCACCACCATACTTTCTAACTTCGAATATTAGTACGTTATTGGGAGTTTCAGAGTATAAAAATAAATTAATACGTGTTTAAAATACTTCCAGATAAGGAAAAAAAACCTAGACGCAAACTTAAACGCTTGAGTTTGGAGACAAAGTTAAAAATTATAAGAAAAATGGAAAATCGCAGTAAAGCAAAGGAGGTGGGACGTTTGTTTGGTGTACCAAGCTCACGTGTGAGATGCATTTTTAAAAACCGGGAGAAGATCAAACATTTGGGTGAATGTCAAATTATGGAGAAAATGGAGAACTTGCTAGACGTTTGGATAGAAGATCTCAAAAAAAATAACACAACACCGAGCCAGGCTCAAATATGTAAAAAGGCAGTTTCTTTATACAAAACTCTAAAGCGACAAAGGGGTGATAGATCTTCTAAGCTATCTTTCAAAGCCACTAAGGGATGGTATGATATATTTAAGCGCAGATTATAATATGTTTAATAAAGATCGTACTCATAAACATTAATCGCGTTTCATTCATAGTTTCCCAGTCGTCCAGTATTCTTTCCAAATTGCCTAAAGTGTTCCGCTAAAACGTGTTTGTCCATGGAGAAGAAAACGAAAAGCCTAAATATAATACGCTTGACCCATAACAAACTGTCAAATGAACAAGTTGTTACCGAAATTGCTTGTTCAGTGTTCTTTTTTGCGGTAAATCTATATAATATTTTATTTTTCTGTATCAAAATGTGGAAAATGTGCACCGTACTAAGTACATTTACACAAAAGTTTAAATCAAATACATCCATGCTTTAGCAAGTGTACGTATATCCCAAGAGAAACTGTGATATCCATTTTCTATAAAACTTATGACTTATGATGCATATCTAATTTTTCGATAAAAATCACTATAAAATTAACTTTTACTATGATATTTGACAGTTGTTATGGGTCAAGCGTAATCGGTGCCTCTAGTGAAAAGAGTTGGCAGTTTTCTACCCCATTGATGTGAAGCGAGCTGGCCGAGCGAAGAAACGGAGAAATATGAACCAATAGGAACTCCACTCAGCAGCTGAGCCCTTACCCTGATTGGTCACCGTATTGATATCTGATTGCTTTAACCTCGTCCGGAGAAAGAATCCGTTCTGACAGCTCTTTATGTTCACTGAATAAAGTTTATTTCCTACTAGAAGTAAAAGACAAGCAATGATTTTGACCGTTTTGTAAGAAGAAAACTAAATTCTATAATCTTTTATCCCATTTCTTTGACCAACTCAATCGGTATATTGAAGCCATTTATTTTAAAATCGAACAATTTCACTAGCGCAACTTGGTTGACAATTTTAATCTGTCACGAAAATCATTTAAAAAGAATTCAACTATAAGTAGTACGTTATTGACAGTTTCAAAAAAATGATTAATACCTGTTTAAAATGCTTCCAGGTAAGAAAAAAAAAAAAAACGCTTGAGTTTGGATGAAAAGATAAAAGTTATAAGAATAATGGAAAATGGCGGTAAAGCAGCGGAGGTGGGACGTTTGTTTTGTGTAACAAGCTCAGTTGTTAGCGGCATTGTTAAAAACCGGGAGAAAACCAAACATTTGCATGAATGTAAAATTATGGAGAAAATGGAGAACTTACTTGCTGTTTGGATTAAACATGTCAATAGAAAAAACAAAACACCGAGCCAGGCTCAAATATGTACCATGGCAGATACTTTATACAAAGATCTAAAGCGACAAAACGGTGACGGACCTTCCACGCTATCTTTCACAGCCACTAAGGGATGGTTTAATAGATTTAAGCTCAGATTATAATATGTAAATTTAATAAAGGTCATACCATCAATAAAGGTCATATCATATATATCATACCATCCCATAAACATTAATCGCGTTTCATTCATAGTTTCCACATTGTCCTGTATTGTTTCCAAATTTTCCAAAGAGCTCCCAGTGCTATTTACAAATGGGAATGAGGGCTCAGTCGATTCAGCGCTGTCTAAAATGTATTCTCTGAAATTCTGCTAGACAAGCAATATAATTCTAAGTTTATCAGAGTTTTAGAATTAAGCAAAGTGGACCTCAGGGCTTCGCAGACCGAAATATAGCCATCGCGACGTCTAGGTCTATTTAAAAATTAGATAACTTGGTGGGGGTCTTAATGAGTTTTATATGGGTTCAATTTAAGCAGAGTGTATTTGTCCAACCGGAGATCGTATGATAATATGCATCCTTTCAATCAAAAACTCAATGAAACGCTGAATTGAAATATGCTTCTATGTTGTTTTATATTACTTTCCATTACTGCTGTACCTTCATCAACTTTACCAATAAAGCCTTGAGGTAACGTTTCGCAAATGTGGTGCGATAATCGAGATGCAGTGAGATATTAATATTAAGAGAGATACTAATTTTTGTGAGAACTTATACGCTTGTCCTTAAATTTTTATGCATCAGACGTGGTGTGCGTTTCATAAAAGAGCTACACCGTAACCAAAAAAAGTAAAATAAAAAGAATAGGAAACGTAATTACAGAGTTGTTTTATTTTATTTGTAAAACAAACAGTGAGTCATACAAATAACAAGAACAATCACTAAACACTATTTAAATGTTTTCGCATTTAAAAGTTAGCCAATTAACATCGAAGAAAACCACTTTTAAAAGCACATAAATTGTTTCTCATCAGTAAAATTTATTATTTACTAGTCCTATATACAATATCTTATATTTTCAGTGCAATACCTCCCTGCCAGAAAAGGGAGTACCAAATGTCTTCTAATGCATAACAACTACACGTACTACCAAGGATCTTCTTTTCGCTGGTATTGTTCGAGCAGGAAGAAAGACTGTAGAGCTTTCTTGAGGACAGACAATACCGGAGGCTGTATAGCTATTGGTGTACATAATCATGATCCGCCTAAATATTTGAAAACTGAAGAAGGCTGGGTAAAATGCTAGTAACTTATTGGTGTCCCATTTCAAGTTAAGGACCAAGTTCTGCTTTATGGAGCGTACACAGTTCAAACACAAAATTTTATCAAACCACGCCAACAGAACACGAGGCCATTGCAGCATAGTGACAAGCAATGTATTTAGGTAGGGTTTTTATTTAAAGCACTACTGCTTTAGAACTTATAATATTATATCGAAATTCCCTAGACTCTGCCTACCCCAAAGGGAGGCAGGCGTAAAGTAATGTATGTTTGTATATAAATTACATTCATTAAACTGAAGTAAGTATTTACGGTCATTTATTTATAACGCCATCTTGCAATAAACGTCTTCACGTAATAATAAAATTTTCTATCAATAACATTTCGAAAGGATTTTTTTACGTCGCCGCGGTCCATCGGTTTTATTTATATTTCTTCGCAAAATTAGGTATAGTTAATAACAAGCAATTGTAAATGTTAAAACTTTAAAATAGATTACTAATAAATATATGTGCTTCTGGCAGATGGCGCAGCACCATGGGAAAAAGACAACTTTTGTCTAACCAAAACAAATCGCGGTCATGATATGTTACAATGCGCAGGCTACAGATACATTTTCACTTATGCCTCTAAAAAAGATTTAGGTAATGTTTGGAATTGCACCATTCGAAAATGCGAAGGACGACTGATAACCAACAGTAAAAATTCTCTTATTCTAAGGAAATTCAAACACGACCACGAGCCAAATGAGGAAAAGGAATACATTCACCGACTTATTTCCGAATGCCTGCAAAGAGCTTTGTTAGACCTGGAGAAACCGTTAAAAGATATTTATGATGAAGTTTTCAATGAGGTCTCAACTGCTGGTTTAAACGTACCAAGTTATGATAAACTTAAACAAAGGTTATACAGACGTAGAAGATATGGCAATAAAGCTGCTGGAATTAAGAGAAAACCATTTAGAAGTTATTTGAAATAAAAAAAAAACTGATTTCGTCTAACATTTGAAATTGAGTTTGAATTTGAATTCAGAAATCAGAATCATATTGTCATTAATAATTACAATTTCAAAGAAATACATTTTTAGATCTAAGTTAATTGTTTCTAATAAGAATGCTCCTGGAAAAGCATCGTCTATGGCACTAATGAAACCAAATAATCTAATTTATTGTTATACAGCGCAGAACCAAACTTGCTCAAATTATGCTTAATTAGGAGGTATATATAAATTTAAATACAAATATAATCTTAGTCATAAATTCATTATATGGAAATTGGTATTACTATGTTTATTAATGCGAAAAAAAAAATGATATTTTCTAAACAAATACCATCTCACATAAACACGTAACATAAGCCTTTATGATTATTTTCCACGTATTGCTATTTCCAACAACTTGACAAATATCTACGCAATCGTTACAATTTTTTATTTAATTGTCATTTATGAGACTTTTTATAAATAGCAATAGAAATGAATGGATGAAAAAACATCACCTGGTTAAGATATAATAATATATAAATATAATGTCTTCTGTAACCAAATATTATGTATAGAGTATGTTCAAGCAGTATTTTACGAAGAACTATTCATTGCTAGACCCGCCTGCTCTACTTTAAGTATTTTATTCCGTCAAAGAGTAAATCAAACCATAATAAAGTAATGCTAAGTACCTTTATCCTCACAGAACTGTAGGAAAATATACTTTTCTTAAATGCCTGGCTATGTTTGGAACATAGTACTAGTGACAGAGCAGGCGAACACTCAAACCAATACACCACAAACATCTCATACATATACTCTTAGTTTCTAAACCCAAACAACATTTATCATCAGGTCGAATCATAACTACCCATAAAGGTGGCCAAGTATTAATCCTCAAAGGATACAGATATCATCGGGAATATGGTAGTCAAGAAAAAAGTTACTGGAGGTGCACTAAAAGGAACAGATATGCATGTAAATGCAGTGTCCGTATGCGGTATGGTAGAATTGAAGTTACTGGTGACCATAACCATAATGTGCAATACTATTCTGAAGTCCTATCCGGGAACCTTTTGGATTCCACCATTCACTGAAGCAATAAACTTTGAGAGACCAGGAAATATGACTGAAATCGTAATAAAATTTATATTTTAATGTTTTGTTTGTATAATTATTTGGAAACGGTAAAATACTTATTTACAGTAGTTAAATTAAAAATGTTTGCGTTATACCCGTTTGTTTTATTAAACAATGTTAATCCCTGATTTAAATGATAAACTATCTTTAAAGCCTTGCAAGTAATCAATAGGTTTAAACTAGAAATAAGTAATTGACCGGTGACAAAACGTTTCTAACAATAATCATTTATTTCATTCAAGGACCTGGTAACGGATGCATGAACGTTGTTATAAGCGGAGTCACATCTGGTGTCGCAGCAGACGCTACAGCAGAAAACTCCGACGATGACGTCATCGAAGTTGTAAGAGATGATGCACCTATCGAAATCTTATCGGACGGTGAAGAATTGGAAATAGAAAAGCTCAAACAAAACTCTGAAAGTCCGGAAAATAGCTCGAACATTTCACCAGCTCTTCCAGACACTACAGAACCCTCAATTAATGTTACTCAAGTATCTGAAACAACTGAAGATCCTTTAATGTCCACTGAAAATGTTAATAGTACCAATATAATTGTTCACAATACTACAACAGAAAAGACTACTGAAGTGCCTTTACCCGTAACTACAGAAATGAATATTGAAGATATAATTAATGAAGGAAAGCAATGTGATGAATTTGTTAATGTAACTGATGATTTTAAACCCGATGAGTTTATAATTTCTACTTGCAATAATTTGAAGGATTCCGAAGCAATCACAGCCGAGAATGATAATGGTGACGTTGATCCTGACGAATCGATGGAAATAAACGTGAGTCATTAAGGCTGTGCCAAACCATGATCTCAACATGTATTTCTAAAAGTATTTTTTTCATGAAATCTAAGTTGAAGTTTTTTTTTTCATTTGCTTATTAAGATAATGGGTGGGCTTCATGAAGTAGTAATATTACCTTAGTTATTCACTATTTTGTTTTTACTTATCATACGAAAATATAATTAAGCTAGGCATTCGTAAAAAAATAATAAGTTATATACCTTTTTTAGTTCATTTTAAATTCACAGTATTTAATACTTTTATTGTATTAAGAATAGGTATACAGTGCGTCTGGTCACCGCTGTCGGACCCGTTAAGGCGAAGTTATATGATAAATTTTATCGACAAAACCACAGTAAAAAGGCATTTTGCCCCTACTGTGTAGAAACGGCAAATAGTCACAACAAAAGTTAATGTTAATGATCTAAATTTTTTCAAAAAATTAAAAAAAGTAAAAAAAAAACAACCAAATTCTTTTACACTTTTTACATCTCAAGTGTTTTTAAAGGTTTTAATGTAAGTTTTTGATACTTTTCTTAGTGTTATCTTATTGCCACCTTTTTAAGCTGTCAAACGATATTACTTTTATGTTTGTAGGACCTTTACATCGGTAAATATTACTAAATCTCACTTCCGGTTTCTTAACTGCAAACATCGTTTTTGTGAGCTCTCTAAGATAAAATTGCAATCACAGTGGAAATAGATCGCTCATCAAGTGAAATTGTTACGAGAAAGTTAGTGAAAGATTCCAGAACTCAAGAGTATTGAAATTCTTACGAACCACAGCTATTTTGGAACACTGAAACACACAATTTAACCCAATCTTACGGTTAGTCTATATTTTTCTACCTTACATCAACTTAATTATTTAAAAACAAGGACCAATTAAACTTCGATACGTAAATTTCGTCATAACCTCCTCAAGCAGACGTATTGTTTTTGTTTTCCATCTGTCACACCACCATCAGAACATGATCAGAACAGAAAACTGGATTGATGATTGACAGTGCTGCCCGTTTAAAAACCATTGCAAGAAAGAATATATAAGGCCCTCGGCACACGTGCAATACAACTTTGTGATTTTTTATATATAATATTTCAATTTGAAAATTTCATACCAAAACGATTAATTACTAGCAGTTTATTTTATTTTTAAATACGAATAAAAACAGAATGTCGGCCTCAAAGTGGGGCTGCTGTTTGTCTGAAGCGGACAATAATGATGACTTTGTATTATGTTCAAAGTGCAAAAAGAAGTATCACTATGCATGTATGTCGCTTGATATTAACACATTAAATTCGGAATCACGGGCTTATTGGAACTGCCCCGAATGCAGCCGCATCACCCATAAAACAACAAAAAAGGACAGCACCCCAATACGCAACGTATCCAATGTTAGAGGAAGTAAGAGACAGGCGCTTCATTCCCCACCAACGCAGGATAATCGAGCAATCACTCGGGATGATTTACGTGAAGCAGTCGATGAAATAATGTCTTTGAAAATGCAAGAATTATTCTCACAAATGGAAGATACCATCGAAAAAGTCATGAGCAAGAAGATAAAAGGTTTGGAACAGGATATGATGGAAATTAAAAATTCTTTGGCTTTCACTGATGCGAATTATGAAGATATGAAGCGGGATAATGATGCGTATCGACTAAAAATTTCTAAATTGGAGACCAAGCAGGAAGAGCTCAACAGTACTATTAATGACCTTAATCAGCGTGTTAATCAAATGGAGCAACAATCAAGACAAAACAACATAGAGCTTCAATGTGTACCAGAAAATAAAAGCGAGAACCTGATTGGGATTGTCAACGAACTTGGTAAAATCGTCGGTTGTCACCTAGATAAGAACGATATTTTGCACTGTACTCGCACTGCTAAAGTTAACAGAAGCTCTCCACGTCCAAGGTCCATTATTGTTCAGCTGGCCACTCCAAGGCTGCGAGATGAATTTCTGGCTGCGACAATGAAATTTAATAAAGGGAAACCCGTTGAAAATAAATTGAACACTACATTAATCGGGATTTCTGGAAACAGCTTACCAATCTTTGTCTGCGAACATTTATCTCCCAGGAATAAGGCACTCCATGCGGCGGCTAGACAAAGAGCAAAGGAAATTGGATTTAAGTTCGTTTGGATTAGAAATGGCAGAGTTTTTATGAGGAAAGCTGATGAAACTGAATACATTTTAGTAAAAAACTTAGAAATGTTAAAAAATATTAAATAAGTTACCGCAGTTTATTTTAATTTTAGTATTTTTGTTTATTATAGGTGCATGCGAAAAATAGTCATAACTGTTTTATAATTCGATTCTTTAAAATTATATTACCAAAACACTCGTGGTCTAAGAACAAAAACACATAGTTTTCTTCGAGAAGTTTTACTTCATAATTATGATATTATTGCGCTCACAGAGACTTGGCTGAATGAGTCCGTATGTAACAGTGAGCTCTTCGACGAGAGGTATGTTGTTTATCGCAGAGATAGAAGTCACGCGGAATTAGCACAGAAAAAGGAGGGTGGTGGAGTTCTTCTGGCTGTCTCCAGACGAATAAATTCAAAACGCATGTTCAATTGGCAATCTAAACTCGAAGACCTTTGGATTACAGTTGAGATACCGATATCACATACCTTGCGTCGAGTTGCTCTCTGTGTAGTGTATTTACCGCCTCCAGTGCATAGCTCAATGTTAAGTCATTTTATTGATAGTTGTAGTGTTGTCCTTGAGAACTTCGATTTTCACTGTATTCTGGGAGACTTTAATTTGGCATGCATAGACTGGAGCTTATTGGATGATACTACATGCAGTTATAACGTGCCAACATTATGTCAACCTCTTACAGATTTGCTGAATGTACATGGACTTAAACAACATAATAACATTTTTAATACATCTGGCAGAATTCTTGACTTGGTGCTGTCTGATTTTCCAACTTGCAATGTCCGCCAGTGTTACTCATCGCTCAGTACCATTGACAAGCTTCATCCTCCGTTGGATATTGATATCTCAGTATTTATGGGGCCAAGCCTTGAATACAATCACGAGACAATAAAATTAAATTTCTATAAGGCCGACTACGGGAAAATTAATAAAGAGCTTGAAAAATGTAATTGGATAGAGATTTTCAAAGGCAATAATGACGTTAATATTATTCTTCTAAAATTTTATAGTATTATTAGACATATTATTGACAAACTGTTGCCTAAGAAAAAAAACAAAAAACCATCTTACCCGCCGTGGTTTGATCATAACCTTAAACGATGTTTGAAAGAAAAGAATAAAATTAGGCAACGATTTAATAAATACAAAAACCCTTTAGATGAATTAGAGTTACGGCTACTAAATTCACGATGCTCACGTTTAGCTACTGCTTGCTACAATAAATATATTATACATTCTGAACAAAATATTTTAAGGAACCCCAAGTGTTTCTGGACCTACATCAAATCTAAACGTGGCGGTAAAAGCTCTTATCCCATAACTATGACCAATGGATCAGAAACCTCGGCAGATGGTAACAAAATCTGTGAAATGTTTGCGGAACACTTTTCCGCTGTATACGCGGATAATAAAAGTAATTCTAATGATGATAGTGACCTGAATGATTTCTTAAAAAACCACGAATATAGCAGTCTAAACTTAACTCTTCCTGTTATTGACGCAGAGACCATACTAAAAAAGCTTAAAGGTCTCGATGAGAGTAAGGGAGCTGGACCAGATGGGATCCCACCAGTATTCTTTAAAAGATGCGCAGAATATCTAGTTGAACCTTTATTGGCTATATTTAACACATCTTTACAGAGTGGAGTATTTCCGATCGAATGGAAAAAAGCAAAGGTAGTCCCAATTCATAAATCAAAAAATAATGATTTAATTTCTAACTTCAGACCTATTTCTATTTTGTCCACGCCTGCTAAGATATTTGAATCACTTATTTGTCCATATGTACAAAGTCACATAAAACAAAGTTTGTGCACACAGCAACATGGTTTTGTTCCCTCTCGATCAACATGCACTAATTTAGTAGATCTTACCGAAAATCTAATAGAGGCGTTGGATTCTAATAAACAAATAGATGTAATATATACAGATTTTAGTAAGGCGTTTGATCGTTTGCCCCATGATAGAATGCTAGAAAAACTTTTATCGTATGGGATTTCTGGGACTTTTTTACTTTGGATAAAATCATATTTGGAAGATCGGTCGTTCTCTGTGGTGGTAAATGGGTTTAATTCCAATCCTCGAAAAATTTCTTCCGGTGTACCGCAGGGATCTCACTTGGGGCCAATACTATTCTCTATTTTTGTGAATGACATACCATCCGTTATAAAATTTTCTCACACTTACATGTATGCGGATGACCTTAAACTAAGTAGAGTAATTGATACCATTGAGGATTCAAAACTACTCCAAAATGACCTTGATGAGCTAGTTAAATGGTGTCGATATAATAAAATGAATTTAAACTCAAATAAATGTTTTTATCTCAGGTACAGTCGGAAAAGAAATTTGGTAACGTTTCGGTATAACATAGCCGAAACTAATATTAAGGAGCTTGAAGAAATTCGCGATCTTGGGGTTTTATTTGATAAAAAATTAACATTTGTACCTCACATGGAGGATGTGAAAAAGCGGTCTTCGAGACTTTTAGGTTTCGTGATTAGGAACATCAAAGGTCTGCGTAATAACAAGGTTAAAATAATGCTATATAACTCGTTCGTGCGCAGTATCTTAGAATATTGTTCGATAGTATGGAGACCTCACTACGCGACGCATTCTCTGCAAATAGAACGTGTACAGAAAAGGTTTGTGAGACACCTACGAGTTTCTAATGGTATATCAAAAAGAAAACAACCATCCTATCTTAGCCGTTTGAAACACTACCGGATGATATCCTTAGAGGCTCGTAGAGGTCTTCTAGACATGCTTTTTGTGTCAAAAATTTTCACAAATAAAATTGACTGTCCCCAACTTCTAAATAGATTTTCAATCAGAGTACCAGTAAGGCTTCCAAGGAATAAAATAACCCCCCTCTATCCACCACTTCGTAAGACAGTGTTTGGGTGTAACTCCCCTGTCCCACGAATTTGCAGGTTGGTGAATCAGTACAGCGATCTCATAGACGTCCATGTAGACTCAACAAACAAGATTAGATCAGTGTTGAGCTCTTGTCCCACAATTTAATAATATATTTCCCGCCCTTTCCGTTATTTTTTTTTTATACTTTTAAGCACAAAAATATGTAAGCAGTTCTTACCAAAAAGTATTTTTATATTATATTGCATGATGTATTCGCCTTTAATTGTTTGTTACACCTAGCTAGTAAGTTTATAGTGATATATACCCATTTAAATGTAATGTTGTAAACAAACGTTGGTGGATCAATAAATAAATAAATAAATAAATTAAGTCATCCGACTCGGTAAATAAAAAATTTAAATGGCCGCCGTATATACACAGTAGGGGCAAAATGCCTTTTTACTGTAGTTTTGTAGATAAAATTGATCATATTACTTCGCCAAAACGGATCGGACACCACTGAACAGACACACTGTATATATCTTTTTATAATTTTCGTCGACTAAAAATTAATGTCATATTCAAATAAATGTTTCTCTTTTAATATATTTGTGTTTTATTTATTAAATTATAAGTTATATTTAAAAGAAGGTTTAAATTGAGAAAGATGATTACAAAGTAGGTTTGTAATCATCTTTCTCAATTTAAACCTTTTGAAAATATTGTTTAATAGATGCAACAGCAATATCAGGTATCATTTTTTTTTATAATTCTAATCTATAACTATAAAAATATTGTAAAGTTGTAACTGTGATTTTATTTTATTTAAGGAACAATGTGCAAGTTTACTGTGATTGGAGATAAAACCATATTATTGATTGGAAGGAATCGTTTTATGAAACACTATATGAACATGCACGGGGTGGTTCGTTGGAGGTGTTGTCGGTCTTTCCAAAATTGTCGAGCGCACGCCATGACGCTTAATGATAATATAATCCGCGTTAATGATTTACATAACCACGAAGATTATTATAGTCTATGAAACATATATTTTTTTAACAATGGTCGTATTTTTTCAACCTTTTAACCGCCAGACATGTAGCCAACAAGCCGTGTTCCTATCGCCGAACACCTTCTTATAGTATTTTCACAGCAATGGTGGGAAACGTTTTCACAATAACGGCAGTATTGGAACTATCGAAACCTAACTGAAACGATTTTTCAGGGAACAACAGGGAATATAACCGTTTTATTACCATTCGACAACTGTAAACAAATTCTAGACATCGACTTATAATCTCGCAAACATAAAAAATATCGATGATTTAAGCGCTGAAATCTAAGGTGTAGGTAATTCTTATTTTTAGTGATATGCATGTACCTGTCACCGGAAAATATCAGACACCGTATTTTTTTTAATTTACTAGGAAATTTATAATTTCGTAGGATTCTAAACGGGAGACAAATTGTATTTTACGGCCACATTTTCGCAAATTGATAAACTTGCCGAACTCAGGCGTTAAAAATTAGTTAGCTCTGATTGGTTGAATAAGTCACGTGATAAATTTCAAAAATCAAATGTACCGGAAGACCTTGTCGGTACGGTTAGGTGCGACGACGAGCGAAGTTAGATGAGCCAAATTTGTGATTATTTGTCTTGTTGACCAATCAGCAAGCAGCGTATTATTATCCGTATTTTAAAAAAGCGTAAAATGAAAAGCTCTTGTTTGATTGGTCGTTAAGAATCTTACGAATGGAATTTGATAAATTTGCGATACTGTGAGCGTAAAAAAATACAAGTTATCTCTCGTTTAGAATCTTATGCAGGAAACTTATAAATTTACGGTTTTGTTATTTTCCGGAACCATATCGATATTATAGAAAATACTTACAAGGTACTTATCATTTAAATTTCTTTTTCACTTTATAAATTCCAGTAAAAGCATAAGCATTTTAATATTTCTTAAATATTTAACCATCTTCTTGAGAATGCAACGAATACTTACCAAAGTTACAAATAAGAATAGTAGGTTATGTAACAAGTGAGTTAAGTTGCTAATTACAGTCGAGGCTGTGATTTGAGCCCGAGCCGCAGGTAATTAGCAACGCTCACGAGTTACATACGACGTTTTTCAACACACTAGTGAGTAAAAGACAGACATACGTGGTCATAAAATTTATTTGAAGCAGCTGTTGAAGGTACAGTTAACAAACTTATATTCTACATTATTATTTGAAGTGCCAGCTCGTCCTGAGTGTATGTCGGCGACATAGACAAATCACTGGAATGATTTGGCATTAAATAATTAATGCTAGATGTCGACGGTTGTGGTTCAAGACCAGGACAAAACTTCTTCTGCTTCGGCTCTAAGTTAATACCGCCTGGACGCGCGCGCTCAGCGGAGCCCCGAGCGCCGTGCCGTTCAGTAGCCCTGTCCCATTACACGTACACACGCTATTGTTGCTTGGAGGCGCTGTGCCGCTGCTGCTGCTGCAGGCGCGCCGCCTGGACGCGCGAGCTCATATATTTAATGTATAACCCGGATCAATAAAATATGCTCTGTTTACTCGCATGTAATTTGCGCTAAGGTACAATTCAACTTTGTAGGATTCATTATATTATGCACTAGGGTATAACATATTATGCACGCGTGACTTATAGCCCAGTTTATAGTTCTAAATTCAATAGCATAAGGCTCACTTTACGAGCAAGCGTGTTGAAAAAAATATGTTAAATATTAAAGAAATGTGTACTAGGTATAAATATTATAGGTACTCGCGCGTCTTTTTCTCCATTTTGTGCATTCTATGATCATCTACAAAATTGTGAATTTAACAGTACTTCAACAACTTCGATACAAAGGCAATCAAGATAAGATGTTCTTTATTATTTAGAGTGCCCCTCCATTGATGCGGAGATAAATAGGAATAGACAAAATATACCAATAGGAACTCCGCTCAGCGGCTACGTACGTTTTCGAATGTTTGCCTGTGTGGAGTTCGTACAAGTTGTAAACAACATTAACTTATCAATACAAATGTTCACATACATTCAAAATTAACAAGGCATAAGTAAATTTATTTACTCTTATAACCGACTTCACACTGTATGAACATTCGTTAACATACATACGAATCGATAAAGTTCTGCGATCGCACTGCAGCTTAGTCTAGGCTGCCTAGAATTAGCCATATCCGTTTGCAGCCATAACTTTGCGTTATACGTATGTAGGTATCGATTATGACGTCAAGATCGTTATTATCCGTCTTAGGTCGAAACGTCGTAGTTGAGACATGAAAGGTAGCACAGATTGTTAAGTCTACTCCTTATTGGCTGCACCGATTGAAAGAAATTAACTTGAATTGTACTCCGATCAGACACCGTTGCACGTTACGTTAGCTCTTCAGCGGGAGTCATTCTAATGCGGTCGTTTTTCTGTCATCATTATATAACTTAATTACCCGACTTCGGCGAAGCAAAAAGGAGGGTTATGATTGTGACGTGTATGTATGTATGTGGGTATGGATGTTCATCTGTTCCCTCAGAACTTCTAAACTACTAGTCATTTCGGCTTTGTGTGAGGTGAAATGAAAGCGGTTTATTAGCACAGCTCAAATGTGTAAAAATTATTACTCCAAAATAAGTGAAATAATAATTATAGTAAAGAATTTAAAAAAAAATCTTGACGGTTTCGTATAGAAATAAAATCAAATTTCAAATTATGTAAACACTATTACTCCAAAAAGTCAAAAAAAAATATAAAAACTAAAACCCGACTACTAAAAACACGCTCTAAAAAGTAGGAAACAGGTAGGTAGGTAATAGTCATCGCTGAAATATTTATGTATTACGTCATATTGATAGAGATATGTTTTAAGGATAGCTAGCCGTGGTCGTATGCCACCTTTTTTTAGCAAAACAGATTCATTTTAATAATAAAATCAAATCAAAATGGCATACTATCACGGCTGCCCTTTCAACATATCTCTATCAATATGACGTAATAAATCAATATTTCAGCGGAGACTATTACATACTTGTTTCCTACTTTTTAGAGCGTGGTTTTAGTAGTCGGGTTTTAGTTTTTGAACTTATTTTTTTTTTTGATGTAATTATTTTAACGGATAATCAAATCATCTATTATTAAAAATGGAAATATACAAAGAAAACACATGGGAAAGAAAACACATGGGAAATATGGCCACATATTTTATTAATCATTATGAGAAATTCTTACATCTCGGTTTGATAGAATTATAAATACAAACTTAAGCGAGTAAATTAAAATTATAAATGACAGAATACTGAATTTGGCTTACTGTCTAAGTGAGTGAGCGAGCGAGTGACGAGAAATCAAATTTAAATAAGTACAGCTATACATATTTCAGTTAAAATATTTCAGCGACCTTGTACCACATTATTACTTGCATATTTTTCAATATTTGGCAAAATAAAAGGAATTAAATAAATGAAAAATATGCTAAATAAAGTCACCCGACCAGGACACGAACCTGGGACTCCCCCTTGCCGGACGGCTAGCTACACGCCATTCAAATTACTTAGCATATTCTGTTTTTACGTTGTATTGCTAACGTAGCTCCATCTAGTGGGATAGCTTTGCAGCTTATTTAGCATGTTTTTTCAGTTATCTAAGAATTAATTAGCATTATTAGACGCAAAAACTATATTTAAAGTAATTAAAATAAATGATTTGTTTACACTGAGCGACATTTTATCTAAAATGACGTGTCTCTTATACAAAAAGCTCTTCGTAAAATACTTAAATGAGCAGACTTTACGTTGTAACAATCCTTTTGGAAACACGCACACACACAAAATAGGTACGGTAGGTAATTTAAAGAAACAATTTATTCCGAAGAAATAATATATTAATTTACACACTTCTAAAATTATCTTCTTATTTAATACTATTTATTATAAATATGTAAGTACTTATTATTTAATACTTATTGAATATAGGAATAGCAGAATGGCCTCGTTTTCTTTTTTGTGGTTATCACGTTCGTTTCTTAGGGCAGTGTTGTTACCAAGCCCAAAACATGATGACATACATAAGTATTTATTGTATGTAAAAGTCGCACGAGCCTTCTTGCCAGTCTGGATTTTGCGTGGTTTTTTGAATATCATCTGGTAGGATTTTAAGGACTATTATCGAAGTATTCCTCTGGTATTTACGTAACCAAGATTTTTTTCTCCATTTCTCAACAACTCTCAGTTGGTAGTAAAAAGATCGTGTGAAGCAAAATTTCGTTACCTATTAAGTTATTCTAAGCTTTTTGTCCTTTTTTTTGATTAGTTTTTCTACTTTCTGTAGTAAGTATGTAGTGTACTGTAGTAAACCACCTTTCTGTAGTAAGTATGTAGTGTACAGTTCATCCACCATAACCTCTGAAAAAGCTTCTGTCGTTCTTTGAGCTGCATCGTACATTCTAGGTTTTAGGTAAATTGCGTCTCTATAAACTGCGCCGTAGATTATATGTTGCATTGTGTGATTTTATGGTAAACTCTCAACATACTTAAGTACTGAAACATTATCGTCTATCTTCGTGAAGGTAGATATTCCCGAGCAAATAAGATGAAATTTAAAATTGCTTTCAAAAGTACAAACGATTAGCAGTGGGAATCCGTGTCAATTGTCAATTTGTAAATGACATTAGCATTATGACATCCGTAAATAAAGTCATTTTGAACTACTAATGATAAAAACATCGTACGGTTAATAGAAATAATTACCTACTGCTGTGATCAGGGACCAAAAAACCCTTTTGTTTGAGTAAGCCTATTGATAGGGTAACCCTATGAAAATCTTACACCAATTAAAGAGTTACCCTATTTATAGGGTATATCTTTCATTGTTGTAAGGCTTTTGGATAAAGTTAACTTCTTGTTCTGCGCTTATCATGTAAGTAATAAGTAGAGATTAAATTTGCCTGCGCGTTTGAAAACCCTTATGAATGAGTAAGCTTCAATAGGGTTTTCGGCTGAGGTTGGTGCTTAGCCTAAGTAATTCTATTTATACGGTAAGCCTTAAGTTACACTAAGTCAACAATATGGTTACCAGATTAATAGGGGTTTCGAAAAGAAGTCTATGAAATACCCAATCAAGTACTTCTTTAAGGGTTTCCGGTCCCTGGCTGTGATTCGCCCAGACAAAACCCAGAATTTCCAAATAATATTGCTCTACGCTCATGCAAATAATTGTAGAGTTGCTTCTTTGTTGGTAGCTGTAATCCTTTTATTTTAGAAATTTGTACTAAAATTTCTTTGGGTTGTAAACGCAAGTCCATCAATTTGTTGATTTCTCGTTTTGTTTTCTCGTTAATGCCGTAATTATCTCGTTTACCAATAGCGTCATGATTATGTGCGGAGCCAGTTTGATACACATTGACTGTATCATTATCTTTCAGAAATAACAAAGCAATTTCCGCATCGCACTGCGGCCCTCTCCTCTTAACTTTATTGCAGCGATAGAACCATTTCTCTCCATCTTCAGTGAAACGTGTGTAATTCCGCGACCAAATACCTGCAGATTGTATGAAGTTTTCAGCCACTTTCTCATTAGGAAGTTGTGTTAAAAAAATCCATTTTTTGATCTTCTTTTGCTTTCTAGGCGCTGTGACGTCTATTTCTCTCTCATATTCAATTGGGTAAACTGGAAATTCATTCAAATTATTAGTACTTGTCCCTGATAAGATAATGTTGTTCATTCGACACTAGTTTCCACATGTTGATGATTTAGCGTCATGTAACATGCTCGTTATCCCATTATTCTACTTATCTAAAATAATATCTAATAGCATTTGACTAGTAACTGCCACAATGTGGTGGACCTATTGAACAAACAAGACAAAATGGCGTTTAACTTAAAGAACGCACAGATCAGTTTTAAAAGCTTAAGCTGCCAACGCTGCCTTAGAGCGTGGATCCATCTCTACGGTACGGCGCCGCACCGTGCCACGGCGCCGTGCACGACGACGCACCGCTTCATATTTGCTCTTAAATTATCTCCATTATGGTTCATTATAGAAACAGCACCGTACGGCGGCACTGAGCCGCGCCGTCCATATCCACGCCCTTACGCGGACACGTTTCAATACAAAAACCCCACATTAGCACGAAACTGTGCCCGCGCAACACAGCATTGGCCCTTACTCTCGATATTATTGAGACTTGATTTATAGTATGCATGGTTCTTTCTTACGTATAAATCTTTCTTACAAACTTATGAATAAAGATTTCAAAAATAGGTTTCTGGTGTCAAAAGCAAATTAAAAGTCCTTCTTCTATTTACTTATAAAATTTTATTGAACACAATAGCAAGTAGTTATGGAGGTATACGGAAAAATTGTGAAGCCAATTAGATTTATTAGACGGCAATGTCCACAAAGATAACAATGAAATTTATCAGTACCTACCTAATTATAATAAACACTTGGTATATAAAATCTACACAACACCTAAAATTCTATAAGCTACAATGCTCAGGACCAGAAGTAGGTAGATAAACCTATCAGTTCCGGCGAACATGTAAGAAATATCAATAATGTTTTATAAGAAAAAGGCAATATTTATAATACAAAATCATTTAATTACAATAGATTGAAAAATACAGACCTATTGTTAGAAATACAAGGCACATGGAATGTTCATTTTATAAGAGTACGAAAATCGAACAACAGTCAGGTTTTTATAAATTTGATATAAAATGTATGATTATAACAGATTTTAAAATTACTATGAACACCTTAGTATCGAAGATTTTATTACTTTAAAAAATCACATTTACAAGTAACATTAAAATAAGGCACGATTCTCACATGTGATGTTTCTTACAGACTAAAAATATTTGATTATTTAACATGATTTAAATATACTTAATTAACCTTGAGATTCGCTCAATACAGTTCCCAACAATAGTAATGGCTCTTAAAATATTATGCTTTTTCAAATTCGCATTCAATTCACATTCATAAAGCACCTTAATTTTTTTATTTTAAATCTCTAATAAATACGTGCATTTGATGTATTTTTTTTTAGGATAAATAAAACAAAATTCCAATGCTATGTGTGATTATGAGTCAGACACGCTCGCACGATCTTTGAATCTAAAGTTGTGACATTAGCTTTACAGCCCAAAGCTATTCTTCTTGAGCAAGTCCACCGTACTCTGGTCTTGTACTTCTCATGCCGCACAAACTTATGTGGCCCGATGTGAATGACTAGGTGGCCACGGTTAGAGTAGCCATATCTTGCTAAAATTAAAAAGGATATGTTAAGTAAATGATTTATTATAAATCAGATGTTGAAAACTCTACCACCTTTTTAGAATGTATTATAATGAATAAATTGTTTGATTTAATTCTATAAAAATCGTATTATAAATTAAAGACTTAGATAAGTAAGAGAAATATAAAAAAAGAATATTGGCAAAATATAGAAAGATAACCTCAAAACGATATTGCCAAAGGGTTGCCTGAAATCAAAGGCACTTACCACTTTAAGAATATTAATTTACCATCTGACATTAACATGGCCAAAATTTCAGGTAAAATCCTTAGTCCGGCGTCGTACTGTCTCAGCAAGCAAGGCAAGATGGGCATCAGTCTCAGCGGCTACCGGTTTCGGTTCAACGGTTGCGCAAAAAACGGCAAAGTAAGATGGCGGTGCTCCCGGGGTCCGTGGTGCAAAGCAGCCCTTCACACTTACAAAGGAAGAATTGTCTATGTACAGAGCAACCATAACTGTGGACCAACACCTAAAACTCCCTTACTATAAAATTTACATGAGTAACAAAGTATTAAATGGGTTTAGAATATAGTATGAGCCAACTAACGCATTGATCCAAGTGTATTGACAGATAGGGTAGATTTTTTTAAACAACAGCCATTCTTAGTGATTTATCTTATGGTCAACAAACATGGTGATCATTGCTCACAATCTGGGGTCAATCTGTACTTCAATCCAGCGATACTTGGCTCAGACTATAGCTACTTGCACAAGTTCATAAATAAATAAATTACCAAGCTTATGTAGGCTTATTCAAGCAAGAACTTCCCTCGAGCCGTGGTAAATCAGTTTTTAATAAAAATAATATGAAAAGCGAACCACTACTTCGTTCATAATTCCCATATGAGTAAGCATCCAAAATACAATCCTCCTGATATGTATTAAATATAACTAAATACTTTAACTTATTGAAAGTATTGTTAATTAACAGTACAAATGAAAGACAAAGAATAATTAGGTTATAAATAAGTAACCATAAATTATCAATGCAAATATATGAATACATTTAAAGTTACATATTGATTGATTGTTGCAAATAAATGAAACAATAAAACCTTTTTTTCGGATAGGTAACAAAAATGAGCAATATTTTAATAAATTGCCTACTTGTTAGATTTAGGCATGAGGTATTTATCTTCAAATTGTACATTTTAACAAAAGATGCAGGGTCACAATGAAAATTTAAATGAGTTTATATAATTTATAATAATAATAATATAATTATATAATTTTAAGTGTAAGTGATTATATTTAAATATCTGAAATATCTGACATAAAATCATTATGATACTGTAACACTAGATGATCTTTTAACAGATGAAATTGACATTAAAACAAATCTAGGATTAATAAATTGTTATACATCATACACAAAAAAAGCAACAATAATGATCTACCTCCTCGATTTATAAATCAACATTATGATTAGGTTGTGCAATGCTTAAGTTACTACTTAGGATCTACCTGAGTAAGCCAAATGTCTTTTTGAAAAATATATTAAATGTTAAACTTCCTTGATAACCTCATCCCACTGCTGGGTTCATAAAATGTCCACAATAAGATGCCAAAATATTATAAGTTAAGAAACTTTATAATCTATTTATGATGGTTTGTAAATTATATTTTTACCTCAATAAATATAGACTAGTCATAGCTGTTAAAATTGAGTTTTATTTCTATTATACTAAGTATCCTTTTCCCATGCGTTAACACATGATTATTTAAAGTATTTTTAACTTTAATTAAACAAGACCGCCTGGCTTCCGAAGGGCCTTCTTTAATTAAAATCGATATTATTACAGGTTTTTAAAATCATTACCTTCCATTTTAAACCAAACTGTTAACCATTGATATACCTTCCACTTTAAAAATTGTGTGGTTAAGCATGTTGTATGTGATGAGGAAAAGAAATTAAAAATTAGTTAAAACTAAACCAGATTTATTTTATTTAAGCCAAACTTTCACATCCTCAAAACTAAATTAAACAAAGCATAACATTATTATTTTTGTAAATATCCTAGATTAAAAATTATGTCTAACTCTTAGTGAATGTGAAAAATAGTTTTTAAGTGCTTTATGAAATTATGTTGAATTATGCAGGAATGCAATTTCAATATCTAACAATGTACAATAACACACATATTGAAAGACAACAGTCTAAGTACAAAAAGCTTTTTTTGAAAATAGTTTCAATTTCATAATACCAGCCTAAATAACCTTTTAAAGAAATGGGTATAAAAAAGAAATTATTATTATTTATATAAAACTTATATAATGTTATGAATTCTTACTAAAAAGTGTGTTTTTACATATCATATCACCACTTATATTCTGAATTTTGTAAATCTATTAATTATCTATGATAAAACTGCATTAAAGGAATTTAATACTACTTCAGTATTAGGGTCCTTAAAAACCCTTAATCAAGTTCTAAAACAATACCATTACGCAAGTAAAATTACTTAATTTTTAATTATTGGAGGAAATCTATAACACATGATAAACAAACTATATATATAAATTAACTATAAACACAGTTTCTGAAAGATCCTAAACACTTTCCAAGTTATCTTCATTTTCACCCTCTGTGCTAGTAATAATTTGATCACCCGATATCACTCCATGCTCGATACTGAGGTGATCTAAAATACTCACAATGCTCTTTTGCAAAGTGCTATACTGCGTGCACTTGAACTGGCATATCTTACAAGTGTAGAAGTCATCATTGGTGTCTTCGAACACCTTCCACACCCAGTGTTCTGAGATGACTGATTCATCTGAAACAGTAATGGTGATGATTGAGTTTAGAATGATAATTCATTAAAAGATATTTAGTTATCTAAAGTTAATAATAGTCTCTGTGGAAATCAACCAAACTTGAATCTACAATGAAAGTAGAAAGTTTAGAGGAGCTCTCATTTATAGGGTGTATGCCTGCTGTGTTCCAAGATAAATATTATTTTATTATATTATCCTATCACATTTGCCCACAGAACCAAAGTTACCATTTAAAAAAAAAAGTATATACTCAGAGTGCCATAATCTAAGAAAATACTGATATGAAGGCCCAATTTATAGTTGTTGATGGTCTTATGCTAGCCCTGCAGGTTAAGAAACAAAACTGAAATATTACCACAGGGCAAAAGGCTATTTTAACTAGAGCTAAATAAATGTTACTCGCTAAAGTGAATTAGTGGTTTGTTTGACCAACATGCATGAGTAAATTTTAAAGATAATGCAGCATATTTCACACAGCGCCATCTATCTTTCAACTAAGAAACCTATGAGAACCTAGAGTGATTTGAAGACCCAAATGAAAATATGAAAACTTAATCTGTCAGATATGAAAAGTTAATCCTCCAGTCAAAGCATGATAATCCACGAGATCAATTTGCTACATTTAGAAAAAAATGTGAGCCAATTATGAGAAGCTATTATTTTTCAACCACACTTGAAAAATAATAGATATTCCTATATTATTCTTTATTCTCATAACTGTTATTTAGAAATGTCATGTAAACAACACACTCTATTAAATCTATGAATGACTTCTGTACAATAAAGAACTAAAAAAGGGCCCAAGGAGGTACTGCCTCTTCATAAAGTATGCTCATTCTTCAAAAAACCTTTTCTAGAATGGCTCGGTTTGGGGTGTACACTAGGGTAAGTTCAGCTCTATAATCTCCCAGGATCATCAAAGCATACTTTAGAGCTACAATGTTGGTGTGTTAGTTGGACAGGTACTTAATTTATCATTCCTTCTATATTGCAATTTTCAAACATATTATCAAACATTACTCAATTAGCATTAAACAGGCTAACTTACCATTATTCTTTGGCTGCTGAATTAGATGTATCATTTTTAGATGTCGGTTCATATTGCCTGTTGCATTACCGCCATGACATATATTTCTTTGACATAATGTACAACGGGCCAGTGTATTGGACACTCGTACGAAGTATTCCCAAACCCAGCTGCGACGCTGTGACTTTGGCGAGTTTTCTGCAGAGAATGAATACTTTTGTTTTCATAAGGTATAATAAATATAACATACATACATAACTTCATGCCTTTATCCCCTATGGGGTAGGCAGAACTCCAGAGTTTATAAAACCATCTGATGTTACGTTTGACAAATTTGAAATTTGAAGGCATCATAGTGGTAGAGAGAAACAACTCCAATGACAGGGGGTTAGCCAATCGCCCACAACAAAACTTCCAATAAATCTGTCTCTTAACTGACTTTTACTTTGTCCAGTCCAAATATTATTTTTACTAAATGAAAACTTAAACCAGGATGTTCAAAAATAGATGCAAAATAGAAAAAATGTGTACGAATAAATAAATAAATAAAAAAAGACAGTTACCTGAAGCCTCATTTGAACTTTTCTTGTCAAAATAATCTGTTAGTTTACTTTCATCCATAGAAGCATTTATTATTTCCTCTCTTTTCATATCCATTTCCCTTTCATAAATGGCTGGATGTCTTGATCTGATGTGGCGGTTCATGTTGTTAGTGTTAAAACCTTTTATAGAAAGTACCACATTGCAAAGCTCACAGCGGAATATGTAGTTACTGAGCTTCTTAAAGTATTTCCATACCCAGCTTCGCTTTCTATGTTCAGCTTGCACTGAAATTATTAAAATCTAATTTAATAATAATGTTAAAGAGTAATAATAAATGGTATTTGAATGTAAATGTATGCAACAACAAAATTTTCTGATAATGTTTCCAAAGGAAATCATGTTGCATTCACAACAAATACAATTTTAATTCTACATGTCTGAAGTCTAAAATAAACCAACTATTTGATTTTCCAGCCTATGACTTATGAGTAACAAATAAATACACACTTTTTTTAATCAAAGTATGAGTGATACATAAATTTTCTATTTATTAAAAACTAAGTAAATATAAACTGTAATTTTAATAGAGATTTAGGTACTAACACTTTTGAAGTTTACTGCTTTGACTTCATCACTTACCATATAGTGAAATTGAGATCAATGCCTGGTAAAATTAATGATAAAAAAACATTATGTTATTCAACAATACTCACCCACACGAGGTTTTTTCTTTTGTACAACAGTATATTCCATATTTTCCAGTTTAGGTATTGGTAAATCTATCTTAGTGTCTTCCTCAGTCTGTGCTTCGCAGACCTCTCCAATGATAACAGGCTGGTTCTTCGGATCTCCATCATCTTTGATCACATTCAATTGTAAAAATTCTATATGAAATCCAACACTATCATTGGTATCTTTATGAAGGTCATATATTTCCTTATGTTTATCCTTTATATGTTCATATAGATCCAAATTATTCTCCAAAGTAGCAACTGATTCCTCACATACATTACACTTGTACAAATTTTCACTATTGCGCATAAAATAGATGGACACCCAATCTGGAGAGCTCAGTACTGTAATTAAAAAGAAGTATATGGAATTATATTGAAATAGTCAAAGATATGCTATCTAGCTATAATATTTCTAAGACTATCTTAATTTAACTTAATTAAATACTTACTGATCATACTCTGTAAGTGATAGGTCAAAATAAAAGACATGCATACTTGATTAACATACTTTATTTAGAGATATATCTGTTAGCAAAGTGTTTATAAAAAATAGGGATATTGAAACAAAATTTGGAAGTTATCGCTTTATTGTTGAAAAATTATTAATCCTGTGAAATATGTGCACAAAGATTTAACTACATATTAAATAAATATCACATGTGATGTTCAACCAAAACAACATTTTTTCAATAAGTAAACAGAGGCTTTTTGTGATTATGAAAATCCCTAACTACTTCAACTCCATGAGTTTGCATATTAATAACTGAAATACAACCTGTTTTTTGACGATATGAACAACACCACTGTTCAGATCCACATTGCAACAATCCTTTGAATACATAAGTGTATCCCTTATATAGAATATGATGTCCTTTCTTTGTTGGTACACACTGCACGATATCATCACCTGAAATGTTACTCTAATCAATAATAACTGGTCCTCCTTTGTTAGTAAAACTCAAAATTACATGAAATGTAGAAAAACAACTCTGTTGTGCGTTTGTGTTTACTGTTTATTCACAACCTATTTCTTTTAACAAATATGTATTTTAGATGGATCCAATAAATTTATAAATGAACAAATATTATAATTTAACTGTTTGAAAACAAGAATGCCATTAATGAGAATAATAAAACTGAAAAAAGTAACAGTTACTAAAATCCAAAGCCATGCAATGACGCAATGCTAGTTCAATCACAAACGTCACTGTCAATCAGCCAAAATGTTACGTTCATACTTGTACATGTAAACTAGCGGCAGTTTTCGGAACTAACTTGTGGGCTTAAAATATTTAGGCAACTTTATCGCTCTTATAAGAGAATAGATCTAGTTATTTTTTTTTGCAAATGAGCAGTTTAGGTGTCTTATTCGCTAAGGAGCAATTTGTTGCAGGCAACAGAAAAAAATAAAAGTATAATAAACTCGAGATACATTCAAAACGGTCTGCTTCACTTCAATATGGCATGTAGGTACACACCAGCAATATCAATTCACAAGGTAACCCGCAAAAAACGGATAAAACTTAAATGGAAGATAGCTCGCTTGATTTCCTTCGGCTTATTTTAATAGGTTTTAGAAATACCTTAAGGTTATGCAGAAAAGAAGGATGTTTAAACCATACTTTCGTATTTTTGATCCTAAATTTACAAATATTTACTTACTGGAAATATTTTTTTTTCTAAATATTGATATTTTTTTCAAAAGTGTGAGTTCCTCTCCTTTTTTCTTTAATCGTCTATAATCATGTGAGTTATCTTCTATTGACGTTTAATAAATTTTTAACGAAACACCATACCTTAAGATATTTGGCAGAATTTTACTGTTATTTGACAAAAAATAGCAAAAGTAAAGTGATGAAGGAAAAATAATGACACCTTTTTGTATAGAAACAAAATTTTCTGAACGCATCTTATCAATCTTTCTTGACATTGGCATTAAACTGAGCTGTCTGTCCATCAGTGACTGGAATGCTAAAATGAAGCGAAGCGAAAGACATGTAACGAAACGGAGGGCTAGAAAAAAATGTTTTACTACAGAACCGATAGATGGCGTTAGTTATATCATAAGTTAACATATTCCAATCTATGACCCACATCTTATTATGATAAAGGTTTCGTTAAAACGCTTAAAAAATACAATTTGGCTACACAGGAAAATACATTAAGTTAAGAAATATAATAACTTAACCTAGATTAGGCATAAAATAATAAGAAAAAAAGAAGTAGGTACCTTCTTACATAGGTCTATGTATAGGTACCTACTTCTTTTTTTCTTATTATTTTATACCTAAACTAGGTTAAGTTATTATATTTCTTAACTTAATTACACTAAACCCGCGCATTCCACATGAATTCCGGCAATAATAATACGGGATAATGAGATGCTCGATATTAATTGTAGTTGCCAATGAATAATAAAATGAATAAGAGTCGCGTTAGCAGTCGTAGGGTAAAATGGAATTTTAATTGGATTGGGTACTTACCAATTGTAAAGAGTAAATTGAGAGGAGAAAATTGCTCTGGTTTCTATACCAACTATAGGATTTTTGTCCTTGTAGAGTCGGCTTAGTTATACTTAATAGTCCTATCGCCCCTGGATAAGCGTGTTGCAAAAGGCGACTAATCCGAATGACCCCTGCTTGGTGGTAGGATCCTATCAGGGTCTGACTGGGTAGCGAACACCCTTCATATAAAATCTGCCGCCAGATATTAGCGCTCCAGCGGTGATGAGTCCTGAAAATATTTTATGAAGAGCTAGTTCTTCCCTCGTCCCGAAAATATTTTGTGAAGAGCCAGTTCTTCCCTCGTCCCGTGTGCTTTCATCTTCGACCTCATCTTCACTTACCATCAGGTGAGATTGAGGTTAAACGCGCGCGTAGACTTTAATAAAATGTACCTTTTGCACACGATGGCAAGATTTCTATCATCCTACCACTGGAAAATAACACCCCTATTTATTTGAATGGCGCTCGTTTAACTTGATTAGCCGTGTACGTAGGTAACTGTAGATTATCTTCTTTGGAAGGTATAAACTCAATAGTAGGTATTGCCTTAATTTAAAATCTTCAGAATGCTAAAAAACTAAAATTTTTCCCTATAAAACTAGTAAGTAACTCGTACCTACGTAGGTATTTACTTAACTTTTTATTTTGAGCTACCGCTCCGACACTCTTTTATCTACAAATTAACGCAAAATTACTGGATGAAGTACTTAGGTATACAGTGTGTTAGGGATCGGATTTCTGATACTTCACCACGTAGGTATAGGTAGTAGATAGATAAAGAATTTATTTGCCAAACAGTAACATGAACAATAACAAGTAACACAAAAACATATAAGTACCTATCACTTAAAACTACACAAAAAATGAAAAAATCATTGTCATCGAAGTCGTAAAAATACAACATATTGAATTTTAAAATGGCCGTCATTCCCTCTGAATGTGAGGGGTGCAAGTATTTTTGTTGATAAAATTTAACGTACGTGGGTAAAGTATCGGAAATCCGATCCCAAACTGTATAAGCGATCTGATTTAACATCATTTTAGTGCAACTTCATTTAAATAGGTATTGTTAGGAAGTAAATACTTACTTATCTGTTTGATTTAAGTATCCAAAAAGTACTTCAAGTCAAAATCGATTTCCATTTTCTACTGTAATATGTATTCAGCCCTATTATTCTAAGCATTTCAAAATTTATTAAATTCCCTCAGAAAATAATGTTCCTATGCATAGCCTTCGGTCAGAGTTCATTATACGATTTTGTTTCACTACAGAACAGACAGATGAACAGATCTATAACCCACATCTTTTAAAGCAGTCAAGTGAACATTTTACTAACAAAGATTAAGTTGTGTTTTTTACTAATATAAAGTGTATGGATAATCTTTGTCTGAAATAAACTTTTTCATTTTATTTCATAGGTATTATGTAGATTTCGTAAAAAACGCTAAAAAAATTCGTAACGTTGTCTCCAATTAGAGTTTTATTTTCAAAGTTTACTATTGTTATTCAATTTTAAAAATAAGTAATTTCATGCTATAGAGGAATGATCGATCATACACCGCAGCAAGCAAATTAAAATACAACCTTATGGAAATAACTCGGTTCTTTTGAAGTACAACTCACGCAGACAACTACAATGCTTCGGGTTCGTCACTTGGAGGAAATAAACTATGTCACAAACGGAAATGTTATTTAAACAAAAATCAAGGCTCCATTTCAGCAGCCCACTAAATTTACTTTATTTTATCTTTAGATCATGCAACTTAGTTTCAGTCTGCATATCTTCAATTATCCCTTATAACTTAGCTTCAAATGCGGAAATATAACATAATCAATAAATTGCGTAAGTAGTTTCTTAAAATAGAGTCTTTATTTTTTTATATTGTTAATTTGATTCCTTTATTGTTCTAGTGAACATAAAGACAGACCGCACAGGCGATATGAAGTTTGTTACCAGTAAGCGGGGAGGCCAAGTATTACTTTTCGAAGGCTACCGCTATTTATTGCAAGCCAAATCAAATTGCGGCTCTGAATACTGGAGATGCCAAATTCAAAAACGTCTTCGTTGTAATGGAAATATCACAATTCAGAAAGGAGTAGTTACTCAATCTACCCCACACATATGCTTACAGGACTATTTGCAAAATGACATGTTGCTACTTATTGACGATCTTAAGAATAAAATAAAAGAAGAAACGGCCAAAACTGTGACGGCCTTGTATAAAGATTTCGTGGAAATGGTCAAAACAACGAGACCTGATCTTATAAACATGATCCCGCCATACCGAGCGAGGATATCGACTATGTTTCAAGTGAGGGTTTAATTAAAGCAACGAAGAACGGAAAATGAGTAGTTCAGTCACCTCTAATAAGATGTACCTACCTATATGTATACACTTCGCAACTTATTAGGTTGTCATAAGCTTCAAATTCCGATAAAAAGTATACATCTTATCTTATTAGACATAACAGTACAATGCAGGGCTGATAGTTCCTATTGAACTTTGATATGTTACTTGCTAGTTAGCTTTTAAATATATTGTTACCGCCAATTAAAGCTTTCGCTGAAAGTTGACTGTTATAATTTGATTTCATGCTTTCAAACATCCTGATTGGTAATTAGATTGGATCCTTTCAAGGCAACGTGTAGAAGAGGTTATTGAGATTATTTGCTTTCCGAAATTGAATAGAGCATGCAACTTTCAACTCTATAAAACACTTTCAGTTGCTCGCAGGTTTTCTTGCCTTTTATTCTGTAGAAATTTCGTATTAAAATATAGCCCGAACCACAATATTAATGTGATGTATATTTGTTAGCACAGGTCCTTGCTAACAAATTAAATACAAAAAAAAAACGATGTTAAAGGACTGGTTCTTTAGGTAGCACATAGGTATCTATAAAATAATCTAATTAAAGTGACAGCACTGTTATTATTGCAGTAATGCAGCTAGCTTGCAGTTTAGCTTGTAAATTATAAATCTTTGTACTGTACTGATCTTAATGCCGCTTTTCTAGTTTACTGTAATTCACACAAACGTGCTATATTTTTTTAATTGCTTAAAATGTTATGAATTGTTAACTTGTTTCTTTTATTGTTCCAGTAAACAATCTGTTAGACCGTACAGATGAATTTAGATTTGTGACCAGCAAGCAGGGAGGAAAAATATTACTCTTTGAAGGATACCGCTATTTGTTGCGAGATACATCCAGAAGCGGCTCCGAACACTGGAGATGCCAAATTCGCAAACGTTCGAATTGTAATGGACATATCACAATTCATAAAGGAGTAGTTACTAAATCTACTCCACACACATGCTTACAGGACTATTTGCAAAATGACATGTTAATACTTATTGATAATCTTAAGACTAAAATACAAGTAGAGGAAGCGACATCTGTGACCGCCCTCTATAAAGATTTTGTGGAAATGGTTAAAGCAACGAGGCCGGATCTTATAAACAAGATTCCTTCGTATAGAACGATACTATCTACGTTGTATAAAGTAAGGATAAAATCACTGCATTCTTCAATAAATAGTTGAATGCAGAGTGGATGGTTCGTAATAAATTGCTAGCTGGCTTTGACTTATGTTGTTATCTTTAATAATAGCTTTCACTGTAAGTGTACTGAAATAAAAATGTTTATGCCGTTATACATATTTTTATTAACCAATGAAAAAATGGCTTAACAGTTCTTGGAACACCTCAAGGATCTATGTTTGGTCATCATTTGTAATTTAATGTTAGTGAGTCTGGCTGCAATTGTTAATGGTAGAGCAATGATGACTGTTCAACTTTTTGCTTGGCGGTAGAACCTCTGCAGGCTTGGCTACTTTTCATATGAAGTCTGCCGCCAATTATCACCGCTCAGCTGTTTTACGGAGAACTTTTTCCTCAAGCTGTAGGCTGTCTCCTTCGACTTACCATCAGGGGATTCAAAGGTCTGTCGCACATTTAGTCACCGACAAACAATAATAAGTCACACATAGTCAGAGCAATGATCGTCTACGGCTATCAGCATGAACAGTTTATTACTTACCGTATTACTAATGGACTGCCTGTGTCTGTTTTACCTGACGACCATAATCCTGGCAAAAATTATTTGTTAGATCGTAAAATATAAATAAATAAGACTACATAGACGTTATGAGGGTTGTTACCAGTAAGCAAGGTGGTAAAATATTACTTCTGAAAGGCTACCGCTGTTTGTTCCAAGGCAAGTCAACCCGTGGCTTCGACTATTGGAGATGCAAAGATCGCAAAAGTCCTCGTTGTAATGGATTTATCACAATGCTTAATAGAGTAATTACGAAATCTTCTCCACATACATGCGTACAGGACTATTTAGAAAATTATATGTTACTACTTATTGCTGATCTTAAGAGAAAATTGAAAGAAGATACGACCATATCTGTGATAACCCTATATAGAGATGTCGTGGAAATGGTCAAAACAACGAGACCGGATCTTATAAACAGGATTCAGCCGTATAAAACTATGAGATGCGCTTTGTTTAAAGTGCGGCGTGAAGTCACGCAACACAATAAGTAGAATGCAATTACTGGCTGCGTATTTACAAAGGCTATTTGAGTCACGAGTTACACTGTAATAAAAGAGCTTTTCTTTATGCATATTGCTCGACAATACCTAATCTATCTCAGTAGAAAAAATGATTCAAATGGATTAGTTTTTTGTCTTGATATTTTCAGAGAAATGCAAGGACAAAACCTAGTACCGTATTATATACAAATTCACTCAAATAGATAACCTTTTATTAAGATCAAAAATATGTCTTTGTTTGATATACATTGCTATGAAAGAGATTAAGCTTCGAGAAGGGCTCCCGCACGGAAGGCGGAGAGGATAGGATAATTATGTAAAGATAATTATCGATAGTAATTATCGCTTCTTACCATGATGATAAACAAAATCATCTTACATACTTCATATATAAAATTCTCGTGTCACAGTTTTCGTTGCCATACTCCTCCGAAACGGCTTGGCCGATTTTGATGAAATTTTTTGTGCTTATCCGGTATCTATGAGAATCGGCCAACATCTATTCTTTTTTTTATTATTTATATGGCAAAACAACGTTTGCCGGGTCAGCTAGTACTTAAATTTATCGGTTAGTCAGATGCGACTGCTTGTTATCTTATCTTATCTTATATTCTTATATTATCGATTGTTGATCCCAGGCTGGACTGGAAGTAAAAGAAAACAGAATGTACCAGCTGCTTCTCGTCCCAGACATACTGTAAAGGTCGGTTACAGGGCAGAGGTTTTATTGGCGTTATTGTGGGCGATAGGTTGACCCCTGTCACTGCAACAGTCACTTTCCATCATTACAATACCTCCAAATTTGTCAAACGCGACATCAGATAGTTATAGCCTCTGTGCTCTACCTACCTACGTATGATAGAGATACGTATGGTGAAAGTAGGTAATTTTTCCCTTGAAGGTATCGTTTTTATTCTGCGTGTAAAATTCTCACCATGACTTATTCTAAAGTAAAACTGGGAATACAGCTGGGCCCGTCAATACTTATTTTTAATGACTTGGATAGGACAGTCGACAAACGCTGAATAAGGGCGGCGCGGTACCTCCCGACGACGTGGAGATCCTTGGGGGATACCTTTGTTCAACAGTGGGCGTCACTAGGCTGATGATTACTAGGACGGACGATATTTTTACATACTGCAACCTAAACTATCTTTGCACATATCGCATATCTTTGCACCGTATAATTTACAGCAGTTGTACACTTGATTTCTTTTATTGTTCCAGCAAAAATAGAGGTTGACCGCAACGACGACGTCATGAGGTTCATAACCGGCCGGCGGGGAGGAAAAGTATTGCTCTTTGAAGGGTACCGCTATTTGTTCCGAAAAAATACTGCTCGCGGCGAATACTGGAGATGCCAAATTTCCAAACGTCCCAGTTGTCATGGACATATAATACTTGAGAATGGAGTAGTCAGTAGATCTTCACCACACACATGCTTACAGGATTATTTGCGAAATGACATGTTACTACTTATTGCTAACCTTAAGAGAAAAATAAAAAAGAGACGACCATATCTGTGACCGCCCTTTATAAAGATTTCGTGAAAAACATCAAAACAACGAGGCCGGACCTTATAAACAAGATTCCGCCGTATAAATCGATGAAAACCGTTTTGTTTCGAGTTAGGTATGACGTCACTAAAAAAAACTAAGAAGTAGAATGCTGTACTGATAGTTCCTGTTTGACTTTTATTTGTGACATGATTGTGTGCTCTGAGTTTTTTATTGCTGAAAGTTTACTGTTTTAATTTTAAAATAAAAAAATACATGCTGTTATACATTCTTTATTGATAAATGAAAAAATACTCATCAGTGTTTGTGAATACGTCAAGGATATATAAGTGTGTTTGGTCAGTTTTAATGATTATATTGAAATAAAATAATATCGTTATTTGAACGAAATTAATGAACCCGTGTCTTAGGTTTCGCATAAACAAAAAAAAGACGTGTGGCACTCGGAGACTGCCGCGGTAGAGCTATTGCATAGCATTTTTATCAACTTATGCAATTATAATTATTTATTTATTTTATTAATGCAGTAATGTTTGATCTAATATGAAGTTCCACAAGTTCCTAGTAGATGGCGCTGATTGTTTATTAAAGCCCGCATGTAAAGTTATGAAATCAAAGTATCACCGCTGTGCCGGTCGGAGTGGGGGTTTTTTTCGTTACGGAATTTCTGGATTCGGTCCCCACGCTCAAGGCCCGCGATAGAAGCTATGCAATAGCTAAAAATAACGTTGTTTAAAGACCTTTGCTTGTTAACTTGACGATACAAAAACATCGTACATACTACACAGTCAATCATATGCAACTGCTTGTTAAACACCCTTGGAAATAGGTTTAATCGAATTTGTCTAAAAAACTATTTAAAAATCAGTATTAACGACCCTAGCTTTATCCTGGGAATTTTACCTTAGGACATCTGCACAAAAAATATTTTAAACAATACTTTCCAATTTCTGAAATGCATATTTATAACTATGTAGCATGTAGAATAAAAACGATACCTACAGAGGTCAAATTCGATTAAACCTATTTTCAAGGGTTTTTAACAAGCAGTTGTACGTAATTGACTGTATGTAGTAGTATGTACGATGTTTTTCAACCGACTTCCAAAAAAGGACGAGGTTCTCAATTCGTCTGTATGTTTCTTTTTTACACGATACGTCGGGCAATTATGAATCGATTTTAATCTTGTTTCATATGATAGAGGATATTTCATAGTTGGTCCCATATAAATTTCATTAAAATCGGTTGAGTACTTCATTGAACATTTAAAATTTTTGAAACAATATGATTTCGGAGAATGTTTACATGGATGACATTCTAAGTCGGCCAAAGTTTTGACGTGAAGTCGGTTTTTTAATGCTCTGCATTCGTTGATTATGAATCGTTAAGTTAACAAGTGAAGGTCTTTAAATAACGTTATTGTTTGTTTATGCGAAACCTAAGACATGGGTTATAATATGTCATGGACGTCTCATAATTCAGAATGGAGTAGTTAATAGATCTTCGCCACACATATGCTCACAGGATTATTTGAAAAATGACATGTTACTACTTATTGCTAATAATCTTAAGAGAAAAATAAAAGAAAAGAAAACCATATCCGTGACCGCCCTTTATAAAAATTTCGTTAAAATGGTCATAACAATGAAGTCGGACCTTATAAACAAGATTCTGCCATTTCAATCGATGAAAAGCGCATTGTTTAAAGTGAGGCATGAAGTCACCAAGAATTCTAAGAAGTAGAATGTTGTGCTGATGTCACTGTTTGACTTTGATTCGTGACATGGTAGTGTGCGCGGAGGTTCTATTACTGAAAGCTTTCTGTTATTAGGTATGTTAAAATTAAATAAATCGTACCGTTATAATTTTTTTATTGACAAATAGAAAAACTCTCCAGCAGTCCCGGGAATGGCAGTGATGTGCGCCACAATGTTTTATAAAGAGCCAGTTTCTTCCTAAGGGCGTGTGCTGTCTTAAACATTTGAATACATCAATTTTTCCCAACTCCACAAGAAAGTGAGTGTTTTAGCGTACATAAACTCTTTACACTGTTCAACTAGCTAAAACTAATAAAAAAAGTAACAAAGACTCCATAACACATGCATAACACCATCACCGAAATTTGATTTTAATAAACACTTCAACTGCTACCTCTGCATTCTCTGCCCTTTCTTATACGACACGTCATATAGAGAAATTAAGACATTTTGAAATCTTGTTTCCTGCTATGAAATTGGATGAAAATTTTAAAATATATTTTTTGGTATTTTGCTTAAAGACGTTGTTTAAAGACCTTCACTTATTACATCGTAAAAATATCGTATATATATACTGCACAAAGTTACCAGTCAATCACATGCAACTGCTTGTTATAATACATTGATTGTAGGGATCGTTTTCATTCTGCATGCTACATAGTCAAAAATGTGCATTTTAGATATTGTAATGTTCAGATATTAAAATTTTTTAGTGCATATAACTAGGCGTCCTACACATCACAACTTATTCCAAGGCAAAATTCCCAAGATAGAGCTTGGGTCTTTATTACGGCTTTTTAAAATAGTTTTCAATGGAAAGTAGTGATTTGTAAATTGGAACCTGAACTGAGTTTGTCAATATTAAATATATTGCACCATATTGATCATTATACTCCTTAAACAAGCAGCATTATGATCAATACGGCAAGTTACTGTAATCATCAATCAATATATATAAAACTGTTCCTTTACTGACTGAGTGACTGAGGTACTGAGTGACTGACAGACAACGTACAGCCGTAAAGCCCGGGTGACACGAGGCTAGTAAATCAAGCTAGTGAGCCAAGCTAGTGCTGCCAAGCTAGTAAGCTAGTAACACTAGCTTCGTGTAGACGGGACTAGCTTCGCTTACAAGCTAGTAAGCTAGTGTGGAAGCTAGCAAGCTAGTGCCTTAAGCCAGGATAGTTTTATAGCTTGGGGTTCTATTTTTCAAGCTAGTAGGCGCCCCCCACCACCCGTTTTACTATCCTGGCTTCGTTACTAGCTTCGTGTCAACCGCGAAGCTAGCGAACCTAAGCTAGTGTGCAGTCGGAGAGCGTGGTGAGAGTGCGTGCAATTTGTTAAAATGCCGAAATTAGCGGACGAAATTAATTTAAAATTCGTTCAATTGTACAGAGAAGAGGAATGTTTGTGGAATGCTAGTATTCCATCTTACAAGGACAAGCAAATGCGAGACTCGTCACTAGAAAAAATACGCGACATACTAAATAAAGATGGAATAGAAATGTCGATAAAAGAGATTAAAAATAAAATTAAAAATCTAAGAGCTACATATTGTCAAGAATTAACAAAGATAGAAAAATCTGAGAGGTCTGGAGCAGGAACTGCAGAAGTCTATAAGCCAAAAATTATTTGGTTTGAGGAAATGCATAATTTCATAAAAAAGGTGCCAATGAAGAGAAAAACTTCGGTAAGTTATTTTAATATTATTTACTCTTTACAATTATTTACCTTAAAAGTACTTATTGAAATATTAATAATCGTCGGCATTTTTAATTTTTCTTGTAGTTTTGTCTGAATTAACGAATCATTCTTGCTTGCCATGGTACTGCTCCATCATTGTTGAAATATCTCTTAAATTTCTCCCTTTTTTCGATAGCTGACAGAGAAGAGTGGTTACTTCCCTGTCGACTGATACTGGGTAAACATAAATTTTCCATTCTCCATGAACCGGGAATAATGTTTCCCGCTTCAATGTCTTCTTGGTCGACATCACTACTAATGCAATAAGTGCTTTTTTGCTCTTTTCGTAACCAATTATGCAGAGCACATGATGCTAGTACAATTTTGTCTACTGTTTTTACGTCAACTGCGATTGGTCTTTGATAAACACGAAATCGGCTTGCCAATATGCCAAAGGCATTTTCTACAGTTCTTCTGGCTCTACTTAGCCGGTAGTTGTATACTTTTTCTTCATGTGTTAAATTGTCACCTGGGTACGGTTTCATAATATACGATTTTAATGGGAATGCAGCATCCGCCAAAATTACTCCGCCTTGTGGTATAAGGTTATTTTCTAGTTGATTATATATGGAGCAATTCCTAAAAACACTTCCATCAGATGCCATTCCACAGGCGCCGACGTCAATATAAATGAAATTATAATCGTAATCAACAATAGCCATAAGAACAATACTGAATGTTTTTTTGTAATTAAAAAACAAACTTCCACTGTTGCCAGGAGCTATGATTTGAACATGCTTCCCGTCGACGGCGCCATAACACGCTGGAAAGTTCCATTTCACTCTGAAACCATTTTCTATAGCTGCCCATTCTTCAGTTGTAGTTGGAATCTGTAACAATATTTTTAACAAATTTTTTATTTTCAGAACAATCAAGATTCTCCAAACAATAATAAAGATGACAACAGTGCAAGCAACAGTCAGTCATTAGAACCACCCGTAGCAGAAAATCTGTCAGAAAAGACAGTTGAAATGTCTCAACCTGCAAGCGAAATGTCGTCTATTCAAGATAAAACTTCTAAATTTATTTCCCCCGGAAGTAACATTCCGCAATTTAAGAAACGGAAGGTTTCGCAAGTGAGTTCATTGATAAATGAAATTAAGGTGATTAAGGAGGATTTAAACAGTTCACGAGAATTTCAGGAACCAGAGCTGGATGAACATGAGATATTTGCAAAATATGTAGCAAGTCAGTTGAAAAAGCTTTCATCCGGACAGGCCATTTTAGCTAGGGATCAGATCAACGCAACACTATCCCGCTGTCGGATGTATGATTTAAACTTCGGAAATACTACATTTTCGTACCAGTCACCTATCAATTCTTCAGACTCCAATATGTCAACCACATTTTCTTACAATAGTTCTGCAGCAAGTCCACTCTACACTAATCCACCATCACAACTACAACAGACTGAGCAACGTGATGAAACCATCATCCATCCGCCACCACAGCAAGAGTTGGAGCAAGATGAAGATCCCATCTATCAAGCATTTCAATATGCTTGATACATTTCTCGCCATTTATGTAGCGTAAACGTACATTTTGTCGTCATTTATGATTTCTCATTTTGTAATTTAGAATTTAATCTCGCCATTTATGTAAGCGTAAAAGTACCTACTTTAATTTGAAATAAATAAAATTCTACATACCTGTATATCTTTCTTTAATGCCTTATAAATTTCACTGCAAACTTCTGGTATGAATCTAGATATAGTAGATCTTGAAACACGATACATGTGACTTAACTTCCTGTAATTGACACCAGATGATAGAAAATCTAGAGTTATTTCCAATTTTATTTTAGCCGGTATGGCTTCTCTCATATTAGTATTTAATTTTTGTATTTGTGGTCCCACTAGATTCAGTAAATTGTCAAAAATATTAGGTGTCATTCGCAAAATACTCTTGAATTCGCCGGAATCCTCAGATCGCAGTTCTTTTAAAAGTAATGCAGATGCTCCATGACTATGTCTTCTTAAGATCCAGGGTCTTGTCCAAGTACGCTTTTCTTCTAGCAGAGCTAATATTTCATCTAGCGCATGTTGACACAACTTCCGAATTAACTTTCTTAGTAGAATTGCTTTTCTCTTACGCACACTGTTCATTTTAAACGTATACGTGTTATCAGGTTAAGCACAACTCACTACTGACTTGACTAGCTTGAAATTTCCTAGCTTCGTGTAGACAGCACTAGCTTGGTTACAATCCAGGCTAGTAGGTAAGCTAGAAACCAAGCTAGTGACCCCTTACTAGCTTACTATCCTAGCTTCAAAATACTAGCCTCGTGTCACCCGGGCTTAACTTCTGGGCGTAGAGAGCTGAAATTTGGAACATACATTCTTTAAAGGATGTAGGGGTGCACTAAGGAAGGAATTCCCGAAATACCCACGGGAACGGGAAATATAGGACTTTTTAGTTTGCATGAAAATTTTTATTCCTTGAGTGCACGGATACGATACTTGGCACAAAGGTTCTTAAAAAAGTGACTGGTTGTTTTATGAAAGGAATTCCCGAAATTCCCACGGGAACGGGAACTATATGATGTTTTAGTTTGTATGAAAAAACCTTATTCCTGGAGTGCACGGATGTGATACTTGGTGTAAAGGTTCCTTAATAAGTGTCTCTTTGTATTATGGAATTCCCGAAATTCCCACGGGAACGGATAATATAGGACTTTTGAGTTTATGCGTGTACGAAGTCGCGGGCAAACGCTCGTTACAATATAAAATTATAGCCTAATATTTCATAAACTTGTTAACTTAATTATTTTATTGTTCCAGTAAAAATGGAGATCATGGAATCAGAGTGCAAAGATGTCATCAACTTTGTGACCAGCCAGAAGGGAGGGAAAATATTACTTTCGGAAGGGTACCAATATTTGTTGAAAAAAAATACTCCTCGTGGCGAATACTGGAGATGCCGGAATTTAACACATCTTCAATGTCCTGGACTTATGAAAATTCAGAATGGAGTTGTCATTAGATCTTCGCCACACACATGTTTACAGGACTATTTGCAAAATGACATGTTACTACTTATTGATAATCTTAGGAGTAATGTAAAAGAAGAGAAGACCATATCCGTGTATGCCCTTTACGAAAATTTCGTACAAATGGTCAAAACAACGAGGCCGGACCTCATAAACAAGATTCCGCCATATAATTCGATGAAAACCACTTTGCTTAGAGTGAGGTATGACGGTACCAAAAAAAACTAAGAAGTAGAATGCTGTGCTAATAGTTCCTGTTTGACTTTGATTAGTGACATGGTAGTGTGCTTAGTTTTTTATTGCTGAAAAGTTACTGTTTTAATTCTAAAATAAAAAATTTCATGCTGTAACAAATTTTTTATTGTTAAATGAAAGAAATACTCAGCAGTTTCGTGAATACGTCAAGGATCTGTGGTTGGTCGACGTTTGTAGCGTTTGTTAGTGACGTTTGTAGAATATATTAGTGTTTTTGGTCAGTTTGAATGATTATATTGAAATAAAATAATATCGTTATTTGAAAGAAATTAATGAACCCATGTCTTAGGTTTCACAGTAACAAAAATTTAAAGACCTTCGCTTGTTAACTTAACGATACAAAAACATCGTACATACGACACAGTCAATCACATGCAACTGCTTGTTAAACACCCTTGGAAATAGGTTTAATCGAATTTGTCTAAAAAAACTATTTTAAAATCAGTATTAACGACCCTAGCTTCATCCTGGGAATTTTAACTTAGGACATCTGGTTATATGCACAAAAATATTTTAAACAATACTTTACAATTTCTGAAATGCATATTAACTATGTAGCATGTAGAATAAAAACGATACCTACAGAGGTCAAATTCGATTAAACCTATTTTCAAGGGTTTTTAACAGTTGTACGTGATTGACTGTATGTAGCAGTATGTACGATGTTTTTCAACCGACTTCCAAAAAGGAGGAGGTTCTCAATTCGTCTGTATGTTTCTTTTTTACACGATACGTTGGGCAATTATGAATCGATTTTAATCTTGTTTCATATGATAGAGGATATTTCATAGTTGGTCCCATATAAATTTCATTAAAATCGGTTGAGTACTTCATTGAAAATTTCAAATTTTTGAAACAATATGTATGATTTCGGAGAATGTTTACATGGATGACATTCTAAGTCGGCCAAAGTTTTGACGTGAAGTCGGTTTTTTAATGCTCTGCATTCGTTGATTATGAATCGTTAAGTTAACAAGTGAAGGTCTTTAAATAACGTTATTGTTTGTTTATGCGAAACCTAAGACATGGGTTATAATATGTCATGGACGTCTCATAATTCAGAATGGAGTAGTTAATAGATCTTCGCCACACACATGCTCACAGGATTATTTGCAAAATGACATGTTACTACTTATTGCTAATAATCTTAAGAGAAAAATAAAAGAAAAGACAACCATATCTGTGACCGCCTTTTATAAAATTTTCGTAAAAATGGTCAAAACAACGAGGTCGGACCTTGTAAACAAGATTCTGCCATTTCAATCGATGAAAAGCGCATTGTTTAAAGTGAGACATGAAGTCACTAAGAAATCTAAGAAGTAGAATGTTGTGCTGATGTTACTGTTTGACTTTGATTCGTGACATGGTAGTGTGCGCGGAGTTTCTATTACTGAAAGCTTTCTGTTATTAGGTATGTTAAAATTAAAGAAATCGTACCGTTATAATATTTTTATTGACAAATGGAAAAACTCTCCAGCAGTCCCGGGGACGGCAGTGATGTGCGCCACAATGTTTTATAAAGAGCCAGTTTCTTCCTAAGGGCGTGTGCTGTCTTAAACATTTGAATACCTCAATTTTTCCCAACTCCACAAGTAAGTGAGTGTTTTAGCGTACATAAACTCTTTACACTGTTCAACTAGCTAAAACTAATAAAAAAAGTAACAAAGACTCCATAACACATGCATAACACCATCACCGAAATTTGATTTTAATAAACATTTCAACTGCTACCTCTGCATTCTCTGTCCCTTTCCTTCCTTTCCCTTTCTTATACGACACGTCATATAGAGAAATTAAGACATTTTGAAATCTTGTTTCCTGCTATGAAATTGGATGAAAATTTTAAAATATATTTTTTGGTATTTTGCTTTTATTTCAGCTAATTAAAGTACTGAACCAAGTTGTTTAAAGACCTTCGCTTATTACATCGTAAAAATATCGTATACGTATACTGCACAAAGTTACCAGTCAATCACATGCAACTGCTTGTTTTAATACATTGATTGTAGGGATCGTTTTCATTCTGCATGCTACATAGTCAAAAATGTGCATTTTAGATATTGTAACGTTCAGATATTAAAAAATTTTAGTGCATATAACTAGGCGTCCTACACATCACAACTTATTCCAAGGCAAAATTCCCAAGACAGAGCTTGGGTCTTTAATACGGCTTTTTAAAATAATTTTCAATGGAAAGTAGTGATTTGTAAAATGGCACCTGAACTGAGTTTGTCAATATTAAATATATTGCACCATATTGATCATTATACTCCTTAAACAAGCAGCATTATGATCAATACGGCAAGTTACTGTAATTACAATATAAAATTATAGCCTAATATTTCATAAAATTGTTAACTTAATCATTTTATTGTTCCAGTAAAAATGGAGATCATGGAATCAGAGTGCAAAGATGTCATCAACTTTGTGACCAGCCAGAAGGGAGGGAAAATATTACTTTCGGAAGGGTACCAATATTTGTTGAAAAAAAATACGCCTCGTGGCGAATACTGGAGATGCCGGAATTTAACACATCTTCAATGTCCTGGACTTATGAAAATTCAGAATGGAGTAGTCATTAGATCTTCGCCACACACATGTTTACAGGACTATTTGCAAAATGACATGTTACTACTTATTGATAATCTTAGGAGTAATGTAAAAGAAGAGAAGACCATATCCGTGTATGCCCTTTACGAAAATTTCGTACAAATGGTCAAAACAACGAGGCCGGACCTCATAAACAAGATTCCGCCATATAATTCGATGAAAACCACTTTGCTTAGAGTGAGGTATGACGGTACCAAAAAAAACTAAGAAGTAGAATGCTGTGCTAATAGTTCCTGTTTGACTTTGATTAGTGTCATGGTAGTGTGCTTAGTTTTTTATTGCTGAAAAGTTACTGTTTTAATTCTAAAATAAAAAATTTCATGCTGTAACAAATTTTTTATTGTTAAATGAAAGAAATACTCAGCAGTTTCGTGAATACGTCAAGGATCTGTGGTTGGTCGACGTTTGTAGCGTTTGTTAGTGACGTTTGTAGAATATATTAGTGTTTTTGGTCAGTTTGAATGATTATATTGAAATAAAATAATATCGTTATTTGAAAGAAATTAATGAACCCATGTCTTAGGTTTCGCAGAAACAAAAATTTAAAGACCTTCGCTTGTTAACTTAACGATACAAAAACATCGTACATACGACACAGTCAATCACATGCAACTGCTTGTTAAACACCCTTGGAAATAGGTTTAATCGAATTTGTCTAAAAAAACTATTTTAAAATCAGTATTAACGACCCTAGCTTCATCCTGGGAATTTTAACTTAGGACATCTGGTTATATGCACAAAAATATTTTAAACAATACTTTACAATTTCTGAAATGCATATTTATAACTATGTAGCATGTAGAATAAAAACGATACCTACAGAGGTCAAATTCGATTAAACCTATTTTCAAGGGTTTTTAACAGTTGTACGTGATTGACTGTATGTAGCAGTATGTACGATGTTTTTCAACCGACTTCCAAAAAGGAGGAGGTTCTCAATTCGTCTGTATGTTTCTTTTTTACACAATACGTTGGGCAATTATGATCGATTTTAATCTTGTTTCATATGATAGAGGATATTTCATAGTTGGTCCCATATAAATTTCATTAAAATCGGTTGAGTACTTCATTGAAAATTACAAATTTTTGAAACAATATGTATGATTTCGGAGAATGTTTACATGGATGACATTCTAAGTCGGCCAAAGTTTTGACGTGAAGTCGGTTTTTTAATGCTCTGCATTCGTTGATTATGAATCGTTAAGTTAACAAGTGAAGGTCTTTAAATAACGTTATTGTTTGTTTATGCTAAACCTAAGACATGGGTTATAATATGTCATGGACGTCTCATAATTCAGAATGGAGTAGTTAATAGATCTTCGCCACACATATGCTCACAGGATTATTTGCAAAATGACATGTTACTACTTATTGCTAATAATGTTAAGAGAAAAAGAAAAGACAACCATATCCGTGACCGCCCTTTATAAAAATTTCGTTAAAATGGTCAAAATAACGAGGTCGGACCTTATAAACAAGATTCTGCCATTTCAATCGATGAAAAGCGCATTGTATAAGTGAGGCATGAAGTCACTAAGAAATCTAAGAAGTAGAATGTTGTGCTGATGTTACTGTTTGACTTTGATTCGTGACATGGTAGTGTGCACGGAGTTTCTATTACTGAAAGCTTTCTGTTATTAGGTATGTTAAAATTAAAGAAATCGTGCCGTTATAATTTTTTTATTGACAAATGGAAAAACTCTCCAGCAGTCCCGGGAACAGCAGTGATGTGCGCCACAATGTTTTATAAAGAGCCAGTTTCTTCCTAAGGGCGTGTGCTGTCTTAAACATTTGAATACCTCAATTTTTCCTAACTCCACAAGAAAGTGAGTGTTTTAGCGTACATAAACTCTTTACACTGTTCAACTAGCTAAAACTAATAAAAAAAATAACTAAGACTCCATTACACATGCATAACACCATCACCGAAATTTGATTTTAATAAACACTTCAACTGCTACCTCTGCATTCTCTGCCCTTTCTTATACGACACGTCATATAGAGAAATTAAGACTTTTTGAAATCTTGTTTCCTGCTATGAAATTGGATGAAAATTAAAATTTTTTTTTTTTGGTATTTTGCTTTTATTTCAGCTAATTAAAGTACTGAACTAAGTTGTTTAAAGACCTTGGCTTATTACATCGTAAAAATATCGTATATGTATACTGCACAAAGTTACCAGTCAATCACATGCAACTGCTTGTTATAATACATTGATTGTAGGGATCGTTTTCATTCTGCATGCTACATAGTCAAAAATGTGCATTTTAGATATTGTAACGTTCAGATATTAAAAAAATTTAGTGCATATAACTAGGCGTCCTACACATCACAACTTATTCCAAGGCAAAATTCCCAAGACAGAGCTTGGGTCTTTATTACGGCTTTTTAAAATAATTTTCAATGGAAAGTAGTGATTTGTAAAATGGCACCTGAACTGAGTTTGTCAATATTAAATATATTGCACCATATTGATCATTATACTCCTTAAACAAGCAGCATTATGGTCAATACGGCAAGTTACTGTAATTACAATATAATATTATAGCCTAATATTTCATAAAATTGTTAACTTAATCATTTTATTGTTCCAGTAAAAATGGAGATCATGGAATCAGAGTGCAAAGATGTCATCAACTTTGTGACCAGCCAGAAGGGAGGGAAAATATTACTTTCGGAAGGGTACCAATATTTGTTGAAAAAAAATACGCCTCGTGGCGAATACTGGAGATGCCGGAATTTAACACATCTTCAATGTCCTGGACTTATGAAAATTCAGAATGGAGTAGTCATTAGATCTTCGCCACACACATGTTTACAGGACTATTTGCAAAATGACATGTTACTACTTATTGATAATCTTAGGAGTAATGTAAAAGAAGAGAAGACCATATCCGTGTATGCCCTTTACGAAAATTTCGTACAAATGGTCAAAACAACGAGGCCGGACCTTATAAACAAGATTCCGCCATATAATTCGATGAAAACCACTTTGATTAGAGTGAGGTATGACGGTACCAAAAAAAACTAAGAAGTAGAATGCTGTGCTAATAGTTCCTGTTTGACTTTGATTAGTGACATGGTAGTGTGCTTAGTTTTTTATTGCTGAAAAGTTACTGTTTTAATTCTAAAATAAAAAATTTCATGCTGTAACAAATTTTTTATTGTTAAATGAAAGAAATACTCAGCAGTTTCGTGAATACGTCAAGGATCTGTGGTTGGTCGACGTTTGTAGCGTTTGTTAGTGACGTTTGTAGAATATATTAGTGTTTTTGGTCAGTTTGAATGATTATATTGAAATAAAATAATATCGTTATTTGAAAGAAATTAATGAACCCATGTCTTAGGTTTCGCAGAAACAAAAATTTAAAGACCTTCGCTTGTTAACTTAACGATACAAAAACACCGTACATACGACACAGTCAATCACATGCAACTGCTTGTAAACACCCTTGGAAATAGGTTTAATCGAATTTGTCTAAAAAAACTATTTTAAAATCAGTATTAACGACCCTAGCTTCGTCCTGGGAATTTTAACTTAGGACATCTAGTTATATGCACAAACAATATTTTAAACAATACTTTACAATTTCTGAAATGCATTTTTTTTTTTTTTTATATGTGACTAAACCCGCGTTTGACCTCAATCTCACCTGATGGTAAGTGACGATGAGGTCGAAGATGAAAGCACACGGGTTTAGGAAGGAACTGGCTCTTTACACAATATTGCCGGAACACATTACCGCCGGAGCGGTAACATTTGGCGGCAGACTTTATATAAAGGGTGGTCGCTAGCCAGGCGGACCCAGAAGGGATCCTACCACCAAGCATATTTATAACTATGTAGCATGTAGAATAAAAACGATACCTACAGAGGTCAAATTCGATTAAACCTATTTTCAAGGGTTTTTAACAAGCAGTTGTACGTGATTGACTGTATGTAGCAGTATGTACGATGTTTTTCAACCGACTTCCAAAAAAGGAGGAGGTTCTCAATTCGTCTGTATGTTTCTTTTTTACACGATACGTCGGGCAATTATGAATCGATTTTAATCTTGTTTCATATGATAGAGGATATTTCATAGTTGGTCCCATATAAATTTCATTAAAATCGGTTGAGTACTTCATTGAATATTTCAAATTTTTGAAACAATATGTATGATTTCGGAGAATGTTTACATGGATGACATTCTAAGTCGGCCAAAGTTTTGACGTGAAGTCGGTTTTTTAATGCTCTGCATTCGTTGGTTATGAATCGTTAAGTTAACAAGTGAAGGTCTTTAAATAACGTTATCGTTTGTTTATGCGAAACCTAAGACATGGGTTATAATATGTCATGGACGTCTCATAATTCAGAATGGAGTAGTTAATAGATCTTCGCCACACACATGCTCACAGGATTATTTGCAAATTGACATGTTACTACTTATTGCTAATAATCTTAAGAGCAAAATAAAAGAAGAGACGACCATATCCGTGTATGCCGTTTACAAAAATTTCGTAAAAATGGTCAAAACAACGAGTCCGGACCTTATAAACAAGATTCCGCCATATATTTCGATGAAAACCGCTTTGCTTAGAGTGAGGTATGACGGCACCAAAAAAAACTAATAAGAAGAAGACTGCTGTGCTAATAGTTCCTGTTTGACTTTGATTAGTGACATGGTAGTTTTTTATTGCTGAAAGGTTACTGTTTTAATTCTAAAATAAAGAATTTCATGCTGTTACAAATTTTTTATTGGTAAATGAAAAAAATACTCAGCAGTTTCGTGAATACGTCAAGGATCTGTGGTTGGTCGTCTTTTGTAGCAATTTATTAGTGTTTTTGGTCAGTTTGAATGATTATATTGAAATAAAATAATATCGTTATTTGAACGAAATTAATGAACCCGTGTCTTGTTTCGCATAAACAAAAAATAACGTTGTTTAAAGACCTGCGTTTGTTAACTTAACGATACAAAAACATCATACATACTGTAACTAATTTTCCGGGGGATAACAAATAATACTAAGCGTTTACTGTTTACAGAGTTTATTGCACAAAAAAAAGAATTATTATAGAACAAGCAAGATATAAAAAGAGATTTCGGTAAGTTTACAGGGTGTGGTATCTCAGGCGTTGGTCTGATTAAATGGTTATGCTGAAGGCTGGTCCAGGCTAATCCACCCAAACCAGTACACAGTACAATCTTAAAACTAAAATCAGTCTAGGACCGCTACAATCAATGTTGAGGCTTCAAATTTAAAATTATATTCGGTACTACTACTTAATAGCTAGTAACTCCAGTTGTAGGTAAGAGAGGATGCGAAGGTAAAGAGAAATTGTAAAAAATAAAAAAAAACCACCTTTATGACGGTGGTTGACAGTAATGTAAAACCAAAGGGGCACCCGGCTGGCTGACCAATCCCGTTCAAGGATGACCGCAGGATCCCGAGCTGTAGGCCGCTGACTAATTAGTCCCTGGGGTTGTACTCCCGCCAGGAAACCTCCCTGGAATTGACAACACCAGGTTGGTTTAAACACTATTCGAAACTTCCTATTAAATGAAATGGTAAAAAGGTAAACGAACTAACACTTCCAAGGGAGACCTAGATTTACTTTACCCTAGTATACAACTTGGCCAAACAACAAAGTAATCCCTCCAAGCTTACACTACAACATAAGATATAATAACTTTAAACGCTAACAAAATTAGCACCATCTGCTAAGAAAACAAACTAAGCTGGGAGTAGGTAAGCACACTAAAGCAAATCAAGGTTATGATGCAATTGCATACATAAGTTAGTTTTAGTAAACTAAACTATAAGTAGTAGGGTTTCACTAAGATTCCTTAAGGGAACAGGTAATTTAAATCTATCCAACAAGGAACTGAAATGTTATACTTTGAAGTAATTGCAAAAACAAGTTAAGATTTAATGTAAAATGAACAATAAAACACTGCTAATAAAGTAGGGGGTCCTGAAGGGAAAAGATACTGCAGTGGTGTTGAAACGCTGCGCAGCTGAGTTCTCCCCCGTTTTGACGCGTCTCTATAGGCTTTCTTTAGAATCTGGTAAAGTTCCCAAATCTTGGAAGCTGGCTAACGTACAACCCTGTCAACTATCGACCAATTTCAATCACTTCCATACTTTGCAAAGTCATGGAACGTGTATTGAACAATCTACACCTGGCATACCTTGAGACCAACGAGCTCCTAAGCAATAGCCAATATGGTTTCCGCAGTGGACGCTCGACCGGCGATCTTCTCGTGTATGCCACACACTTATGGAGTGAGGCCTTGGAGGGTCATGGTGAAGCAATAGCTGTATCCTTAGACATCTCCAAGGCCTTTGACAGGGTCTGGCATGATAGTCTCTTAAGCAAGCTTCCAGCATATGGCATACCGACCGGGCTCTGCGACTGGATATCTGATTTTCTGAGGGAACGGTCGATACGAGTAGTCTTAGACGGCTACTCCTCTGACCTAATGGCAATTAATGCCGGGGTACCTCAGGGATCTGTTCTCTCTGCAACTTTATTCTTGCTGGAACCATTTGGAATCAAATAATATAGATACTTGGTACAATTTTTCAAACTAAATATGTTAGCATTTCTTCGAGGACAAGCAAAATAAACAAATTTGCTAGGATTTATGTAGCTACTGCCATGACTACTATATTCAGGCTAACCATGACTAAGATCAAGTATTACCCCCTTAGAGTAATAACAATAAAGTATAGAGCACGCAAAACCAAGTGGAAACAGTAGGCACTGGTGAGACCAACGCTGTGTTCCCACCGCAAGCACTAGCTGCAGTCGTCATCGAGAGCTCGCCGTGTCTGTGTTTCTGTGTTTATTTCGATATTTAACACATTAAAATGGTTAAATATGCGGTTCGAACGTTCATTTGCTACCCCGAAACAAACAAAATGTAATTTGATGTAGCATTTCATAAATAACTAATAGTTTTAATATGTTTTGAACAAAAAAATTACTCGCCGAGGGGGTGAAACAGACGTGGGAGGGGAGCGTAACAACGAAATCCGCGCTGCTCTGTTACCTCTTTTTATATCATCATATAATCACTAGGAGGCTTGTCGCGAGATTGACTTGTGTTGGTAAAGATGTAAATTAATCAATTTGATTTGAATGTTTTATCTACTAAGATTCTCAAACTTAGTAAATACGAGTACTTAAATCTCGCGACAAGCTTTTATATCATACGAGCGTTTGCCCGCGACTTCGTACACGCATAATCTAAAAAGTCCTATTTTCCGTTCCCGTGGGCATTCCGGGAATTCCTTCCATTATACAAACAGACACTTATTGAGGAACCTTTATACCAAGTATCACATCCGTGCACTTAAAGAATAAGATTTTGTCATACAAACTAAAACATCATATATTTCCCGTTCCCGTGGGAATTTCGGAAATTCCTTTCATAACACAACCAGTCTCTTTTATGCCAAGTATCATATCCGTGCACTCAAGGAATAAGATTTTTCATACAAACTTAAAAGTCCAATAATTCCCGTTCCCGTGGGAATTTCGGAAATTCCTTTCATAACACAACCAGTCTCTTTTATGCCAAGTATCATATCCGTGCACTCAAGGAATAACATTTTTCATATAAACTTAAAAGTCCAATAATTCCCGTTCCCGTGGGAATTTCGGAAATTCCTTCCTTAGTGCACCCCTACATCCCTTAAAGAATGTATGTTCCAAATTTCAGCTCTCTACGCCCAGTAGTTACGGCTGTACGTTGTCTGTCAGTCACTCAGTCAGTAACGGAACAGTTTTATACATATACTAGCTTTATCCCGCAACTTCGTATGCGCTGCACTACACTTCTCGTGGAAATTTCAGAAACTTTACAACCAGACACCCACTGAAAGAACCTTTATACCAAGTATCACACCCATGCACTCAAGGAATAAGTTCTTTTCCCACAAACTAAAAATCATATATTTCCCGTGCCCGTGGGAATTTTTGGGATTTTTTTTCGTAGCACAACCAGTCACTCTTTGAAGAACCTTCATGCCAAGTATCACATCCGTACACTCAAAGAATAAGATTTTTTATACAAACTAAAAAGTCCAACCCCTTCCCGTGGGAATTTCGGGAATTCCTTCCATAATACAAACAGACACTTATTGAGGAATCTTTATATCAAGTATCACATCCGTGCACTCAAGGGATGGGATTTTTTCATACAAACTAAAACATCATATATTTCCCGTTCCCGTGGGAATTAAGGGAATTCCTTTCATAACACAACCAGACACACATTGAAAAACCTTTACATCAAGTTTCACATCGGTGCATTCAAGGAATAAGATTTTTCATACAAACTTAAAAGTCCTATATTTCCCGTTCCCGTGGGAATTTCGGGAATTCCTTCCTTAGTGCACCCCTACATCCTCTAAAAAATTTATGTTCCAAATTTCAGCTCTCTACGCCCAGTAGTTACGGCTGTACGTTGTCTGTCAGTCACTCAGTCACTCAGTACCTCAGTCACTCAGTACCTCAGTACCTCAGTCACTCAGTCAGTAACGGAACAGTTTTATATATATTGATATTGATAAATTGTATCAAATGTGAAATGACGTTAAGTTGACAGTAAAAGTCTTGGTGTACATTTTTTTCCCCTTAAGTGCATTTTAATAAAAGCTTTTTTAATTTTAATTTATTTATCTTATAAAAAAGAGTCCACCATGTCAATAAATGAAAAGCGCTTTTTTAAAGTGAGGCATGAAGTCACTTAGAAAAGTAAGAAGTAGAACGCTGTGCTGATGTTCCTGTTTGACATTGATTTGTGACATGGTAGTGTGCGTGGAGTTTTTATTGCTGAAAATTTGCTGTTATTTTTTAAAATAAAGGATTTCATCCTGTTATGAATTTTTATTGATAAATTAATTACTTGCCAAGCATTTCCGGGCATAGATCAAGGATCTATGTTTGGACGTCTTTTGTAATTTTTTACAGGATCTCCATATAATACAGGATTATGTTTTAATAGCTGGTATAGAATGTTGCGTGGGTCTAAATTACGAAAAGAATGTTTTTAAGAAATATTTTTCATAACTTAAAAGTTTTAAAATCTTTCATCTTCTAAGTGAAGAAATTTCAGTATAATCTACAAGTTATGACTACATAGCAAGATATAAAAACACATTTATTATAAACACTTCACCTGCTACCTCTAACTTTACTTATACAACACATTCAATAGAAAAATTAAGACCTGGTATTATCTCTTTCCTGCCGATTACCTTTGTTTGAAGATTTGCATGAACATTTTTCGTACCTATTTTATTCTATTGGGCTATTTACAATGCACACTTTTTATACTTTGCCTAAACGTTGCTTACAATTTTGTTGAACTTTTAACTTGATTCTTTTATTGTTCCAGTAAAAATAAAGACTGAGCGCAAAGACGTCATGAGGTATGGTATGTGACCGGCCGAAAGGGAGGAAAAGCATTACTCTTTGAAGGGTACCGCTATTGGTACCAAAAACATACTATTCGTGGCGAATTCTGGAGATGCCAAACTTTCAAACGTCCTCGTTGTTCTGGACATATAATAATTGAAAATGGAGTAGTCATGAGATCATCGCTACACACATGCTTACAGGATTATTTGCGAAATGACATGTTACTACTTATAGCTGATTTTAAGAGTAAAATAAAAAAGAGACGACCATATCTGTGACCGCCCTGTATAAAGATAAGAACGAGACCGGATCTTATAAACAAGATTCCGCCATATCAATCGATGAAATCCGGTTTCTTTAAAATGGGACATAAACTCACGAAGAAAAATAAGCAGTGAAATGCTGTGCTGTTGTTCCTGTTTGACTTTCATTGGTGACATGGTAGCGTGCTCTGATATTTTTAGTAGTGGAAGTTTCCTGTTATAATTTTAAAATAAAGAATTTCATCTTGTTATTTTTTTTTTATTGATAGATGAAAAACTCTCCAGCAGTCCCGGGAACGGCAGTGATGTGTGCCGCAATGTTTAATGAAGAGCTAGTTTCTTCCTAAGGGCGTGAGCTGTCTTAACTAATCAATTTGAATACCTCAACTTTTATATTTCTGTAAGCTTGTATACTGTACAAATTTATAGAAAAAGCTACAACTTATAAAAGAAGGTAACAAACGCTCCATAACACATGCATAACACCATCACTGAAATTCGATTTTTAATAAACACTTCAACTGTTACCTCTGTCTGTACTTATACGACACATCAATTATTTTTATTGTTTTCTTTTATTTTAGATAATTAAAGTATTGGCCCAAGTTATTTAAAGACCTTCGCTTATTACCATAACGACAAAAAAAAATCGTAAATACTACGCAAAGTTAACAGTAAATTACATGCAACTCCTTGTTATAAAACATTTATTGTTATACACACTTAAAAATAGGTTTAATCAATATTTTATTTTATAGGTGCTTTATTGTGCATGCTACATACTCGTAGCTATAAATATGCATTTTAGATATTGTATCGTATTGTTTACAAAGTTTTTAGTGTACGTAACCTGAGATTAGTTTGTAAATTTTAAATATATTGAACTATGTTGATGATTAATCCTTAAAGAATCAACATTTTCATCAATACGGCAAACCCCTGATACTACAATACAAACTTTCTATAAATTGCCTAAACAATGCTTAACATTTTGTTGAATTGTCAACTTGGTGTTTGTATTTTTCCAGTTAAAATAGAGGTTGAGCGCACAGACGTTATGAGGTATGTAACCAGTCAGCGGGGAGGAAAAATATTACTCTTGGAAGGGTATCGCTATTTGTTCCGAGAAAAAACTGCTCGCGGCGAATTCTGGAGATGCCAAAATCTCAAACGTCCTCTTTGTCGTGGACAAATTGTAATTCAGAATGGAGTAGTCGTTAGATCTTCGCCACACACATGCTTACAGGACTATTTGCAAAATGACATGTTACTACTTATTGCAAATAACCTTAAGAGAAAAATAAAAGAAGAGACTACTACATCTGTAACCGCCCTGTATAAAGATTTCGTGAAAATGATTAAAACAACGAGACCGGACCTTATAAACAAGATTCCGCCATTTCAATCAATCAAAACAGGTTTGTTTAATGTGAGACATAGAGTCACGAAGAAAAATAAGAAGTAGAAGACTCTGCTGATGTGACTGTTTGACTGTCACATGGTTATAATTTAACTTTAAACTAAATAATTTCATGATGCTATATTTTTTTATTGATAAAATTAAAGTTTGAATTGAACAAATTTTTAACCGGATTATATAATTTTATTTTAGTATAACTCATATTTTAAATTTTAACTCGACGTTTCGGTGTCTTTGCGTCGTCGTGCCGAACAGGTATATTGACGTTACTTTTACACTATTTTAACTCAAAGTAACTGCATTTCTTAACCACCATAATTCCTTTAACAATAAAATCCAATTTACCATGAAATAAGAACAGGATAATTATTCATGAACTCTTGGTGTTTTAATTAAACGGAATCCAAATGCTACAGTCGGTCATACTGTAAAAATCCAAAAAAATTCAGTATGACCGACTGTAGTTTTATAGGAAACCCACTCATACCGACCGATATTTAAATGGGAGCTTCCACCACCACCCGAGCCAATTACTTGCCGTAGGCTCCTCTTCGTTTTAGAGAGCACATGGAATCTGCGATCCACAGCACATTGATAAATGAACTGAAACAAGTTGTCAAAGTGCTTCGTCAAAAACCACCTCGTCCTCGTCACAATGACCACGTGAAGCCGCCGAAAGTCAAACGCAGACCTGCATTTTCGACTTCGGCGAAGCAAAAAGGAGAGACACAAACTGCAGACATGATTATACCAGAGATATGTTAAAAGGATAGCCGTGGTTGTATGCCATCTTTTATAGCAAAACAGATTCATTTTAACAATAAAATCAAATCAAAATGGCATACGATCACGGCTACCCTTGATTCATTTCATAGACAAGCCCAACCACTATTTAATATTTGACTCTGTGAAAGTTCTATCTAGGGAGAAACATCACATACCTAGGATGATCAGAAATGTCATTGAAATTCAATTTCAACAGAGAAGATGCTTGGACCCTATTTTCAAATATATTAAATCAAACATTCAACAAACAGCGCGACCTGAAACTCAAAACACTGTCAGCTCATTTTTACCCGACTACGGTGAAGCGAAAAGGATGGTTATGAATGTGACCTGTATGTATGTATGTATGTACTATCGAACCAACTAAATCATAAGCTCATATTGGCAAACCGTTCAAATGCTCGCAGGTGGACATTCGCTTGAAAATAGGTGTCCTTGATGACGAACTTGTTATCACTTCATTCGGCACTGAGTACAGAATTTTTAAAACAGTATCTAAAATTTCCTAAATGCATTGTACGCGATAGACCTTTCTAGTTCGACAATTTCAAACGAATTATCAGCAAAATGGGTCATGATACAGTTGGTTCGATATTATGTATGTATGTATGAATTTGGGTATGGTTGTTCATCTGTTCCCTCATTACTTCTAAACTATTTATCATTATTTAACAAATGAGGTGTAGTTAGAAGCTTCTTAATTGTCCGCTGGTTAAAGGCTACATGACGTCATAATAAATTGACTACAGCACCCTCTAAGGGGCTTAAAGTAAAGCAGTAAAAAATATATCTTTACAGTATCGTGTGGGGTATCAAATGAAAGAACTTTTGTTGGCACATTTCAAATATGTAAACAGTATTACTCCAAAATAAGTGAAAAAAAAGGTTTAAAAACTGAAACCCGACTACTCAAAACACGCTCTAAAAAGCACGAAACAAGAAAATACTCTCCACTGAAATATTAATGTATTTTTATACGTCATACTGATAAAGATATGCTTAAAGGATAGCCTTTGTAGTGTGCCACTTATATATAACCACACACGTATATATAAAAAAAGTTACTCGCGAATAATTAATATCGAGAATTTATACCGAAATATTAAGCATATTATAGTACTTTGTAAATATTAAATATCTTTGCACCGTATAGAGTATTTCGCTGCTTCTTTAATTTACTGCCATTTCAACTTGGTTCTTTTATTGTTCCAGTAAAAATAAAGGTAGACCGCACCGACGACGTCATGAGATTTGTGACCAGCGGCAGGGGAGGAAAAATATTGCTCTTTGAAGGGTACCGATATTTGTTTCTTAAAAATTTTACTCGTGGCGAATACTGGAGATGCCGAATTTCCCAACGTCCTAGTTGTCATGGCCATCTCATAATTCAGAGTGGAGTAGTCATTAAATCTTCGCCACATACGTGCTTACAGGATTATTTGCAAAATGACATGTTACTACTTATTGCTAATAATCTTAAGAGAAAAATAAAGGAAGAGACGTCCATATCTGTGACCACCCTATATAAAAAAAATGTGAAAATGATCGAAACAACGAGACCGGATCTTATAAACAAGATTCCGCCATATCATTCGATGAAATCCGGTTTGTTTAAAATGACGCATAAACTCACGAAGAAAAATAAGAAGTGAAATTCTGTGCTTATGTTCCTGTTTAACTTTGATTTGTGACATGGTAGCGTGTTCAGATATTTTTATTAGAAGAAGTTTCTTGTTATAATTTAAGAATAAAGAATTTCATCTTTTTTATATAATTTCATATAATTTTTTTATTGATAAATGAAAAAATCTTGAGCAGTCCCGGGAACGGCAGTGTGGTGTGCCGCAATGTTTTATGAAGTTTCTTCTAAGGGCACGTACTGTTTCATCCAAGGACTGCATATCGGTATACATTTTTTAAATAGTACCAGTAACATTTCAGTATCCTTATTAGTGTGCTGCCTCATCAAACACAATACCTGTACAAGTTATTTAAATCTAACTTAATTATATCAGTACCTACCCAAATAATGTATACCGGATTAATATCTGTACCGAAATGTATAGGTCAGCATATGTCCCTACGCTTCATATGCTTCCAATAAACTATCGAAAATTCTACAGTATCCGCTACATTATTTAAAAATAAATTTTTAATATTAATATCCGAAAATTGCAGATAACTAAAAAAATCAGTTACGCTAAAATAATAAAAAAGGTACACGAATTATTTCAGTATAAATTCCTGTGCTGTTATTTTTAATACACCTAATTTAACGGTATGACGTCATACAGAAATAAAATGTACAGAAATTCATACTGGTATGCAGTCCCTGAGGTATTAAAGTCGACCTCAATTTTTCCCAACTCCACAAGAAAGTGAGTGTTTTAGCGTACAAAAACTTTTTATACTGTACAAACTATGTAAAATTTGATTTTGAATTAGACAGCGGCGAAAGCAGCGATTTTCACGACACAATAGAAAACTTCTTTAATTTACTGCAATTGTTAACTTGGTTCTTTTAACGTTCCAGTAAAAATAGAGGTGGACCACACCGATGACGTCATGAGGTTTGTGACCAGCCGCAGGGGAGGGAAAGTATTGCTTTTTGAAGGGTACCGCTATTTGTTCCGAAAAAATACTACTCGTGGCGAATTCTACAGATGCCAAATTCTCAAAGATCCTGTTTGTCGTGGCCATATTATAATTCGAAAGGGAAAAGTCATAAGATCTTCGCCACACACATGCTTACAGGACTATTTGCAAAATGACATATTACTACTTATTGCTAATCTTAAGAGTAAAATAAAAGAAGAGATGACAATGCCTGTGACCGCCCTTTATAGAAATTTTGCAAAAATGATCAAAACTACGAGACCGGACCTTATAAGCAAAATTCCCCCATTCCCATCAATCAAATCCGCATTGTTTAAAGTGAGGCATGAAGTCACAAAGAAAAAGAAGAAGTAGAATGCTATGCTGATGTTACTGATTGACTTTATGGTATGATTATAATTTAACTTTAAAATACAAAATTTCATGCTGCTATATAGTTTTTTTATTGATAAAAGAAAAACTGCCCGGCAATTGCGGTAATACGCCAAGGATCTGTGTTTGGTCGTCTTTTGTAGTTTTATATTAAATGCAGAGCAATAACGACTTCTGCACGTTTTACTTTGTTGTAGGACCCCTTGAGGGTTCGCCTGCAAAGCGACTTCTCTTCATATAAAATATATCATCTTTAACAACCGCTCCGGCGGGGTGTCTTCCTCGACTATCTTCTCCAACTTACCAATATGTGAGATAAAGGTGCGCTGTGAGGGCGCGGACGGTCGGAAAAGAAGACCTTATTCTAAGGTTACTCTGGAAATAGATCTGGGGCCATTGACACAGAATTCTTTATTTATTTACTATAACATATAATAATCTAGCCAGGGCGACAGTCACGGTTATTATATATTTTAACCTAGTCTTTGTTTTTAGATTATAAATAGTACTGACAGGTCTTAAATAATTATTATTTATTCTTTTATGCGCACATAATTCACACATAGTAAGAATAGAAAGAACACACTTTGGCCATGGACAGCTTACTTCAACTATCTAAATATAATCTGGATCAATTTGAGTATTTGACTTCCCAAAATAATTGTGAACAAAGTGTATTAAGTTGTCCACAGCCCGAGCTATGCCACTCCCAGTCCCAGATGCCTTGTGTTATAGAGGATAATGTACTGCTTATAAAACCAAAGCCATCTTATTTATGTAATAATAAGCTAAGTCAGCCAGAAGTAGTTATGTACAGCGATGAACTTGGGAAAAAAATGGGCTTCCAAGTAAGTAAATATGTAAGGCAGCCAATAATAAATAATTGTTTCCCTGGTGCTTCATATTGTGATATATTAAATAAAGTTTTTGTGACTGACTTTAAAGTCAAAACTGTCTTGATTATTTTAGTTGGCAGACGGGACCATGCAAATAAAAAAGACATGATTCACAGTTTTTCCAAATTACATGAAAAGAAAAATATATGTAGAATAATATTATTTGCATTACCTTTTAGCCACTCTTTCTCAGAGCAAGAAAACAATATAAGGCACCATCTGAATAAAATATTACACACTATGACATGTAGGCATAGTGATAAATTCCATATGATTGATACTAACATTATAGTTAGTAAACCTTTTTATTTTAAGTATGATAAGTACAATTTGTACGATTATTCTATACGACAAATAGCAATTTCGCTATCTTATATTATTAGTAATGATTTACCAGTCATCTTGACTGAAACCTCTGCTTCTATTGAGCAGCCACTTATATTTATTAAACCGGTGGAATATAACATTCCAAGTAATAGTATTAGGACTTCTCTAGTTAATTTAAACTAGAGGCGACGACAATAGATAATAAGACTTCTAGCTATAGTCAAAATGTTATTAGCACATATGCCCCAGCTGCAAAATTAAAATGTAGTAAAAATGTATTAAATGTAGCCCACCAAAATATTGAAGGCATGCTGGGTAAGGATTTACAAATTGAACTTTTTATGAATCAAGAAAATTTAGATATTTTGTGTGTAACGGAGCACTGGCTAAAAGACCATCAAATGATATTTTCGTTCAATAATCATCAAATAGCCAGTTCATACAGCAGAATTCAGGCTAATTGTGGCGGCTCCTTGATTATTACACACAAAGGAATGAAATTTAAAGAACGAAAGGATATTATTAGTCTTTCTGTTGAGCAAACCATTGAAATGGCATGTATTGAACTAGGGAAAGTTATTATAATAAGCGTATACAGGCGGCCAGCTTCATCCTTTGATTTGTTTGAAAAAATCATGGAGGAAGCTTTACTTAAACTTAGTGATACTAAAAAAAATATCATTGTCTGTGGTGATTTTAATATTGATTTATTAATCCAATCATCCCTTAGCCAAAGGTTAACTAATTTGTTTCTTTGTTATGGACTTAAAAATCTCTTTTTAGAGCCTACACGTGTTACAGCCACTTCAGCAACATGTATTGATAACATTTTCACTGATGCATCACCCAACAGTCAATACATATTTAATAAGTTAAAATCGGATCACAGTGGACAATTAGCATCTTTTAACATTAACACAAACAAGGCATTAAAAAGAGAGATTAAGTTTGTACCCATGAACGAGGGTCGGCTGGAGAGATTCAGAAGTAATGTCTTGGATAAGTTGTGGGAACTTAAATGTTATGATGATCCTGTTAAGGAGTATAATTGTATTTTTAATTTAATTAAATGTGAGTATGATACAGTATTTAAATCAAAAACAATTAAAATAGATGATAACTCATTTAAGTTTAGTGACTGGGCAACAGTAGGAATATTCAAAAGCAGAGACAGATTATATGAATTATATGATGAAAAATCATATAATCATAGCGAAACCTTTAAGGAATATGTTAAAAAATACTCCAAAATGTTCAAAAATGTGTGTAGTATTGCGAAATCAAATTTTATTAATAACAAAATTCAAAATAGTGTAAATATACCTAAAACTACTTGGCAAATTATAAACAGCGAAACTGGAAAGTCAAACATTAGAAACGCGGAACATAAACTGAAAATTGGTGATCGACTGTTGACATCAGATACAGAAGTTGCTGAAGCTTTTGAAAAATTCTTTGCAGTCATTCCAGTTTCGACTACGAAGACATTAAATTCATCAGTTAAAGCTGCACAGTCTTTTCTTGAAAATAATGTAAATAAGTGTAAAACTAACTTTACTTTCAGGCATGTTACTGAAAGTGAGGTATTGAAAGCTTTTAAAAGTATAACAATTAAGAACACTGCTGATCTGGATGGTATTTCTGTTAAAATCATCCAATCTATCATTGACGGTATTGCACCTTATTTAGCCAGTATATTTAATAATTGTGTTGATAATGGTGTGTTTCCGGACTTAATGAAACTTAGTAAAATTATTCCCGCATTTAAAGCAGGAAGCAAAACCGACCCCAGTAACTTTAGACCAATCTCTATATTACCAACACTTAGTAAAATTTTTGAAAAGCTTATTTTAAACCAACTAGTGGTACACTTCTTTAGCAATAATTTAATGAATTCAAATCAATTTGGTTTCACACGGGGTCGCTCAACAACTGATGCCAGTGTTGAGCTTATCAAACATATATTTGATGCCTGGGAGGAGTCACGTGATGCCTTCGGTGTCTTTTGTGATCTGTCCAAGGCTTTTGACTGTGTTCACTACGATACACTCCTCATGAAGCTACACCACTATGGAATCAATGATAGGGCACTTGATTTTATGAAATCCTATTTATGCAATAGAATTCAAAGAGTTGATATTAATGGAAAGAGATCATCGGGATCAGCAGTTCATATGGGAGTGCCCCAGGGCTCGATTCTTGGGCCTTTGTTATTCTTAGTTTATATAAATGATTTGCCATTTTTAGTGAAAGACAAGTGTGAGGTCATATTATTTTCTGATGATACCTCTTTTCTATTTAAAGTGAGTAGGCAATTGAAGCATTGCTTTGAAATAAACTGTTGTATTGAAACTGTGGAGAAATGGTTTTCAGCCAATAACCTACTACTCAATGAAAATAAAACTAAATTTTTAAAATTCTCTTTGCCTAATGTCCGGCATGTAAATACTAACTTAATTGTAAAAGGACAAGAATTGAGCCCTGTAAATTCAACAGTGTTCCTTGGCATAACCCTAGATGCACAACTACAATGGGGACCACATATAGAAAGGTTGGCGAAGAGACTTAGTTCTGCAGCATATGCCGTCAAAAAGATGCGAAATATCTCTAATGAAGCTACTGCGCGGTTGGTTTATTTTGGTTATTTTCATAGCTTAATGACATACGGCATTCTCCTGTGGGGAAATGCTGCCGATATTAAAACCATCTTTGTGCTGCAGAAACGGGCTATTCGCTCAATCTACAAACTTAATTCCAGGGCGACACTTAGAAATAAGTTTAAAGAAATTAATATTCTTACCTTTGCCTCACAATATATCTTTGAAAACCTTATGTTCGTAAAAAAGAACTTAAACATGTTCCATAGAAAATGTGACTTGCATAATGTTAATACTAGAAATAAGTACAAGCTAGCCGGCTATGATAGTAGACTTCATAAAGTCACTAACTCATTTATGGGTCAATGCATACGTTTTTATAATAAGGTTCCCACAAATATTCAAGACCTACCACTTGATAAATTTAAAGAAACTATTAAACAAAAATTGTGTAGTAAAGGCTTTTATACAATTTCTGAATATATGGACGATAAAAGTCCTTGGTTGTAAATTCTTTTTCAAATATTCTCAATCTCCAACTCCATCTCCAACACCATCTCCATTTCCTTCTCATCCAACGCCATCTCCATCTCCTTCTTATCCATACAACAGCAAGAACGTCATGCTCCCTCAGGCGGCATGGCAAGCGGTAGCGTCGGGTGTCGGGTCACCCTCTTCCCTAAAATATGGTTGAGGAGAGTGATGGCTGGTGCTTGCGTTATACTCGTGAACGGGTGCTGCTAGCGGTGCCAGGTCGTTTTGCTGAAGACTTTATGACTATGTTACTTTTTTAAATTTGACTCTGACTTCCCCATCTCCATCCCATTCCCCCATGTTCACGTCCGTGTTAGTGTCCAGTCTCTGTCCACGACTATCCTCATCTCCATCCACATTATCGGTAATATCTCTCACCTCTATCGCTACATCTATCTACTTCTATCTTTACCTCTATATCTATGTCTACGTTTCTGTCTAGTACTTGATTGCCTAGTGTATAAATATAATAGTAGACTCCAGAAGATCACCAACTCGTTCATGGGTCAATGTGTACGCTTTTATAATAAAACTCCAAAATATTTAAGATTAACCCTTCGATAGATTTAAGGATAAGCATAAAGTTTTATTATAAGATATCCGGATGCAAGAAGATTGTAAATTGTTATTGTTATTGTGTATTTTTAAAAGATGATTGCTGTTGAGTTTCTTGCCACTTCTTCTCAACAGACCGACTTTCCGAAGTGGTGGTAGATTCAGTTCAATTTGTAAATTGTGACTTATTTCAAATGTATTTAAATACTTACGAAATAAAGATTCTTTTGACTTTGACTTTGACTTTGAAATATGATACATTACCTTAAATTACCTTAAATAGGGTTTTTTTAATAGTAAACTTCGTTCCTTTATTTTTTCACAGACGTCATGAGATTCGTGACCAGTAAGCGGGGAGGAAAAGTATTACTCTTTGAAGGTTATCGCTATTTGTTCCGAAAAAAATCTGCTCGCGGCGAATACTGGAGATGCCAAATTCTCAAACGTCCCCGTTGTTATGGACATTTATTGATTCATGATGGGGAAGTTATCAGGTCAACTCCACACACATGCTTACAGGACTATTTGCAAAATGACATGTTGCTCCTTATTGCTAATCTTAAGAGGAGAATAAAAGTAGAGACGTCTAAATCTGTGTCCACCCTGTATAAAGATTTCGTGAAAATGGTCAAAAGAACGAGGCCGGATCTTATAATCAAGATTCCGCCATATCAAACGATGAGATCCGTTTTGTTTAAATTGCGGTATAGAGTTATTAAGAACAATAAATAGTAGAATGCAGTGTTAATAGTTCCTGTTTCACATAGATTTGTCACATGCTTTTGAGTTTTTATTGCTGAAAGTTTACTGTTGTAATTAACGTTTAAAATAAATAATATTATGCTATATTTTTTTTTATTGATAAGTAAAATAAGCCCACCAAATCCGGGAATACCGCAAGGATTTGTGTTTAGTCGTCTTTTGTCATTTATATGCAAGTGCGTTTGGATCCATTCATATTGTTATCTTTATAGGACGTTGGGCTTCGATAAAAAAAACATAACAAGCGTTGAACGATACTCAGACATCCCGACTCTTTATATTGGATATCCCAAAATGTCGAATACAGCGCTTTGGTTTGTCCTGTTTGATGGGTCGGCAAGTTGTAGAACGAATTGACTGTTACTGTTTTTCGGGTCCACTAGGTGTTTCCGAGCATCGAGTGATTATGTTTCCTGTTCTTCATAATTACTTTCCACCCCAGGTGTATTGGAAGACAAATTACCATCCTTAAAATGGTCCTTAAAATAATTAATGATTAAGTATTCGATTTGTTATGAAAATCTAAAATAGTACATCCAGTTCACACTCGGTTGTTGGCTCTATTATTTTATTACACTGTTTTATTTCTATTTTTACTGTATCGCAGAGCTTTTTACTATATTTTATTACGAAAACATAAAAGCCACACCTTATGTTCTCAGCATACCTTTGATCTTTAAATCGAGACAATTTTCATAACCGTGATATTTTTTTAAATTGCAAGCTAATAATGTGCTTTTTCAAGGTCAGGCGCCAGAAATCGCACGAACACACTTTTCTTTTTTAATTTGAAATAGGAACAAATACGCAGATGAACTTTTAAGAGTATTATTTTTTCGAAACAGTACCTGGCCCCACCTTGCTATCTTAGACTTTTTATAACTATTTAGGATATTATACATACTTAACTTCATGAATTTGTATACTCATTATTTTAATTAATTTTAAATTAACCTTTGAAGCACATACAACAGAAAGCTAACACAAACAAGCTTAAATGTGTACACGGTATAACTACTTGCTGCCTCTTGAGACTGAAAATCACCATACTTTATTTAATGTGATGAATGATTTATGCTATATACATTTTACCACATACTTAAGTCTCTCTCCATCATTAAAATACCTCTAAATTTGTCAAACGAGACCTCAGATGGTATCATAGCCTCTGGTGTTCTGCCTACCCCGTAATAGGGCCGCCAGACTGTTGAAAACACGTTGAAAACCAATGCTTCCAACCAAGGTTAAGGAAGGTTAAGTTGTTGTCAACCAATTCCGAGTCATCCACACTGTTACAAACGGTGGTTTCCAACAAGGAGACAAACAAGAACACAAGCCAAGGTCACGCCAGGCCACGCCCCTTAATCGTCAGTGTGCTCTGATCTCTCGCGTTGGCAACATCTTCGCGATGGCAGTTTTGTATGCAATTGAGGATACAAAGAATGAAAGGATGAAACGCGGGATAAAAAGCTACAAAACTCGAGTCATTTCTAGTTATAGTTACATAGTAAAATATTCAATAACAAGCGTACACACTGTCCTAAAAACAGACATACATCTACATAGATAACGCAAATGCGTATCCTTTGCGTGTCTGAACCCCGACCAAGCGTCAAAGTTGGTCGCCTCTAGATTTAATATGTATTGTAATATGCGTGTATGTATGTCTGTTAGAAAATCGAGTCCACAATATCAATATCGTTCTTAATAATCGATTTCATCGGCGGTATCGGTGTCTCTGAATCTTTTTGTATTTTCCAGTAATAAATATCAGCTGTTACGTCACAATAGGTCTTAAAAAGTCGGCACGCTTGGTTCGAATACAAATCGTGGCACTTGCGTTGTCTATGTAGATGTATGTCTGTGATTCTAAACACCGCCGTTTCCAACCCGCCAAGGTCATGTAATTTGGTTGTCAACAGCCGTCTTCACTGTTGGAAACACGTTGTAAACTAGCAAGGTCACCTTGGTTTGATGTTTTGTTTCCAACAGTGTATTTGGGACTTAAGGGATACAGGCGTGACGTTATGTATGTATGTACATTTTACTATAGCATTAAATTTTTGTCGGTCAGTAAGGATTAAAATTACGGAATAATTTTTTTTATGTAAATGTCGATAGATCATCCTTAGTTTTGACCTTTAAGCTTTTGAGTTTTTGATTAAAATATCATATTATAATACTCACTGCGTAAGTAATGTGACTCTAATTCGATATTTATGAATATTAAGTGAACCAGATCGTAAATCCTGACCTTTTGCAAATGGTAAAGCACGAATGGAATCATAGTGATTTGATAATACTTGAATGGTCAAGGTCGCATGCGCCAAAAGTTACAGAATTTATTTAAATATGTTAAATTTTTTTTTCACTCTTAGAAACTGCTAGAATACAGTAATGGAACTCATCTTAAAGTGTACATTAAGTGTACTAATCTGATTCTATAAACTAATAATAAAAAGCAGAAAAGTTTATTTGGAGGCGCAAATCTCGTAAAGTAGGTAGGATTTGGGTTTCGTTAAACTATTTTCTACTTATATTTGTTCTTGTGGCATCTGTATTTATTTGTTAATCACTTAAATAAAATATGCAAGTAGATCCTAAATCGAAAGGTCTCTTGTAATATCGTATAGCCAATATCAGAGTAGTATTGAATACGCGATATGGGAGTTTCCTCTACGGCCAACGCAGAATTACCACCGTTGTTTATGATTACATCCATCAATGATATTTAGCTGATCCTTAGCCTTTTAGTTTGCAATTTTTTACTATTATTACTATACAATATAAAAAAGAAACAAATATTAAAAGTACTATAACATTTATTACATATCAACAACTATCCGAGCCAATCAGTTCATCATTTTCAATATTCACATCAATGGGTTATTTAGATTTATTGGGCTTTGGGTAAATGGGCTCCTTGGGGTTGGAAACCGTTCTCATCAGCGACGTAGGTGACGGTGTAGAGCACGCCATCAGGGCCGGGGTAGGAGTACTGGCCGCGGACGACGACGGCCTGGTTCTCTTGGCCAGCGTTCTTCAGTTGCCCTTGCACGTTATGGCTGAGGCCGTTGGAGGTTTCGTAGCTGGAGAGAGAAGTAAAGAGATTAAGGCGATTGTACTAATGCAGATTTAGTTTATCGGTCGTCTTTGAAGATGTTCCAGAGTGATTTAATGTAAGTTTTAATTAAAAGTAATGTGGAATTTATGGACATTATTAATAAAGCTATGTGCTTTTACTTAACTGTCATACTACAATATTCAATTAGGATAACTTAGTTTACAGATCATTCTAATTGAACTGATTATCTTCAGTTAAAAGCCCATTACCATAGCTATTATTAATCAGGTATTAGAATATGTGTATCCAACTTTTCATTTAGTTATTGATTCTTATTTTACTATGGATTGAAATAAACATTATTCATAGTATAAATAAACAATTGATATTCATGTCACTAAAGATAAATTCTAGCTTTCTTAAAGACTCATATGTGACCGTAAAGGATGATTCAATTGGTTGATGGTAAAGGATGATTGCACTCACGCAAAGTCGTAACCGCCGACTCCGATGTTGTCGCTCAGGTACTTGGTGATTTCGGCTGCCTTGTCGTCAACGGGCAGGGCGAGGGCCACGGAGGCGAAGAGGGCGAGGGCGATGAACTAAGAGAACACAGGAATAGTATTGATTGAAAGATATAACTACAGTTCTATAATTTTTGGGTTTAAGAAATTTATTCTCATAAGAATTTTTACAATTCACTTAAATGAGAAATACATTAAAAGAAATAAACATACGTTTGTTACAAAGCGTACAGATAAATAATACTTGCGTTAAATACATTTACACATATTTTAAAAAGCAAATAACAGAAGAAAAATATGTATTCCAAAGCAAGCAAAGTATTTATTAAAATAAAAGTGGGTAGTTTTATAATTGGTGCATCAAACAGGCACGACTATCACCATGCAACAAAAGCGAACACAAATACGAAGATCTAAAGCGAAATTTAACTAGATGTAGCTTGGGGCCGGCCGCCCGAAGGCCTTAGAATACTCGTTCGTACTTATAAGTCATTAAAGAAGAATTTTGGGAAAAATATTTTTATGAAATAATTATGTACCTACATGTTTCTAGCTTAGTATTTTTTTTTGTTCTTATTTATTAACTTAATTATTTATAGTTTTAAGAGATCATAGCTTAAAAACATTCCTTGCTAATCGCAGAATTATTTTTTAATAAGGAATTTTGTGATAAATTATGAAGTTAATTTAAAATTTTATCGTAGTTCCTTTAGAATTATGTAATATGGAACATTCAGTTGTATCAATATATTGTATTAATTGAGTTAAATATATTCAATTAATACAATATGTTTAACTTTTAATCAATGCTGAAAGCATCAAATCGTCTTTTTCGCTTAAAACCCAGTATAAAAAGTAATATTGGAGATTACTTGCAATGAAGATTATTATTTACCAGAGATATATCAAACAATACAAATTTTATAGTTAAATTCAATTTAGAATAGGTTAAGAAGATCAAATATAGTTTTTTTTATCAAATAGGTAAAACTTACGTATTTCATTTTGTCGGTTTGGGTTGGTGGTTGATGTCACAAGTGAAGATGATGAATGACTGAGTGCAGAGACAACGTTTCGCGACCTTATATATCGGAGATTTGCAACATTTTTGCATACATTTGGATCATCTCACCTTTGACCGACGGAACGTTTTAATTAATTTCGACCTGTTTTAGATATTGATCGGGCTTCCATATTTGATGGACTTGTTTAGTTGCTATAACACATTTATTTTAGACGTTATATGGATCAAAAGCCTTCTTTAATTTTTTTGTAGGAATATTTTTAAGGCTTCTATAAGACTGGTTATTTTGACTTTTATGACGAGACAGCTCCAAATTCTGGCTTTAATATAAAGGTTTCCAATTTATACGAAACACTTTATTACTTTAAAAACATTTGTCAAACACCTTGGGAAGGAAGATAGGTGCTAAAGCAGTATGACAGTTGCCAGGACAACCAGCATGGCTAACATGCAATCATAATACCTAAGGTATAATATTTAATAGAAACTCAAAAAATTACATGCCTAATTATGTCACATACCTACATGCCCCGACGATGTGACATAATTTAGTTTAATGTGACTAAAATATGGATGGTATAATTTGTCATACATTAGTTACTATAAACTGCATCGCATCAAATAAACCGCAAGAAAATATGAAAATATAGCGGCAAAACTTGGCCCGTGACCACATCATGACCACTTTATATCGCGCACTACATATACTTACAATTTACAAGGCTGGCTCTTACTGTAAAAGCGTGCTCGGCCATAAAGGAGTTAAAAAATAAAGTAGTTAGCAAGTCGATTTTACTTGTACTGTAACCGTTTCAAAGCAATTATTTTCTATTCAAGTTATTTTGAAGATAAAGTACACACCTCAAATTAAATCAATCAATCAATATATATAAAACTGTTCCGTTACTGACTGAGTGACTGAGGTACTGAGTGACTGACAGACAACGTACAGCCGTAACTACTGGGCGCAGAGAGCTGAAATTTAGAACATACATTCTTTAGGGGATGTAGGGGTGCACTAAGGAAGGAATTCCCGAAATTCCCACGGGAACGGGAAATATAGGACTTTTTAGTTTGTATGAAAAATCTTATTCCTTGAGTGCACCGATGTGAAACTTGGCGTAAAGGGTTTTTAAATGTGTGTCTGGTTGTGTTATGAAAGGAATTCCCGAAATTCCCACGGGAACGAGAAATATATGATGTTTTAGTTTGTATGAAAAAATCCCATCCCTTGAGTGCACGGATGTGATACTTGATATAAAGGTCCCTCAATAAGTGTCTGTTTGTATTATGGAAGGAATTCCCGAAATTCCCACGGGAAGTGGTTGGACTTTTAAGTTTGTATGAAAAATATTATTCCTTGAGTGTACGGATGCGATTCTTGGCATGAAGGTTCTTCAAAGAGTGACTGGTTGTGCTACGGAAAAAAGTCTCAAAATTCTAACGGGCACGGGAAATATATGATTTTTAGCTTTTATGAAAAAATCTTATTCCTTGAGTGCATGGGTGTGATACTTGGTATAAAGGTTGTTTCAGTGGGTGTCTGGTTGTACAGTTTCTGAAATTTCCAAGAGAAGGGTAGTTAAGCGCATACGAAGTTGCAGGACAAAGCTAGTTATTTATAAATTACTTTAAAATTTTATGCAATACCAATGACAAAAGATTAATTCATTTTCAATCATTCTCATGCAGTATTTTCACTACGAAGTCTTTAACTGAGGCATATTAAATAAACATAACAATAAAAATTAAAATGCGCAAGGCAAAAACTGATTAAATGTTCAAGCTATAAAACCGACAACAGTCTGTGATTTAATGAATTTACGGGATTCTTACCACGATTTCCGATTTAAATTAATGTTTAATAAGATAGTCTAAAACAATTATGACAATAGTCTGGTTTTACGTGTCGATTCTATGAGAAAATATTCTGACTTATTCGTCATGACAATTGATAAGATTATCACTGATTCCGACACATTTGTCACAACGCAATTTTGAGGCATGCATATGAGACGACATGAGGGATATATTAAAAAATTACCTACAACAATTTTACTTTTATTTTTGACTTGAGCTTGTTTTGTTTGCTTAGTCTTGGTTTAAATATCCAACTTCGTGGTCGTACAGTGGGGCTAGCATGCGACCAACGACAACGATAAATCGGGCCTTTTATCGATATTGACTTACAATTTGACACTTACAGTATGTATTTTTTTTATAAAAATGGCATCTTTGGTTCTGTGGGCTTAATCATGGTATCAAATCGAGTAATTCTATCTATTATTGTGCGTATGTAAGCTAACAAAATAATATTTATCTTGTCGATTCGATTATTTATCGATTGTCGCATGCTAGCCCTGCAGTTCACATCAAATATTCATCTTCACTACTACTGAGCTGAATATTGCTGAACATATATTGAACAAGATTAACAAGGGCCACTTAATATTCAGTCTTAAGTTTTCGCGATTCATACTATTAAATAAAACACTTTTTAACCGGATTTATCGCGTATATTTACATTTTAAATTTTAACTCGACGTTTTGGTGTCTTTGCAGTCCCCGTGGTCACGAGCGACGAAGGGCCATTTACTTATGAATAGAATAGAATATAATAATAATTGTTAATTAGTTACACAATTTAACAATACAACTAAATTTCACAAAAATATCTTAAAATAAAAAAATATAAAATTGTTATAACCAATCAGCAAAAGCCGACGCCTCAGCTTAATGCTTTACTACATATATGGCAAAGCGCTGATTTTCAGACCTAAACTTGCTTTTTCATCAACATAATAATACAGGTATAAAATATGTATTAAAAATTACAATTTATTAAATAAAAAAATAAAAGCCAGGAAAACGTGAAACACAAAAAAATAACAATAGAATAGATTTTAGATACAAAATGTTAGAAGTTTCCACTACATTATATAAATATTCTTGATGAAACAATAGATTTATAATGTTTTTTTTAAAGTAATTTTAGATAATGGTCGTTGTAGAGGTGGGAGAGTATCGTTCCAACACTTAGTTGCCAAGTAACGGAAACTTCAACGAAACGCCGCAGTTTGGTGCCCTTGCGTCTTTTGTCGATGCTGAGATGCTCTTGTGGTGTAGGCATCTTCAGAAGACCAAACAAGTTTATCAAATAGATATTTAGGTACACCCCGCGTCACCACAGAGTGAACTAAAGTGGTAAAATGGTTCAAGCAGGGTGTTATATGAGCTGTATACGGAATCCTATAACAATACCTATAACACGCATTTTGTACTCTTTGTAGCATTTTCCTAGACAAAGCTGTTGCTAGTGGATCAAACACGACGCTACCATACGACGTAAAATTTAAAGGAGTATTACTTGTAAAGTCGCTACTGAGATTTTTTAAAACCGCGGCTGTTCATCACTCATTCACGGTGATTTCGGATACCGACTCTATTTGCTTCAGGTAGTTGAAAATAAAAACATTTTTGTTAGAGTCCATAGACTCAAGATGTTTTCGTAGACATCTAGTTATAGTAAAAAAGTATTTTCCAAGTATGTAGTCTCTTCAATGACTACATAAACTAACGGTTCGTTTTGTACTAGCATGCTGTTATACAACAAAAATAGTGTATGTTAATCGAATAATAATTAAATTTCAGTCGAAATAAAATTGGAGCTTCAGAACATAAAACAAGAAATACAGTTCATAGAAAGAAACGCTGGCAGAGTTATGCTGCACAACGGTTACCAGTACACACTAGGAAAGAAAAACGCCAATAACTCAGAATTTTGGAAATGCATATACAGAAGAAAATACCAATGTTTTGGCTACTTGACTTTACGGGACCTCTGTATCTTAAAATTTAGAGAACATATCTGCCCACAAGACTTTCTGCAAAATGAAATGGAAGTGCTTATGAGAGAATTAAAACAAAAAATGATAACTGAAACGGACACCCCTATCACTAGGATATATAAACAGTTTGTTGACATGGTGAAGACAGAAAAAAAACACTTAGTATGTAAAATACCTCCATTTAATAGCATTAAAACTCATTTTTACAAAATGAGAAAGGTAGATAGTCCTCTTATTGATCTACCCAAATAAAAAGTGTTTAAAAAGTTTTATTGTGCTTTTACTAACACCTATACTAACAAAATTAGATCGGTTACTATCAAATAACAGACTATCAAATGACGGAGGCCACTAGTGATGTGAATTTGTGGGCTCTCTCCACATATTCTGTGCCAATAATCACTGTCAAGGAGCTTGCCGAACCTTATTTCCTTATTTCCAAGTGTTGATTTTTAGCCCTGTCTCCTATGCCTCCCGTGGTAAGTTATCTAGATCGAGAGCCCAGTGACGCCCCTTCAGTTGCCACATAAACTGTAGTCCCCTCTCTTTGGCACAGTAATACGAGTTACTTTTTGGTTAATAGAACCAGATCAGGTAGATTTTATGAAAGCTACAAACCGCCAATATTTTGTTTCTAATACGTAATAAAACTCCTTGTTTTAAAAACTAAAAAGAATTCTTCAACGAGTATACGATTTAACTGATCTTCCAGCATATCCTATCCGATTCCTATGTGGAGGCGAGCAATAGTTTTGAAGACCCATCTATTTTTTTGCTTTTTGGACCTTATTGTCATAATTTGAAATAGAGGCAAAACGTGGTTTCGGTTTCTAATAATATAAAAAATTCAATTACTTTTGTATAAAAACAAAAGGCCAGACGATATACAAAAGCTTAAAAAATCGAAAACATAATAAAAACCTGTGTTCTATCCAAATTTCATTAAAACCTGCATAAGAAAAAGCAGCACTTAAGACTACACTTTGGGGAACCTTGTCGAGATGACCAGGCCAACGCAACCGCTTCCGCCTTAACTTCATGTATGCAGATTTTTGCTTATCAATCACTAACCTCTGTTTCCTTCTTATTCTCTGATGGTAAGTGACGATAAGGTCGAACATGGTCGTAAACGGGTTAAGAAAGTCACTGGAACTTCATCAATCTTGTCTGAAATATGGCAGGCACCATCCACGGCAACAAGATCTGCCTCCAAGTATCTTACTAAATCAAAAAGTACTATTAGGATGCTACTAGACCAATCGATCGACGTCGATCAGTTTTTTCTGATCGAATTTGATCGGATTGGTCTAGTAATGACTTTCGATCGAAGTCGACTTATCCATTCTACCATTGATGGATGCCCTCGATCGACGATCACCCGTTTGGTGTGGAACACCTGAATAAATTATTATCTAGTATGATATCTCTTCAATTACTCACAAAAACTAAGTACCAACCTATAGATTCATATTATTCTAACATAATATTATTGTATTTCAGTGGAAATTAAGTTTGAGCTTTACAACATTAAAACGGAAATAGAGTTCATAGAGAGAAACGCTGGCAAAGTCATGTGTCATAACGGCCACCAGTACACTCTAGCAAAAAGACTCGCCAGTGGCACCGAAATTTGGAAATGCATTAACAGAAATAAACACGAGTGCTTCGGCAACTTGACTTTAAAGGACCTCTGTATTCTAAAACGCAGAGAACATTTCTGCCCACAAGACTTCCTGCAAAATGAAATGGACATACTCATGAGAGAATTTAAGAAAAAAGTTATTGCTGAAATAGGCACGCCGATCACTAAGATGTATAAACAGTTTGTTGACATGGTGAGGAAAGAGAAGAAACATTTAGTTTCTAAAATACCTCCATTTAATAAAATTAAAACGCAATTGTATTCTAATCGCAAGGTATCCTCTTGACATACCAAAATAAATAAATAATCTAAATAGTTATGTATTGAGATATTCTTTACAAGATCCCTGGCATTTTATTCCCATGTCATTTCCCATTGGGAAATTCCCCGTACGAGTCGAGATTGTCAAAGGTATTGTAGAATGAACTCTCCGCTTTGTTCGAGTCAAAATGTTAAGTTTAGTAATAAGATTCTTAATAATTGAATAATTTTTCGACGTTTTTTCTGATTCGCCTGTATTTAGGAAAAAAATGTACATTAAATGAAATAAAATTTAACTTGTTAGTTTAGGTTTAAGTTTAAATATAATAAGCATTATTACATGTTTCCGAATTACCTTTTTCAAATTTAACAAAGCATAAGCTGTACTTCCTGCTAAAATAAATCCTTTGGTTTTATTTTATTTTGTTTATTAGTTCATAAACTGTTGATATTTTTATGTTAAATAGAAAACTTTTTATTTTAATTATCGACCTAGTTTTTTATTTTATATTAAATGTTAGTGAATATAATTACCGTTTTAATATTATTTAAACATTATTTATTACAAAAACACTTTGGTGATGGGGTTAACCTATCTGCCTCAGACGCCAGTTGTCGCGGGTTCGATTCCCGCACGGAACCATGCAGAAAAAAACCGGATCTGGGCGTTTATATGTATTTTCCTGGTGTTCCTTTTGATTACCCAAAAGGATATTATCTTTGATATTAATGGGACTATGTATTCTAATCTAATCTAATCGAATCAAATAGTATGTGAATATTTTTTCAATTTGAATATTATTTTTTTCATACAAAATAATTCAATTAAGTCAAAACATCTTATGTAAAACACCTTTATGCGAAGTATGACAACATGGCATTTTCTATCCCTTTTTTATCGCTATATCACAGGTATATTCAACGTTTTGCGTTGTACATTGTATGGAACGTTCTTCAACGTTTAAAATGTTTTTATTGTATAGCTTCCGTGACACGCGTCTATAGAATTAATGTTAAAGAGATTTTACAAAGGTGTTAATTTATGAGCTCATTATATAAGGATTGATGATATCTTGGAAAGTATGCACTTTTGAACCACATATTCTGTCTTTTTGTATTTTCTATTTTTCCAAGTGGTATGTTGGTTTTATTGATTTTCATAGATTTTTCGTAAACCTACCTATTATTTTTTGTGTACAAGTGTGCAATCGTCTAGCTATAAGTTAGACGATTGCACACTTTTCTAGCATGTGTGTTACTAAACTGTATTTAATTTTTTATAGTGTTAAATATTTGCTGTTTGTTTTACTTTTAATATATAGATATAACATACAATACTTAGTTTTAAGTATTATTTTTTATTTTATACCATGACTACACAGAATTGGTGATTTTATAGTTATTTCTTGAATGAGGTCGTTGCTAAAGTGACAGCTGCGTTTTGCACACAACAAGAATTTTGACACACTAAATTTACATTTAAAACTATCAATTGTATAAATTACTAAATAGATAAGTTAATAAACAGTAAACTATATCAGAACTGTTGAAAGAAACTTCTTAAGTGTACCTTTGTTATGAGTTCCTATTTAATTTCTTTATAAAGTGTATAATATGTGTACCTTCTTAAAATGTTAAATAAATAGGTAATATAATTTTAAATATTTGTTTCATTTCTAAGTAAGTTCCTACCCAGTCACTACAACAAAGTTATGGAACTGTCACGTTTATATATTATAACGTCGGAATTTCTGAACAAAATATAGCCTATATCTAGGGTTGCCAACTTTTTTTTTCTAGAAATAAAGTATATTTGAGTCTAAAAAGAATATCAAACAGTATTTTGGAAAATTAAACAGTATTGAATTTAATTTTAAAAACATATTTTAGTGCTTCTCGCAGAAATTATTAATTTAAGCATAGCACATAAAGTGTTTAGAATTTTATGCTGAAAATAGTATTTTGTATACTTTATTTTTGTTCAACAGTAAACAGTATAATGTAGTGAAAAACAGTATAATACTGTTAAAAACAGTTTGGTTGGCAACCCTGCCTACATCTAACCTTACTAAAGAAAAAGACTTTCAAAAGTAATATAATAAAGCGGGAAGGTTTGTTTGTTTGAAAGCGAATATCTTGACGACCTTCATGGCGCAGTGCTCAGCTGCGGCGTGAGAGGTCATGGGTTCGAGTCCCCCCTGGGCCAGTTTAGAAAACGAAATTTTCTAAAGGTACGTGCACAGAACTTTATCGACTCGTATGTTTACGAATGTTCGTATAGTATGGAGTCTATGGAGTCGGTTGCAAGTTTTTAGCAACTTTGTAAACAAAGCACACATTTATTTAAGCTAGCCGTGCGGCAATGGATAGATTTCAATCACTGCTAACAAACCGTTTCCATACTATACGAACATTCGTAAACATACGAGTCGACAAAGTTCTGTGCTCGCGCTGCTGGCTAGAGTATGGATGTTACAAGGATACCCCGTAATCCCAGTGTGTGGTCTCTATTAGGCCAGTTAGAAATTTAGTTGCAAACAGCCGTCTAGACCGTTGGTAACTAGCAAAGTCACCTTGATGTGAAGTTTTGTTGCAAGCAGTGTAACCGGTGCTTTACTTTGGGGCCACGTGGTTGGTTCGACAGTTTCGGTTTGGTTAATTAAATTTACTGAAAATATAATATCTCAGAAATTTAAAAATTAAATTTGAAATTATAAATTAAATAAATAATAAAATCCGGAGACAATCACACTGACTACATGGCCCCAAAGTAAGCATAGCTTGTTATATGGAATACCATGTAGAAAAATAAGGCGGAACCTTGCATATAAATACATATACATATGTTAAAAAAAAATGTTTCTTGCGGGAATCGAACCCGCGACTTTGAGACCATCTATTTATTTTTGCATTTGATAGCCTAGCGCTACAGGTAAGTAAAATATAATTTAAAAAAAAAACAATTTACTGGGTTACTTTTATTAATATAATAAATAAGCATTCAGTCCATTTATTTTCAAAGAGTCCTTTTAAATGTTGTCCGTCTTTTTTATAAAAGCCCCAAGATATTTGGTACCTACAAATAATATAGTGCTACTTGTCTGCAACCATTACGAGAACCATTTGGAGAACAGTAATAACATTTACAGGAAATAATGTTTAAAAAATAATATACATAATAGTTCTTTTTTATAATAATAAAGGTAACTCGATAAATTAGTTTTCTTCATTATTTTTTTAGTTTTCAACAGCTTTGTTGGGTACTAAAATGGCGGTGAGACCTCATTTTTACTTATCATCAGGCGAGATTGTGTTTATAGGCAAAGCCGCTATTAATCAGCATAGACCGTAAAGGATTTCCCATAAATATCACTTTAATGTAGTGGTGTTGATAACATAAAATTGTCAGCAGAACGTAACTCTCGTAAGTGCTGTGAATGTCTGAAACTAAATCTATTTTTTATATAGTATAATATAAGACACCCAGACTAGAAACATTGATTTTTCTTGCTCTGTGCGGGGATTGAAGCCGTGACCTACGTCGAAGAGTCTCACAGTAGGTCTTCAACTTCATTGCTCTCCTCGAGTGGCTGGTGTCCATGAGCGGTGGTGCTGCTGCAACTTCAGGAAGGTAACGAAACAGGACGCAGGTAAAAACGTGTGTGTGCCAAATTGTCTAGACAACTAGACAACAAAAAGTTCTAGACAACGGTAAGTAGGTTTTCATAACCTCGCGAATATTGAAATATACGGATCACAAACCGCCATATATTTTGATTGCGTTGACTTAGAACTGTGATCGTTTTCTCTGCTCTACATGTCAACAAACCTGAATATTTGATAATGAATTCAGCTTAATTCTTCTACTCTACATACTGAAAAGCATTAACAGACAAACGGACATTAGAGATCCAATAAACCTTTTTTTTTATTTTGAGGTATGAAACCGTATACCTAAATAGAAACAATTCATTCTACACCGTACTTTAATGTTATTCTCAAAATATTCTTTTTAATTATATGAATGATGGTACCAAACGAGTTACGAACTCTGCTTCTTCGCTTTGAAAGAAAGGCATAACAAGTTGTTAAATTTTTAATCATAGCTTTCTCTGATAAAGCTTTTAATACCCAACACCTGCAGGGCTAGCACGGCCGCTCTTATCTCCCGATTGTATCCCTTTTTGAGGGAGAAATCTATACTCCCCACCGCCTAGAGCACGGCGACAGGAGAGAAGGTAGATTTTGTCACTTTGACATTTGTCTAGGGTTTATCTCTCCCGATTGTCTTCGCAATAGAGCACGGACTCCGTCTATCGAAGATAAATTGCTCGTCGTTTGACATTAGGTTGAGAGACGTTATCTGCGATCATATTAGGTGGGTTTAAATTTGTTGTAAAGATAAGAATGTCCCGTGCTTATTTTAATGATATTATTTCTTGGCAAATTGAGGTTGCCGAGTGAAAACTGCACCGGAAACGCATCAGAGATGCTTCTAACCCATTTGAATTCCCAGACAATGAATTTCAAAGAATTTTCCGGGTATCTAAAGATATGGCTTTGTATTTATGCGATGCCCTTAAATAAATAGATAAGTATTGAGATAAATATTGAGTCGATTTCAAATATTTCAAACTGATCTTTGATCTTCAACTTGTTGTTGTTTTTTTTTTATGTTGGATTGTTGACATAAAAACGAATGAAAGAATGAATGAATATCGATATTGATGTAAATACTGATTGATTTCTTGATATTGATTCTATGGTTTAATTTTATATTGTCATTTTCTGTAAATGGCAATAGGTACCTACTAAAGGGAGAGAAGGCCTTATCCCCGGCGATGAGCGTTCTCCACTAACAAGCCCGTGCTCGCTGGGAAGATACAATGGACAAGCGGTATAAAATTTGATCCTCTCTTCAGAGGTATTTTATCCCCAGCCCGTGCTAGCCCGGCTGGGCGATATACTTACGAAATGCAAGTAGCCGCATTTTTAATTCAATTACTATTGAACCCTATGTTTAAAATAAACTGAACTAAATATATAAAAAAAAAACATATTTTAATGGATAGAATTACAGTTTTTTAAACTACAAGAACATTGACATTCGACGACCGGCTGGTGTAGCGGTAACATACATTGCCTTCTATGCCAGAGGTCCTGGGTTCGAATCCCGGCGGCGGCGGATATTTGTGTGATGAACACAATTATTAGTTCTCAAGTCATGGATGTTTATATGTTTATTTAAGTTTATTCTAATAAAAATATGTATTTATTCAATATTTATGTTTATATATTTCTTAAGTATATCAGTTATCTAGTATCCATAACACAAGTTCTTTAAGAAACTTAATTTGGGCTAGATAATGTTGTATGAGTGACAGAAATATTTATTTATTTATTATTTATTATTGAACTGCTTTTTATCTTTTGTGAGCACAAGCATAGTTTAAGAACTACCTGGAAATATGCTATTGACTTATTAACAGCTTGACTTATTAACGTGATTTGATCTTATACTACATACATACTCATTCGTTTAATTAAAAACACTATTAATTGTAGAAATAAACCTGTATAAAATCAGAAAAGGAAGATAGGATACATCTGGTAAAAACAGAGCATGTTAACAATAGGTCCCAATTATTTTAAACCCAAAACTTTTAAATTGAAATGAAATAAAATTAGAATAAATTTTCCTATACAGCGTCACCTATCCGATAAGATACGAATTAATTTGTAAAACGTGTTAATTAAACATTTTATTGATACATTCAAAACTTTAAGATCGTAAAAAAGTTTTAAGGTATTTAAATAGAGATGGCGCTAATGCTTCTTTTTTGGAATATTATCAAGTTTTGTTTGAATAATTTTTAACCGAATTCCAAATAGAGGAGGTTCTCAATTAGTGTACATATGTTTTTTTTGTGTCTTTGTTACACGATTTTTTGGACAAATATGAATAGATTTTGAATATTATTGTTACATATGATAGAGGATACTTCAGAGGTGGTCCCATATAAATGTCAAATTGGAAAAATATGTATGAATTGGAGCATATTTATACATTGGCGACTTTATACTTCAGTCAGCCAAAGTTTTGACGTGAAGTCGGTTTTGTTAATGCTTTGCATTCGTCAACTATTATCATTATTGTGTTTCGTCACTTGTAGCAATTTTTAAGAGGACTTTACTGAGTAACGCTGTACTATATTGGTACTCATTATTTATGTACACCACAGACAATGTAGATGTATGTCTGTGATGTAGATCAAGGACCTTGCTAACTGGTGACTACACTTATGACTACACGATAGTGTTGATTCCCAGGTGGTTTAACAATTTGCTGACGCAGCTATATGACCACCATGCCCTACTACGACCAGTCAAAATGAAGCATCTTCCTGCTCCATGGCTCTCTGATGACATAAAGTCACTCATGGCAAAGCGCAATCGTGCACGTCCGCGTTCTAAGAAAGAGCCTTCAGAAACGAACTGTGAAAGATATCGGCTTCTTCGTAATCACTGTAATACTGTGCACAACGGCGCTACATCCATAACTCTGTTACAAACAAAAACCCAGCTAAAGTCTGGAAGTTTCTAAAAACTTTAGGTGTTGGCAAAAATACAAATAATAACGTCCCAAACGCTATCGGTATTAACGCTTTAAATAGTCACTTTTCTGCTTCTTGTCACATCGATGACCATGCTAAGTCTAGCACATTACACTAGATCTCTTCTTTGCCTGTTCCTCCTTACGAACATTTTTCTTTCCGTCCATTTACTGAATGTGATGTTACGAGAGCAAAATCTATCACTTCTAATTCGGTGGGCTCCGTTGGTGTCAGTCGAAAGATGATAATTATCCTACTTGACTTTCTAGTTCCTATCATCACAAATATTTTGAATAAATCTATTATCACCAACTTCTCGAATCTATTCCACAAAATGGAAAGATGCACAGGTAATACCTCTCCCCAAAAAATCCTCACCTCAATCCTTTTCCGATTTCCATCCTATCTCTCTTTTACCTTTTTTGTTTAAAGTTCTTGAGCATCTCATACATAACCAAATCTCTTCCTTTATAAATAAAAATAATATTTTAAGCCAGTATCAGTCAGGCTTTTGAACTGGACACAGCACCGTTACATCTTTAGTTTAAATTTCGGATGCAATTTTAGCAAGGCTAAACAAAATTCTCACCTTACCATACTGACTTTGTTAGATTTCAATAACGCCTTCAACAATCTGGACTTTGATAGTTTGTTACAAATTATGGGCTCTCTTAACATATCTCCATCAGTAATTGACTTTTTTCTAACATACCTTTGCCGGCAACATATTGTCATGGATGACAGTCCTTCAACTTGAGCTCAGCTCGAAACCGGTGTCCTGCGAGGTGGCGTGTTTTCTCTTCTTCTCTTCTCAAATTTCATCAACTCAATTTCTCTCAGCCCATCTTCTTCCTTACACAAGTATGCAGACGATTTACAGATTTATACCCATTGCACTCTAGAAATTCTGCCCGCTGCGATAGTGCGAATAAATTGTGACCTCTTAAAAATATATATAGTTCGCGCGGCGAACCTTGATCCCTATGACACTGATAGTAATTTCCACAACATAACCTTGTAGTGCCGTCACCGTTACATTAGAATCGTATTGGAGGCTTCTAAAAATGGCATTTATTTATTTTACGTAGCTATATTCCAAAAAAATGATATTCCGTTGGAATTATAACAATTCATAACATTTGCAAGAAATTATCTCAATCTCAATCACACTTTACATTTACGTTGTGCAAGATAATTTCTTGCAAATGTTATGAATTGTTTTAATTCCAACGGAATATCATTTTTTTGGAATATAGCTACGTAAAATAAATAAATGCCATTTTTAGAAGCCTCCAATACGATTCTAATATAACGGTGACTGCACTACAAGGTTATTTTTTTTTTTTTTTTATAAATGACTAAACCCGCGTTTGACCTCAATCTCACCTGATGGTAAGTGACGATGAGGTCGAAGATGAAAGCACACGGGTTTAAGAAGGAACTGGCTCTTTATACAATATTGCCGGAACACATTACCGCCGGAGCGGTAACATTTGGCGGCAGACTTTATATAAAGGGTGGTCGCTAGCCAGGCGGACCCAGAAGGGATCCTACCACCAAGCAAAATGTTGTGGAAATTACTGTTAGTGTCATAGGGATCAAGGTTCGCCGCGCCGGGATAAGTGGAGCATATCACACGGCCTATGTGTAAATCAAGCAATATCGCAAGCGATCATTATTGGCAGTTGATATATAATTAGTCACATAAACTTAAATATGATTGATCCATTAATTTGTAACGGTGTGAGTATTAACTACAGTGACATGGTCAGAAACTTAGGTATAATATTCGATATAACTTTATCTTGGAAACCTCAAGTTGATGCAGGGAGCAGGAAGATGTTTGCCATCAATAGTTCCCTAAAACGCTTGCGCAACCTTTTGCCTATATCAACCAAAATTTCTATAGCACATTCTCTATTCCTCTCCGTTCTCGATTATGCTGATGCCAGCTACCTTTACCTAACAGAAGAACTTTTAAATAAACTTGAGCGACTTCAAAAGCTTTGTAAACGTATCAAATTCGGCCTACGTAAATATCATATTATCTCCTTATTCCGCCCTAAACTCATGTGGCTCCTTATTCGCCTTCGCCGGAATACTCATATTCTTACTTTACTGCACCGCGTGCTGTTTAATCCTGTGGTTCCGAGCTATCTCGGAGATCAATTTTGTTTCCGACATGAAACTCACAAAGGACAATGTATAATAATGTTTTTAAGTTTTTTAATAATGCTTAATTATTCTTAAATAACTGGAAAAATGTGATAAATAAAAATAAAAAACGCCAATAAAACCTATGTCCCTTAACTGACTTTTACAGTATGCCCGGGAAGAGGAGATATGTTTTTGTTTTGCTCGCAGTCCAGCATAGAGTTATACTCATGACAGCCTGTTTAATTTTTGAAAACGGACATTCATCGGGTAGACGAAATTATGTGGGCAAGTATACGAAATTTTTTGGCCGTATAGGGTTGGCTTAGATTAACCCTACCATCCCTGGATAAACGTGGAGGAAGTAGGATCCCTTGAGGGTCGGCTGACTGAAATCTGCCGCCAAACATCACCACTCCAGCGGTGATGTGTCCTGAAACCGGTTTATGAAGAACCAGTTCTATCATAAACCCGTTTGCTATCATCTTCGACCTCATCAACGAGGTAAGATTGATGCAAAATCGAGCTTAGTCACCGATTAAAAATGTTGTACGAAGGTATTTTTTATTTTTGGGAATCACTGGTTTGCTAATTTCTGAACCAGTCAAAACCATGGTGACAATCACGTTATTGTGCAGAAATTTCACTTTTAGATAGTTTGACTCTTTAAACAAATTTAAATATTATTTGTAAGTGAAATATTAAAACAGACAATATGGCCATAGGCCATCCAGAGTTCGATAGGTATCTCGGGCATTTCAAAGAAGCTGCTAGGTGCGAGTGGCCGGCCGAGATGCCAGCGAACCACCCGTTCGCGCGCGTATTTTGTTGAGGAGCTAGGTATTTTAAAATTATGATATCTACTGAGGAGTTTATTGAAATCAAGTGACGTGAACGACAAATTTTTTTCGCATTAAATAATGTACTTAACTTATGGCCAATAACGTAATAATACGTACCTAATAGAAAAGGATTAAATAATAGCAGGTATAGGTACTGATATAACTTCATCGAAAATTAATAGATAAGTACATGAATTTCGAACGCATTTTTTTACATAAAAAAGTTATTGTGTGTCAATCTTATTAAATTGACTTTGTTTATAGTTCGGCCGTTCAGAGAATGCGTTCCTGACACATCGCGATTGAACTGACGACGTAACTTTGTAATGGCGTTGCAGTTACGATAAAAAATATTTTTGCTGGTTACTTACCGTTTTAAAAATTGATGAGCATTAAAACAACATTATTATATCAATAATCAATGAATTTTATAATTTTGTGCCAAACTGAGTGTCAAATAACTTGGTAAACAATATTTTTCAAAATGTATACTGCGCTATTACAAGGTTATGTCAAAGCTTTATATTTGTAGTGCTGTGCTAATAATAACAGTATCGTAAACTGTTCTTAAACAGGTATACTTTGTGAAATAATACGTTTCGTTTTTCTTTTTAAGAATTTGAAAATAATGGACTATAAGATAACTTTTATTAAATTAAAAAATAAAACTAAAACCAAACCGAATGCGCGAAAAAAAGTTAGTTACAAGCAAAAGGCATACATGCAGATGCTAAAAGCAGAGCTAATTAAATTAGTTAAAGAAAATAAAGCGGCAAATGTGCGATACGAAATCGATGAACTGGCTCTGGAGTACGGTCATCGCGTTCTAAGAATTCCATCGTATCATTGCCAATATAACGCGATTCAGCTAATCTGGGCTCAAATAAAAGGTTACGCCGCCCGCCACGATACTTCCCCGCCATTCAGCACGAAAAAGATGATGACCTTATTAAAAGAAGCCTGCGGGGAAGTCACTAGAGATGACTGGGCAAAGGTTGTTGAAAGACTAAAAACCTGATTATGGAACATTTTGACCGAGATATTAGGATTGAAACTGTTATTGATAATAAAATGATGAAGAAACTACCTCCTCAAGCGAATCGGAGTCTGATTAATATTCTGTACGCACATTCAATTCAATGTACTTTATTGCATAGAAATACAGATTGTAACTTTGTAACAAAAAATAAATAAAACAATTTTATTATATTAATATTACCTTTTCTTGGTTTCCACTTAAATTACTAAAATACAAATTTTAAATGATTCCGCCAATTTAAAACGAAAATAATCTTAAAAATAGCGCTGCGTTTCATTTTGGAGGAACGGTAACGAACTCAGTGTTATGTTGTGCCCATCACTAGTCGTGACTAACTGATAGGTGTCAGGAACGCATTCTCTGAACGGCCGAACTATAGAACTTTCAAAAGGAACAATTCCGTCAACTCTCAAAAATTAATAACTTCGCTCCTATGTTCACCGTGGATAGTAGGTATAACTTCCCAGCAGCGAAAGAGTTTTTCCAATTGGGTCAATAGTTTTGGAGCATATTCAATGCAAACAGACAAAAAAAAGGAATCTTTCCAAAGAGATATTAGTATTAGATAGTACCTACTTGTAGATAAAAATTAAAATCTTTTTTTAAAGGAAATACCTAAACTTTTAAACACAAAAAAAAGCGTACCTACATCACATTATAAAGGTACGATGTGTTTTTAACAAATCGCTAGCGAGCAATAAAGAATATTTATTATTATTATTGTAATTTGAATTTGAAATGTAATATTGCTTTGTTACTTAAATTACATCCAACAAATTGCAAAGCGACAAAACACACACTTTCTGTTCTAAGAATAAATAGGTAATAATAATCACTTAATAATAGGTAGAACTGTAGGAACGTCACAGAGTACCTGCACCAATGCACCATTTGGCACCTTTGCCCTCAGTGACGTCAGACCTCAGTCTCTCAGTGGCTTAAGTTCTTCATAAACTAATTGTACTTTATGTACTAGGTACCTTTGATCTTTGCGCGTAAACAAACAATAGCAAATATTAAACGCGCAAAACAACGGATAAACGAACGAGCACATCACTTGTAGAGAATAGCTATGATTTTACAAATATTAGCGTGAAGTAATGAAGAGTTTTTAACATTGGTTCAGCGATTCTATATATTTGTGGAATATCTCAAACCTAAAGTAATGCTGCTTATCAGTAGAAATTTTTATTAATTTTCAATGAAATGAAATCAAAAATGTTAGCATTAACACACTAAAATGTGTGAGCATTGCCATGCCAACAAAAATGCATGACAATGCTATATTTTTCATGTATCTTAGGCCTGTTCTATTTTTCTTAAATTGGATCCATTGTCACCTCTGAGAATGAAAACTTTTTATTCGCAGTAGGTATGCTTATACACTTTACGAAGGTCAAACGCTGGATGAGGGCGATGCGGGTCCGGACGACACGACGAATCCTCGGGGAGGCCTCCGTCCAGAAGTGTGCGTCTCTCGGCTCTTGAAGATAATGATCGCCCGTTATTCACCAATGTCTTAGTGTTGCCTACTATACTCTCGGCTCTCTTTTGTAAAAAGTGCTCAATATAGGTACTCCATAGAGAACTCTCAAAAGTCTTTACTCCAGTAGAGTTCTGTTTAGGATTGAAAATTAAGGTTAAATATCAATAAAAAGCCAGACAATCACACCATACCATGGCCCCAAACTAAGCTTGTCACATGGTACAAAACACCCAGAACCGGAACACATTTTTTCTTGTTCTTTACGGAAATCGAACCCACGAGCTCACTATTTTCCCCTCTACGACGCTACCACGAAAATCGCCACGGAGGCGGTCGACGATAGTAATGCAGTATTAGCCCGATGTTGAGGCGTACTCTGAAGGACTACTGTCGAGAAAGGATAACAAGGGTAATAAATATTGGTCTCCTTTTTCGCTTGTCCAAGACCTATTCGTAGTCGACCATATAATATGTATATATATTTATTTATTTATTCAACAAGATATGCCAACAGAGAATATAATATTACATATGAAAAGAAACATAATCGAAAAATACAGATTCTGATATATAGGTACTCTATACATATACAGGCATATCAAAAATTACAAAAAGTGGTGTTCAATAATAAAATTTTAATTGAAAGAACACATACACTATTATTACATACAGATTATTCGGTAAAAAAAGACAAGAACATTTTTTTTTAAATTCAGGTAGCCAATCATATATTAACTGTCTGATTTTACAAAAAATTACATTATCACTTATGATAATTAGCAAAACAATCGAAACAAAATCCTTTCTTACATTGCAGGCACTGTTGGCGTACTTGTGATGAATAACTTTTAGCTTCGTAAACTGTATTTCCTTCTTCAATGCGTTTCTTATAGCATCCTACACACCTCTTCCTTGGAGTTCTTTTCCCAGGAGTTTTCTCAAGTCCAACCAAAATGTGATATTTCATGTCTGAAACTGATAAACGTCTTGAAGGCCTAGTTTAGAAATTACTTCTATTTTGCCTAATAGGTTTCTTTCACAGGCCGATAAATTGAATCGTTCAAACTTTTAACATTTCTCTATTGAGCCAACCGTTGCTTTACATACTTTTTATGTTACGGTTTTCGAAGCATAGCGATTTGAGTACTTATCAGCCGCGCCATAGGTCGTAGCAAGGTCACGAAGAACTTGGTGATCTTTTTGCTGTTGACGTTTTTAACCATTATTGTGTAATCAATAACATACATAACTCCAAGCCGGCATCCCTAACGGGGTAGGCAGAACAGCAGAGGTTACAAAACCATCTGATGTCACATTTTAAAAATTTGGAGGCATTAGAATGATGGAGAGAGACTATTGCAGTGACGTGGGGTCAGCCTATTACCCACAAAAAAACCTCCGATAAAACCTCTGTCCCTTAACTGATTCTTACAGTATGCCCGGGAAGAGAAGCAGCTGGCACATTCTATGTTTTTCCTTTGATCCTAGTCCAGTATGATGCTCCCAGTCCAGCAATCAATAACAATGAGGCCAAAATAAGAGTATACGAGTGTATGAAATCTTCTTCAAACATTCAATGATACGCATCATAATTCATAGTTAAAACATTTTAAGTTGAGTCAAAAACAAGGTGTTCGCCCGCCCTGCGCCACTAGACAAAAACTTGAACTTCAATCTCTGATTAAATAAGATATACGTAAGAGTATTGGCAGTCCGCATTATAAAAAGCTTATGAATCCGCCGCGATGACGTGGAGATGACGCAAACGATAGCGGCGTGAAATGGCTTGGACTGTTACCTTAATTATAGCGTAGCTTTTTGTACACGACTATTATAGAATAATCACTTTTAGAGTACCGTAGTTAAATACCCGCGATGGTCAAGGGTGGCTATTCCATATTTTCATAATACAAACTTATAAAAATATCTTCATATATTTTGTGTCGAATACAAAAATATAGCAAAAATATGGTATGGTTACTTCGTTCGCGCATAAATATAGTTTATGTTTAATTAACACAAACAGTCACTCATTGAAGGAATAAGATTTTTAGTACAAACTAAAAAGTCCCGTTCCCTTAAGATTTCGGGAATTCCTTCCATAATAGAAATAGAAACTCATTGAAGAATCTTTATACCAAGTATGACATCCGTGCACTCAAGGAATAAGATTTTTCATACAAACTAAAAAGTTCAATAATTCCCGTTCCCGTCGTAATTTCGTGAGTTCCTTCCATAATACAAACAGACACTTATTGCAGAACTTTTATACTAAGTACGGTAACACATTCGAGCATTCAAGGAATAACATTTTTTCATACAAATTTAAAAATCATGTATTTCCCGTTCCCGTGGGAATTTCGAGATTTACTTTCATAACATAGCCAGTCACTCATTGAAGAACCTTTATGCCAAGGATCAAATCCGTGCAATCAAGGAATACGATTTTTCATCCAATCATTCCCGTTTTCGTAGGAATTTCGAGAATTCCTTCCGTAGAACCCCTTCAACCCCTTCCCTACAGCCCCTAATGATTATATGTTCCAAGTTTCAGCTCTCTACAGCCAGTAGTTATGGTTAAGATTTTTGAGCAAATAAGACAAAATTTGAGCTTTTTTGTTGTCAGCGTGAAGCCTGGCAACTTTCGCTGTAAACAATTGATGTTAGTTATAGGACATTATCGAAGCACCTACCTATCAATAAGCAAAGATTGATTAGTTTTGTTTCACATGTTAATTAACTAGTTCTTTCACACGAATGAATCACAAAAGCTCTTTAAAATATTTGCATACAGATTTCTGTTAGAATGTATCGTGCGTCTAACCAAGCATGCGCGCAGTTTTTTGACGAGCCCAACGACGAGTTTGTCTTATGGCCAACGTCCGTGTCCAAGCGTCGTGACCTCTCACGTGGCACGCGTGACGCAATTTCTATAGTAAAATTTAATTAGTGTGCTTGTGCAGTCGTGTCAATGGAATATTTAATCTCTTACTATTTGGCTAAACTTTGATTATAATCAAAAAACATGCGTGCAGCACACGCTTGAGCTAGACACGCGCGCGGGTGGCGCCTGCCGTACGTCCATGTCGTACGTATGTGCATGTGTGCGTGACGCAGCTTTGGCCCTTACCCATTGTCCTACGACACGTGAATGACAAACGCAGCAACGCGACGCAACACAACGCCAAGTGACGCGAAAAATGTTTAATATTTTTAACAGAGAAATAGAAAAAACTTCACGAACACTGCTTTATTTAAAAACAAATAAAACCCGTCGCTAGATTTAACAAAGACTTGAATATTTCATATATTAATTGTCTGATTTTACAAAAAATGTACATTATCGCTTATGATAATTAGCAAAACATTCGAAACAAAATCCTTTCTTACATTGCAGGCACTGTTGGCGTACTTGTGATGAATAGCTTCGAGCTTCATAAACTGTATTTCCTTCTTCAATGCGTTTCTTATAGCATCCTACACACCTTTTCCTTGGAGTTCTTTTCCCAGGAGTTTTCTTTAGTCCAACCAAAATGTGATATTTCAAGTCTGAAACTGTACAATGTCTTGAATCAGGTTAAGAAATATTTGAACTACGTGGTACTGGTCAAATTGTTTCTGCAGTGCGAGCACAGAACTTTCCCAACTCGTATTTTTACGAATGTCCGTATAGTATGGACATGGTTTGTAAGCAATCATTTAAATCTATACATTGCCGCACGGCCAGCTTTAGTTAATGTGTGCCTTGTTAATACAGAATGTTTGTATTTGTAAGCATGTTGTACTCTTAGTAAAATAAAAAAATACAATGCTACTAAAAACTTGCAACCGACTCCATACGTAAAAAAAAATACGAGTCGACAAAGTTCTGTGCTCGCACCGTTCGCCTAAAAGGCATATATGTTTTTTTTCATAGGCCCATTCGATGAATTGTTTAAACTTTTGAAAAGGAAACTGAGTAAGCCTGGACCACAGGGTTAACAGGTTGACTTTGGTCTAAAAAAATAGCTTATTTTATCCTTATTCAAAATACATAAAACCTCTAAAAATGTAGTGAGGGGGAAACAAGTTAATTCAAGATATGGAAATCACTGTCATGGGTTTTTAGTATGGATGACTAACTCATAATATAATTGAAGATACGCTGAGTAAAATTGAAGAAATATTAAATGAGAATCATTAAAAGGTTAAATGAATGTAAACTAACCGCGTTAGTTTTATTTTAAATAATTATTTTGTAATCGAAAAAGGTGAAATTCTTTATTAGGTTTGGCAATACTGAGTGAATGAAGAACGAAACTATGGTAATTGACTCGTTCAGTAAGTCAATCGATCTATTTGTTCACTCGTTTGTTTGGTTTCTTTCCTTACGCTTGAGTCTTTTCATGGTTTTTTCTATTTTTAAGATAGCCCTAAGAAAAGTGAAAGTTGTTAGTATCAATTTATTAGTTTGAATAGTTGTTTAAAACTATAACTAATAACTAAGTATGTATAGGTGTCTTTTTATTATTTACTTTTGCTCGAAGGACCAAAATGTCCGTACCTAGCACGGACAATAGCTACGACGGTGGTTAATACCCGGGAGTATTAACCGACACGGTCGTCAGAGAGACCTAACCCTAGGTATCCATCCCTATACGAATCCCTACAGTGATGTGTATCCTACTTCCCTAGCCTAACCATAAGTAAGTGTGTATATACATATATAAATAGGGCAGGATATCTGCGCCGTGAGACCTAAGGCAACAGACGGATGGGGGGAAGGTATAAGGGTTGTGTACGGCGTGCAATGTACACAGGAAAGGGTTTTCTCACTGCCAGTCAAGCAGACTCACAAGACTGATCAGGGACTGATGGCTAAGGGTGTCTTGGCCACAGTGAGAGGATGCTGGAGGAGGAACGTCTGCTCATCTGGCGGTTGCCAGGAACTTCTTAATCTGCTCCTCCAGTGGTTACTGGGAACTTCAGGGTCTTCTCTTCCATGGTTGCAGGGGACTTCCAGGTGGATGTAAATGAAACGACTGCTGGTTGCACAGTCATTTATTATTCAAAATATTTGGTTTATATACAATTTTTATTTATAATACACAATGATACATATTTATTCGTGTGCGTAGAGTTAAGATGCTGATGTTTTAGTAGCATCAGCATGGCACTAATTTCAGCTGTACTTTGCTTGCGGTCGCGCGCTGACTCAGGTAGGTCAGCAGTGAATTAGTGATGTTCGCTGAACATTCTGCCGTCTCTCAGGAACAGGTGACTCCAGCTCGTACAGCTCGATGCTCTCGGTGCGCGCTGACTCAGGTAGGTCAGCAGTGAGTTTTTTCGTGATGTTCACTGAACATTCTGCCGTCTCTCAGGAACAGGTGTCTCCAACTCGTACAGCTCGATGCACTCGGCGCGTTGTTTGGTCGGTCTGGTCGATGGCTCAGCCCTCCTGGCTGGGATGGTTAGGATGTCGGAGCAGAATGGCTGTCCCAATCAGTTCTATCATGTATGGAACATAAACTAATGTAAATAAAATAATAATATATATGTACTAGAATTGGACGGATATAGATAATGAGTATGTATGTACACGAATTGCAAAATGTGATATTAAATGTTTATTTGAACAGAGATAGTTGTAGTAACTTGCACTGGCTTTATATTTTTATTTATTTAGAAAAAGATAAAATTTTTTGACTAGAGATCGATCTAATAGCTTCAACAATGCAATTTTTGTAGCGCATGTTCTTCATGGCCTCAGGTTGCAAATAGTAATATGTATAGATCAGTCTTAACAGATTTGTAAGTAACTGCTAAATTAATTATTTTGTGATTTTTTTAGATTCTCAGAATGGGTGTAGTATTGGACTAACGTCTGTGCGTATAGCCATAGTGTTTGTAGTAGTTGACTACCGACTGTGCGTGTAGCCATAGTATTTGTAGTAGTTGACTACCGACTGTGCGTGTAGCCATAGTGTTTGTAGTAGTTGACTACCGACTGTGCGTGTAGCCATAGTATTTGTAGTAGTTGACTACCGACTGTGCGTGTAGCCATAGTATTTGTAGTAGTTGACTACCGACTGTGCGTGTAGCCATAGTATTTGTAGTTGTTGACTACCGACTGTGCGTGAGCCATAGTGTAGTAGTTGACTATCGACTGTGCGTATAGCTATAGTATTTTAAGTTATTATGTGGAATTCTTATGTTTCCCAGATTTGTAGTAGTTTTTGACTGGCAACCGAGTCGTTTTAACTGTAGTTTTCTGTACTTTTGAGCACCCAGTATTATATCTATGGGGCCTCTAATGTAGTAAATTGGGTCAGGTAGTATTTTGTTTTGTAAGTAATAGTTTCTAGTTGTTGTAAGTTTTTTTTGGTAGGCCTCTTGTTAGTTAAGGTATTATAATTAGTGCTTTAGGAAGTTTGTATTGGCTTGGGATCTTTGGTAGTAGTTTATTTATATTTTTCCGTATACATTATCTTGAAAATATTGATGTTCTAATGTTTTTACTTACTATTAAACAGATCAAATATGCCGATTTAATTTCTTGCTATTGTTTTTCGAAAGAAGAGACTAATGATTTATAATACCACGGTGACTTTATCGGAACTAAGTGCTTGCGTTGCAGAATCTGGATTTCATTATAATCGGTTCATACGGAATTTCTGAATAAATAATATTGGCGAGTTTATATTCTTCGACTAATTGTTCAATTGTAGGTTTATGGTTAAATAATTCGTTGTATGTTCGCATAGTTGTAGGCATTCCAATGCTTAACTGTAGGTACGTATTTTTTATTGAATATAAATAGTAAGTTGTAATGTAATTGTGGCTTGTAGGATTTCTTGTTCTTCTAAGGTGAGTGGTTCGTAGTACCTCCCTTCCAGTTAACCTCCTCTCGTTTATGTATTTTGATTTTACTGGGTGCAGTCTCCTTCTCGCCATTTGTGAAAATTAAGTTGGATCTCGTTATAATATGTTTCTTGATTTTTGTTTGTTGATCTCTTGAATCTCCATAGGTCTTCTTACTTGCTGCCCCTACTCCTAAATAAGGGTAACAAAGTAAACCCTAGTTGTGATCTTTTCCTCGTTATGGTATATGCGACTTCTCAAGTAACCGGGGGATCCCGCTGGTGGGAAGCCGGCACCCGAACCGCTACCAAACGAAAACAACTAAGGGTAGGTTAGTAATTCCATGCACAACATAACTAGCGCTTGTTGAGTACGCTAGCCTGCGGTACGTCGAATTGTCAGTCAGTCAGTTGGTTTCCTAACGGGACAAGGGGACCGCGTTTTTTTCGAAGGACCAAATGTCCTTTTATTTTTTACTTTTGCTCGAAGGACCAAAATGTCTTTTTATTATTTACTTTTGCTCGAAGGACCAAAATGTCCGTACCTAGCACGGACAATAGCTACGACGGTGGTTAATACCCGGGAGTATTAACCGACACGGTCGTCAGAGAGACCTAACCCTAGGTATCCATCCCTATACGAATCCCTACAGTGATGTGTATCCTACTTCCCTAGCCTAACCATAAGTAAGTGTGTATATACATATATAAATAGGGCAGGATATCTGCGCCGTGAGACCTAAGGCAACAGACGGATGGGGGGAAGGTATAAGAGTTGTGTACGGCGTGCAATGTACACAGGAAAGGGTTTTCTCACTGCCAGTCAAGCAGACTCACAAGACTGATCAGGGACTGATGGCTAAGGGTGTCTTGGCCACAGTGAGAGGATGCTGGAGGAGGAACGTCTGCTCATCTGGCGGTTGCCAGGAACTTCTTAATCTGCTCCTCCAGTGGTTACTGGGAACTTCAGGGTCTTCTCTTCCATGGTTGCAGGGGACTTCCAGGTGGATGTAAATGAAACGACTGCTGGTTGCACAGTCATTTATTATTCAAAATATTTGGTTTATATACAATTTTTATTTATAATACACAATGATACATATTTATTCGTGAGCGTAGAGTTAAGATGCTGATGTTTTAGTAGCATCAGCATGGCACTAATTTCAGCTGTACTTTGCTTGCGGTCGCGCGCTGACTCAGGTAGGTCAGCAGTGAATTAGTGATGTTCGCTGAACAATAGGTAATATCTTATAATATCTTAATATTATAAGGTCCTATTTTATCTAGTATGCTATCTAAGTAAAATGTACTACTATTTATTTTTAATTATAAACTCTCTAAATAATTCGAAATACAATAATTCATTTATAGATCTCAACAATAACAAAAAGAATATCTTTCGAAAGTGATTCTAAGCTCACTTAACTTCTGTGTATTATTCTGTGTATTCTATAGACAAAATTATGAATATCTCAATTCCTCAACACTGGTTTATCTTGAAAATTTTGGTGATTAAACATAATTATTTTTTTTAAATAAAAGAAAGCAAATGTCAAGTTGTTAACACCGTGGCCCAGAAATGTATGGAGCAGGTTCTGTCTCCTTTCTCTATTGCTTTACTATACTTTTTACGTCACGGTTTTCGAAGCATACCTTCGAAATTAAATCTAAATATCTTTATAATTACTGCTCAATTAATAAATTACAATTAAATATACAGAAATGTTATATCTGTTCTTTTACTTGGAAATCTAATATAATTTCATATAGTTACTGTATAACGATATGCGGCTCACACGCGTTACGTCGATGATAGATCTGGGCGTAACTTTCGATTCAAAGCTCCTTTTTCACGAGCATATCATATCAACAATATAGTTCGTAAGGCATCGAAAGCGCTAGGCTTTGTACTGAGATCAGGATATCAATTTAACAATATTCTAGCGCCCTGGTGAACAAATGGAATCGTGAACTAGACGGTTTTGACCTGTATTGCAGCAGTGTCCCTAGAGACAAGGCAGATATCGCTAAGACATTTTTAATTTCTAATTTAATGTGTATGCTTTGTTCATTGTTCATCATGTATAACTAACGTTTATTACGTAATCTTTTTTTGAGACTCTAAATTTCTTTTCTGTTATTTATCTATAGAATCATTTAAATGGCCTTCTGCAACTCATTATAAAATTTTCCATTTTTTATATTACAGCTGTAAGTTTTCCGAATATTGTAAAATAAAATACCTAACGATTTGAGTACTTTCTTGCTGCGATCTTTTGGTGATCTTTTGTTATCGACCTTTTTAACCGACCATTAATAACGATAAGGCCAACAATAGAGCATACCAGCATATGAAGTCTTCCTTAAACATTCAATAATACGCATCATAGTTAAAACATTTAAAGTTGAGTCACAAACATTAAGCTGCACGGTGTTCGCCCACCCTGCGTCACTAAACAAAAACTTGAACTTCAATCTCTGCTAAAATAAGATATAAGTACGTAAGAGCAATAATATTTTTTTGTAAGTTCGCATTATAAAAAGCTTATGAATCCGCCGCGATGACGACAATTCGTGGAGATGACGCACACGATAGCGGAGTGAAATGGCTTGGACTGATCTTAATTATAATATAGCTTTTTGTACACGACTATTATGAACTAGCTGCTGCCCGCGACGTCGTCTGCGTGAACGCTATGCAGCACCAAACGCACCTACGATTATAACACTGCTAGCGTGATAATATGTAGCCTATATGTTGACCCGACTTCTTAACTATCTTCATGCCAAATTTGAAGTAAATCCATGCAGTACTTTTTGAGTTTATCCCGGAAAGACAAACAGACAAACAGACAAAAATTCTAAAAACTATATTTTTTGTTTCTGTTTCGATTGTAGATCATACCCCAAGTATTCTTTTAAAAAAATATTCAATGTACAGTTTTGACTTTCCTACCATTTTATTATATGTATAGATAATCACTATTAGAGTACCGTAATTAAATAACCGCGATGGTTATGGGTGGCCATTCCATATTTTCATAATACAAACTTTAATATCAAAATATCTTCATATATTTTGTGTTGAATAATAAAATATGATATTATTTAGTCTCGCCAATTTGAGCTTATTTGTAGTCAGCATAAAGTCACAATACATTTGCAGGCAACTTTCGCTGTAAAACATTGATGTTAGTTATAGGACATTATACAGGGTTACTGGTGGGTCACTTTCAAAATTCCAGGACGTGATAGTTTAAGATCATACATGAAGAGAAAAAATTAATTACAAAATAAATATTAATTATTTACTGAGTACACTTCTCCGAAAGTTAAAGAATTCATTACGCAACGCATGGCAACACATTAGCGTAGTACAATAAACGCATGGCAACACATTAGCGTAGTACAATAAATACTTAGCTTAACATTTATTTCATAATTATGACCAGAATCGAGTACAGAGTGCTCTCCTTCAGTATTGCAAATTTGTCACCAGTCACCCTGTAGAAGTACCTACCTATCAATAAGCAAAGATTAATTATTTTTGTTTCACATGTTAGGAAATCACACGTGAAGGTAATCTTTCAACAGTTACAAAAGCTATTTAAAATATTTTGCATACAGATTTCTGTTAGAATGTATCGTGCGTCTAACCAAGCATGCGCGCAGCTTTTTGACGAGCCCAACGACGCCTTTGTCTTATGGCCAACGCTGCGTGACGCTTGTCCACGTGCGTGCCGTACGTCCGTGTCCAAGCGTCGTGACACGTGACAACTCGCGACGCACGCGTGATGATTTTTTTTTTTTTTTATATTGTAAGGATAGGACGTTTGTCTTCCATGCCACCTGATGGAAAGTGCGCATGAAGACTATGGTGTTACACGTCCATCCACGAGAAACCTATTCACTCGACACTTAAAAGTTCCAGGACTGTAGTGGTCAGGAAAAACAGACGCAGGCAGATTGTTCCACACCTTGGCAATCCGTACCAAAAAGGAACTATCGAAGCGTTTTGTTCGACTTCTTGGTATATCCACTATATACGGATGGAAATTCTGTCTGCGTCTGGTAGTCCGGTGGTAAAAAGGGGTGGGTTCAATTTGGTCAAAAAGAGCACTCACACACTCACCACAATGTAGCCGATAAAATACTGTCAAACAAGCAACCTTACGACGATGCTCTAGCGTCTGCAATTTTTTATTTGTAAGGTTGTTGTTATTTATGATTTTTCGGGCTCTTCGGTCAACAGAGTCTAGATGATAGTGAAATTTCATTAGTGTGCTTGTACAGTCGTGTCAATTAAATACCTAATCTCTTACTATTTGGCTAAACTTCGATTATAGTCGAAACACGATGCGCGCGCGTATAGACACGTCACACGCGTGACGCAACTTTAGCCCTTACCGACTGTCCTACGACACGTGAACGACAAACGCAGCAATACGACGCAACACAACACGTCGCAAAAATATGTAGCGGTATATTAGGTGCCCGTGATAATATTGCGTCGCATAGCATCACAACTTCTCAGCTCCCGTCGCTCACACTCAGCGGCGGCGCCGCGGCGCGGCGTGAGCGTTCTTAAAAACTACTATTACCAACGTCATATAAAGCTTCGAATGATACATTATATTGATTTGAATAATCATATATTTTTATATAATCGATAACTCGATAACTAAGATTGAATTAAAATGACGGCGGGGCTCTCCAAGTTATTTACCCTGGGTAACTTTGACTCTTCATTAACCTGATGGATTAGAAATGATAATAGTTGTCATTAATTACCAAAAAGATTTTTGCGAAAACAGTTGCTTATGTTGCACAGATTAAAAAAAGTTTTTTAGATTAATTCTAAAAAGAAATCTTCAAATATAACCCAAAAAAATGGATGCCAATTAGTGAATTCTATACACCCTCGTTTGACCCCCGTCTCACCGGACGGTACGCGAACATTTCGTCGAAGATGGAATCACATGGGTTCAGGAAGAAAAGTTTAAGAAGCGTGTGAAGCCTAACAAAACGTATATTTAATAAAAAAAAATATATATCATAGGTCAGAAATCCAAAAATTTTTCACTCTAAAGGGATTGAACATTTTTCCAAAATATAGATAAGGGCCTAGTTAAAAGTACCCGTTAACGGCGATCATGTATGAAAAGGTTAATGAACGTTGAGGAAGCAAAAGAGGTATGTCTGGATGGTAACAATTGGTGTTCCCTTGTCTCTGCCTGCCCCAAAGGCAGACAGGCGTGAGGTTATGTGTATGTTTGTGAGGCGTGAGATCACTCAATTTAGATATTTGGCAAAACGGTCACAAGCCTAATCTCCGCAAACACTTAATCTTTGCTTTGTTAACAAACTGTTCAAAAAATCTAGATATGTGGTGCAAGGTGAATCCAGGAATTTATTATGCTTTCATTAGATGTCTCAATCCTGAAACACATAGATCGAGTGATCCTAGAATAACGGTAGGTACGTAATAGGTATATGAAATAATTTTTTTCGCTTGAACGCTTTTTTTTCACTTAAAAGTTAATAAGCGGTATTGCTTGATATACCGGTTTCTTTTTCTCTTGCCCTGACACCCGACCGACTGGTCAGAGTGTCGGGTCCTTTCCGCCGAAAGGCGTGTAGTTATAAGTATGCAAAATAATAATGAAATTTATTTATTACTAGCTGTCACCCGCGACTTCGTCCGCGTGGATACCGTTTATTAGAGTTAGATAAGTACTATTATTATATCCTCCTTGAAGTTAAAACTTACCTTATTCTAAATTTCGTCAAAATCGACTCAGTAGTTTAGCTGTGAATGCGTTACTGATAGATAAACAGACAGAATTACTTCAAAAACTGTTACAACAAAGCAGTGATCCGCAGTTTCACCTAGGTTTTGTGAAAAAGTATAGGTAGGTAGGTATATTTATTTATTTATTTTTATTTATTAACACTTTATTGTACACATTACAAAAGGAGAAAAAAAAAAACAATGTAAAGACAAACTTAAGAATGGTACAATGGGCGGCCTTATCGCTTCAGAGCGATCTCTACCAGACAACCCCAAATTGTATACAAAAAAAAAGAAACAGTACAAACATCGGCAATAATAAAGCTTATGTTTAGTTTTATGAATATAAATACTACATAAGCAAATAAAAAAATATATACATAATTATAAATACATAGGTAACTAAATAAAATATAAACAAAATATATATAAATAAATAAGCATACATAAATATGTAATAATAAAATACCTACTTAATAAAATACTTCTTCTAATTTTCAATCAGAGAAAGGTAATATTTTTTTAATTTAAATTTGAATGAGTTTAATGAGGGAGCAGATTTTACTTCGTAACATAGATGATGCCCGCGACTTCGTCTGTATTGAATTAGTATTTCGAGTAGGTTATTTTCTTCTCCAAGGTCCTAACTATCTTTAATAACAAAAATAAAAATCAAGAATCTTCGCCCATATAATATGTATAACTCCTAACCACAAACATAGGTAGGTAACTATCTATTAGGTACATACATTACAAAGGCACATAGCGTTATAAACAAATCGGATGCCAAAGTGCCTTAAATTTTAATATTGTCTTAAGTTTTCGCGATGACTATTATGTATGACTATTAAATAAAACACTTTTTAACCGGATTTATCGCGTATATTTACATTTTAAATTTTAACAGTCGCTCGTGACCACGGGGTCTGCAAAGACACCTAAACGTCGAGTTAAAATATAAAATATAAATTATACGCCATTAATCCGGTTAAAAGGTGTTTTATTTAATGCCTTCAATTTTACTTAATTCATGCAATATCTTCATTAATTATACTTAGCATATTGTTATTCTAGGTAAAGCTAAGTAGTTTTTGCGTGAAAGAATAGCAAAATCCATCCATCCAGCCATTATCAGTGTACATACAATACTACCTATAATTATGTATGGCTGCTTTTCACTGCCAAACGGCTAAGCCAATATTAATGTAATTTGGTAGTTAACACATACGTTACTTTTTATTCCGAAGAAATCTACGGTTTCTGACTTCCAAGAGGCAGAAACGATCATGAAATAAACAAAACCTTGATTTCCATTTTATCTCTGTATGTACAGAAGGCAGTACATCAAGCGTTACAAATCTGTCCAATTTTTTTACTTGAATTTGAACTCTATGCCCTCGATAATAAGTTAAAATTGGTTGGGGAAATTTGACAGGTAATGTAACGCTGTACCTACCTATATTAAATCGCGCAAAAGCTTGCGCTCGCCTCCCGCCTTTTTATACCCTACCGCCGCGAGACGCGTCGAGCGCGGCAACCGTACGCAAAAATAATCCTTATATCATTCAATATTCACGCGCGATGGGTTATTAGCGTATTTCATGTATAAGTTTGGTGTTTCTATACCGATTTCTATGATTCTTTTTTTATTGAATAGGTAATAATGTTTTTTTTTTTTATTAGGGTTGAGTGAGAGTATTATAAACGTAAGAGTAAACAAATATAATCAGAAAGCTCCGAACTGCTAAGCTATCGAGATTTAAACGTGTTATTGTGAGTCAACCATAAAATATAGACATATACTGTTTTGGGATATTTTTTAAATAATTTTATGAAGAATATTTCTGTCATACATGATTTCTATGTAGCTTTAACCATTAAGGCTGCACACGCGACGGAAGCTTAAAAAATGAAGTAACTTCTCCCGTTTTTCCAACATTTCCCTTCACTGCTCTGCTACCTATTTCTATTTTTTACCTAATTATTCTTCATACATACCTGCCCAGTAGTATGAAGAATAATTTTACCAAATTTTGCTAAAATCCGTCGAGTTAGTTAGTGTTAGTGTGATGTGTATGTGTACTGTAGCAGCGCAATAGGAGGCAGCTCAGCGTTGGCATTTGCTCGGAAGAGCAAAAACGCTGATTTTCAGCTACATCCTGAAGGGAGCAGCATACCGATAAAATGTCATAATATTTAGTTAGACGAGAAAATAAAAAATTACAATAAATTATATAGGTCAAACACATTAAATTTAATAAATAATACTATTTGAATGATCATAAATATTAAATTAGAAGAGATTAATTTAAACTTTATAATATACAACGACAATAAATAACAATATAAAATGAGTAAGTGAATGTCAGAATTATAAAATTGTATAAATACCTATGTCCAGTAGAACGAAATAAATTAAAAATAATTAGTATAATAATAATTACTATAAATATATTTTCTTTATAATGTTTCCGCTATCCTACGTTAGTGTTTTCTGAATATTTAAATAATAAGATTTAATTTTAGCCTTAAAAATATTTTTGGATTTAGACATTCTAATTGGAAACTACCCGTGAATGCTGCAGTCCGGTGATGTTGCACGCTTAGCGGCGGTCTTGCCCATCTTGGATCACGCTTATATATGTTACGGAATTCAGGAAACTTTAGTTTTGAGTATAAATATTCGGGATTTTTAAAATTAATCAAGTCATACATTAAGGAAGAAAGATGAAGTTGTCTGCGAAATTTCATGTTGAGAATTGAAGCCCTATTCAAAAAAGGTGTAATACGGCTTCTTGGAGGAACATCATAGATGAACCTGCAACACGCGTTCTGCACACGCTGAATCAAGCGACTACTCCTGCTCAATAGTCTAGGTCCATATACAAGGTCTGCGTAGTTGAGTCGAGATAGTATTAAAGCTTCACAGACAGTAATTCTAACCTCTTCTGAGAGCAGATTACGGATCCGATAGAGGACTTTTAGTCTGTAGAAGCAATTCCTCACGAGATGCTCAACGTGCGCTTCAAACCTTAATTGATTGTCCATCAAAATCCCCAAATTTTTAGCCACATCAACTTCCGTGATAGTCTGATTGCGAATAACTACTTTCAGAAATTTATTTTTAATTTTTATTATATGCGATTTGGAGCCTAATATAGTAAATTTAGACTTAGTAGGGTTCAGTAGGAGACTATTTCTATCAGACCAATCCGCAATTCTAGTCAGGTCCCTATTTAGCATTTGAACTGATTCCAATATTTTGTCAGGTGCTTCCGAAACACACAGCTGTACGTCATCTGCGTACACATGAAACTTGCTGTGCTTGATTTCTTTTGCTAAGTCAGCACTATAAATGATGAATAATAGTGGTCCCAGTATAGAACCCTGGGGCACACCACGACTCACTGGTTTAGGTTCAGACAGAATAAAGGAGCCATTCGGCTTTTTAAGTTTTACACATTGATTTCGATCAGCTAAATAGCTTTCAAAACATTTGAGTGCCATTTCGTCAACGCCGTAGTGTTTTAATTTTGAAAGGAGAAGTGAGACGTCAATGCTATCAAAAGCGCGAGAGAAATCAAGCAGTGCGAGGATAGTTCCATGTCCTATGTCCTGCTCCGCTAGGATCGTATCCACGATATCCAACAGTGCAGTAACAGTGCCACGACCCCTTGTGAAGCCCGACTGAAGAGGAGGAAGTATATTGTTCTCTTCAACGTAATTCCGAAGTTGATTATACACTGCTATTTCCAAAACCTTAGACATGAAAGGAAGTATACTTATGGGGCTCAGATCTTTCAATTCAGTCGGATTATCTAACTTAGGTAAAGGTGTAACTAATGCTTCCTTCCATATACCGGGCACGACAGCAGAACGGATGGATTCATTAACGATGAAAGTAATTATTGGCAGTGTTCTAGGAATCGTGAGAACCACCATGTCTTTGCTTATTTTATCAGAGCTAATAGCATTCGACTTAATTGACATGATATACTTGCATACGTTATCCTCAGAAACTGAGTGTAAGGTGAATTTTTTATCCGAAAAATAGGATGTTGCAAATTTTTTCCCTTCTAAAACTGATTTTTGTATATCAGGGAGGTTTAAGAAGTGGTCGTTTATTACATTAGGATCACTGAAACAGCTCAGAAGGCAGTCATTTTTACTAGGATCAATCAATACTTTTTCCTTTAGATTTTTCCAGAATTTTGAACTGGTTTTCAAATTTGAATTTATGAAGTGGGCACGTTTTTCGGACATAATGCTTTTCTGAACCAGTTTTTTTAGGTCGTTGTAATATTTTTTATTCGTGTTTTTCTTTTCCCGAGCTTCATTGCGCAATTTCATCATGAACCTTATATTGTCTGTGACCCATGGCAAGGAACCATGACTCTTAATCCGTATAGTTTTAAGTGGTGCGTGTTTATCAAAATAGTATAGTGATAGTTATTTTGAAAATATATTTCATGTACAGAATTGACCTCTCTACAGATTTATTATAGGTATAGAAGATGGCATCCTGGCCTAATTGTTAGTATTACAAAATAAAACTTAACACGATGTTGTAAATAATATTTCAAATAAAAAAATTCTAATATTATGATTAATACTATTATCATACAAATTGAAATCACACTAAAATTAATGTATATAGGTAAAAAGTTATGAGCAATTAAAACATTTTTATGCTGAACTGAGTGATAGAGTGATATGATAGTCATAAACGCATTGAAGTAACCAGCCTTATGCACAATGTGTACCTACACAAACTACGTCATTTATGTATACAACTTTGTAAAATTTAGGCATTTAATTCATTTCAAGAATTTTTTTTGGATTCCCTTTATGATATTTTACCAATTTTGATTTAATGTACGTTTTGGTTTTAGTGAAACCTAAAAAAGGATCACTCAATCCAGATTGACATCTTTCGCCAGTATAATAGAGAGCTATTGACACTATCTAGTCATTAAATAGGGCCGAAAGGGTCTGTTATGCACAATATTGAAGGCTACAACGTTAATAGGTAGGTACTGTTTTTGAACGCCACTGCACTTAGGGTTGCCAACTTTTTTTTCTAGAAATAAAGTATATTTGAGTTTGAAAAGAATATCAAACAGTAAATTGGAAAAATAAACAGTACCTATTCAATTTATTTAATGTTTTAAACACATATTTTTAGAACTTCTTGCACAAATTATCAATTAAAGTCTAGCAAATAAAGTGTTTAACTTTTTATGCTGAAAACAGTATTTTGTATTGTTCAACAGTAAACAGTACAATGTAGTGAAAAACAGTATGGTTGGCAAACCAACTGCACTAGACAAAAGTCACTTGTTTACATCCCCAGTTAGAATTTTAACCCCACTATTGTCGATTGGAAAAAGGAAATTTTAATCGTTTCTTTGTCATTTGATTTTATTACATTCAAAAGGCCAGTCTAGGCATATCAAAAAACATGAAGTTATTTTACTGCACTTTATTTTTGTTGTAATTAACTTTTGCGAATTACAATTGCTGCGGTTTTGATAACCACAAAACCATGTAAGTACATTATGGCCGTATTAGAGCAATTGGTTTTTTCTGATCGAATCTGATTGGATTGGTGTAGTAAAATCTTTCGATCCTCGTCAACGGCATCGATCGATGATATTGATCACCCTTAGACGTTTTCGTGAGCCGTATGAAACTGAGTGCCATGTTAGTAAATTGTCTTATAAGCGTGAGAGCGAACGCAGAAGATGTCGAAAAATCTAATATACACTAATAAACTAAGTTGCCATTTGCAGTAGACGATTTTGTTGTAACTGTGATTCTGTCCATAAGAAATTAGTACGTCAACGATTATACGTTATCAAGCGCTTTTTATATCGCGTTTTTTTCTACTTTTAACTTGGCGTCTATCAGACGGCCATCAACACAAAAAAAAAGCATATCAATAAGATAAATGATCGATGCCACTTTGCTGACATAGAGAAATAAAACCAAAGAAAAACAATTCCTGTTTAAACAATCTACATGTATCTGTTAACTGAATCTACTGTTTTTTTTTAAAGGTGACAGCCAATAAAATATGACTTTGAGACGGAAGCTAATAATATATTTAAAGTTCACCTAAACACTTTAGTTTTTTCAGCTAAAAAATAATAATTAAACTAAAAATTTCCGGTGTAATTTCTTGGTCCTCAGATAGACCTGTTTTGGTAATACTTAAAGATTACATATATCTGTCTTTTTATTAAAGAATACATTATAAAAAAATCTAAGTTATGTACGTAAATAAAAGTAGATAATCTAATCTTTGTACCATTTATCAGCTCCTAAGCAACCTTGAAATATAATCTTAAACGCGAGGAATAATCTGTAGACATTGAACTTCGATGTTATTGTTCGAGGAGAATATCTATCGTTCAAAGTATCGCTATAACGGATATACATATATCAGCAACTACATCAATCCTTGTATTTACATAGTACGTACCTATTAGGTTTTTGTGTTGCGCAGCGCGCACGCGCACCGCGGTCTGTTGAGTTGCGTGCTGACCCAAAGACGCAGTTTAAAAGTCGCAAAGATGGATTTAGCCGTCCTCAGTTTTCATGTTTGCTCATGTGTGTTAGGGATTTCCGAGTTATTATTTTAATTTTCTACCGACTTTGTTATGGAGACTCGATCGTCGTAGTATACTATACGTAGGATATAAAGGGGAAATTTAAATTTTAAGAACGTTTTACCTATACCTATAACTTTAAATTGCTAACTTTATTCTAAACGCGACCATGCCAGGAGGTACATATGTATTTTCTGGCACCACTAACTTGAATGAAACGCATTCTGTTTTTGGATTTTAAAAGGTTTACTATTCCAACAAACTCACTTGTTTTTCTTATAAGATTTTTGCTACGCCTATAGTGTTGATGATTTCGATATCCTAAACGTCATTCTTAAAACTATTAACAGAAGTAACCAGCTATAACTTATAACTCCGAGCCGCTCCAGCCTGCTTATTTGGTGTAAAAAAATGGTTTAGGTAATTCATAATTAATTCTTTGAGAAAGTAATACGATTTGTAAAAATGGCTGTAAAAATCTTCAAATACAAAACTATTACCGTAGGTACATTAGCTTATAAAAGTGACGAAACTTCAGTGAGATAACCTTTATCAGTAAACCAGTTTGGTTCGTATCGTATTTGTACTAGACGAATATTTATTTAAACCGAGCAAAATTTCACAAAAACTGGTGCTAATAAAATTCGCTGACGTCATTTTAGTCCAATGTTTTTTTTAATGTTTCGGTTTGGGATTCTTTGAAAGAATTGATCAGCGAAGAAATTGATCTTATATTATGACTTTTAATATGTGATTTTTTTTATGATGATTTGCTTTACATCTGGTTCTACATTAAAAATATGAGCACTCGGCGATTCCCAAACTGTCGCCCCGCACTGACTATTGTGCGCGTTTGGGTACTTGCGGTAGGTATTGAGTTGAATGAAAGAACAGTGGCAGCGGGCTATAAACTATTTTAGTTGATGTTATTGTGAGGCGTATAAAAAACAAAAACATATTAGACTATTCGGAATTCATTCCTGAGTAACTCAGTGCAGTACTCGTAGACGAACGTTACACGAAAAGATATTACATTTTGAATATGTTTTGTATGTCTTTGGCACTTACAATTCAATTTTTGGACGAATTTTATTTATTTTAAAAACGCTGCACACTTAAAACCAATGTGTTGAACATTCGTAGAAGAATAAGATAGATAAGGGATGATTAGATTTCTAAACGCTCATTATTTCACGTAACTAAGGATCCTTTGTTCTTTATAAAATTACCCGACTAGGACTCGATTGCTCTTCCAACTTAGTTTTAGTTTTCACGTTATATTGCTAACGTAGCTCCAGCTAGTGGTATAGCTCAGTTGGAAGAGCACTCGTCCTGCTAGCAAGAGGTCCCAGGTTCGAGACCTGGTCGGGTGATTTTATTTAGCATTTAGAACAATTGAGCATTATGAAATGAAAAAGCTTTAAAATATTATTGATTGAAATTAGTCGAAATGCACACAAGCACACGCGTAAAGCTGCAAACGGCAGCGACAGCGAGAGCGATTTGTCGCGGTTTCATACAAACTCCATACTTTCTATCGTGTCGCGGAAATCACTGCCCGCGCCGCTGTCGCTGTCGATGTCGCTGCCGTCCAGTTTGCAGCCTAAGTGCATCAGTGCGGTGGCCAAAACTATGGTAGGTATATAAATGGAAGTAGAAATAATTCTTTGAGTGATTTACCTATCGTGTGCCCTATACCTAACCTGTCCGTTGACTACTGAACAAGTAACAGACAACTACAGATATTTCTATACTACAGAACGTGTAACATAATGAAGAGATAATACTTAAGGGGATTGTATGTTTGGTGATGTAGTTTATAAGTAACAGTAACATAAAGAAGAATGCGGTATGGTGTATCGCCTGTTTAAGTCAACGTTTTGGCAACAAACTCACACTATTGAATAAAAAGATTCTTATCTTAATTTTTCAGCAATTAGATCTTTTTTAAAAGTCCGGAGAAAAGAAAAATCGCCATTTGAATAGTTTTTGTTTTTCATACACAAATTCAATAACGAAACGTAAATGTAGACAATAAACTAAACGAAAACTTTTACTGTGTCAAATCTGACAACTCAAATGTTATACTTCGTCACCCACCTTCATTCAATCAAAATCAATCAATAGCGTTTTGGAGTTCGTCTGTGTAAAAGCTTTTCGTTCGTGTTTTTATAAACTTCGTCGAATAATTTTACAGTAGTACAACCATTTTACAGTAGTACAATTTAGTTTCATTTTAACAAAAACAGTAACAGCCATTTTAGTAATATATGCTATTGTGACATCTAGCTATGACATTATCAAACGATTTTTATCATAAGCTCACGTTAACGTTCAAAAGTTGTGTTCAGGATTTCTAACAATACGATGCCAATATTTGAAATGCAAATAACTTTTAAATCCCAACTTCTAAAAATCTGAAAACTTTTGTCATGATTAACCATATACTTATTGTACGGGTTACCTAAATTAAAATGAAGTAAAAAAAATGAAAGAAGTAAAATGGAATTAAGAAGTTAAATAAATCAGTAATTATTTTTTACTCAACTTGGTTGGTTTTATTTCTTTATGCCACCAACCTACAGCTTCTAAATACCACTTCTTTTATTGTGAGCCTATAACTCTCACACTTATAATATTTATAACATATACATGTTTGACACAAAAATTGTGAAGTTCCAGAAAGCGATACAGAGTTTTCATACACGCCTGCTATACTTCTTTGTTATCCTTACGGTTCGGCCGAAAAATAAGTTCAAAGTTTAGATCAAAATATCTAAGTGTCAACCCTAAAAACAGCTGTTAGCTTTTGATGAAATCTATTCGATAACAGATAGCGTAAAAATAAAGTGATGGGTAACTAAGATAGATAGTATAAAGTTCAGCCGCTGCGGGAAAGGTCATAAGGTCACTGACTGCGGCACAAGTTTTGTTTTAGCTTATTAAGTTGACTAGGGTTGTCAAAATATTTTGTTGTAAAGTAATTAAATTTTGTATGAAAGTCTATACCAGCACCGATTTGGTATAGACTGAACTCACTTGTAAAGTTATAAGTACTTATAAGATTGGTTGAATAGGTCACGTGAACAAATTTCAAAATACAAATGCACCGGAAGACCTTGTTGGAATGGTTAGGTTTGACGATGAGCGCAGCGAGGTTGCATATAGGCCACACATAATATGCGAGCCGAGCGAGCGAAGCCAGCGCAGCGAAGCGCCATAAACCATAATAGTGACAAGCCAAATTTTGTAATCGTTTGTCTGCTTGACCAATCAGCGAGCAGTGTAATATTTTCCGTATTTTAAAAACGCGTAAAATTAAAAGCTCTGCTTTGATTGGTCGAACCGTTTAGAATCTTACGAATGGATATCCGTTAATTTATAAATTTACCACGAGATATGAGCGTATAATAATACAATATATCTCTCGTTTAGAATCTTACGGAAGTTTATTAATTTCCTCGTAAATTTTTCGGTATCATATATATCATATATCATAACCTACATATAGTATTACCGTGAACAAATATTCGAGTTAAAATTTAAAATGAAAGTTTTACGCGATGAAACCGGTGACAAAATGGTTTTATTCACCAATAAATAAGGAAGAGCACTGGTAACAGGATTTTTTAGTGTTTCAGTTTTTAAGTAATAATATAACATTTCTATCTGTAATCTTCAAAGTTACCCATAAGACTTGTTAACCAACTAATTATTTAATCCTGTTGTTTCAGGAAACTCACGGTTCTACAAATTAAAAAAGGATCACTCCTTTGTTAGAAGAGGTCCTGTATGAAGGAGATGGGTAGGGTGCTACGAAAAATTACGTAATACTCTAACAGGTAGAAACGCTAATAATAAAGCTAAAAAGATAAAATCATTTTGTCAAGATTGCAATCAGATAATGTGTCTTAACTGTTTCTGTGAACTGCAATGTAATTTATACATAAGTATATTTTTATTTGAATTTCAAAAAAATCTTAATCAATACATACATCTTAATAATATTAATAAAACTCAAATATATGATAATAGTTATTACACATCATATTCTGACCTTAAGCATTCGCAGAACAATTACTACAGATTTATCGAAGACCGGCTGGTGTAGTGGTAACATACATTACCTTCTATGCCAGAGGTCCTGGGTTCGAATCCGGGCGGCGGCGGATATTTGTATCATGAACACAGATATTAGTCGTCAAGTCATGGATGTTTATATGTTTATTTAAGTTTATTGTAATAAAAATATGTATTTATTCAATATGTATGTTTATATATTTCTTAAGTATATCAGTTATCTAGTATCCATAACACAAGTTCTTTAAGAAACTTAATTTGGGTTAGATATTGTTGTGTGAGTGTCTGAAATATTTACCTATTTATTTATTTATTATTTATCGAGACTTATTAATGTAGTAAATAATGAGATGAATACAACGCACATATCAAGTATATTATTTTGAATGACGCCCAGTTTGGTTTTAGACCTGGGCTGTCCACTGAGTCAGCAATATTAATCCTTAAGCAAACTTTTTGGTACTATACCTAGTTTTCTAGACCTGTCAAAAGCTTTTGACATGGTTGAATACAATAAGTTATGGAACAAATTATACTCAGATACAAAATTACATATAGAAGTCTTAAAACTGTTTACATATTGGTATGACAACCAAAGAAACCAAGTTCGATGGGCTGGCGAGTACTCCGAAGTTTATGAGATGCAATGTGGTGTAAGGCAGGGGAGATTAACCTCACCCACATTATTTAACGTGTATGTGAATGGGTTGATTGAGGAGCTCAGCAGCGCCGGGGTGGGTTGTTCAGTAGATGGGGTTTTTGTTAATAATATTAGCTATGCTGACGATATGGTGTTGCTGTGCCCCTCAATCAACGCCTTAAAGGTATTATTGGGTATATGTGAAAAATATGCAGTGACTCATGGTTTCAAATATAATGTCAAAAAAGTGAGATCTCAACATCGAGATCTTTAAATCGGGCACAACAAATTATTTTGAATACGTGCTTGTAACCTATTTAATAAGCAAAATCGCGTATACGATATTGATATTTTCTTATTAATTATTCAAAGTGGCAACTTGTAAAATGCCATACCAAAATACTTTTCCGATCTACGTTATTTATATTATAGCTGTAAGTTTTTCTAAGAGAATTCATTAATTTAAAAAAAATCTTAATTTTTTATTGTGAACATCACTATAAGTGATAAGTTCGGTTGTATTTCAGTGTGGCTTTAGTTAGACCCCTTAAATATACTGGGTGTTCGGCACAACGTTGAACATGCGGAAATGGGGGTAGGTGAGGTGGTCTGTTAACTAACCAGCACAAAAGATTTTGCCTAAGGCTCAAGTTTTTTTTTTTTTCATATTTTTGGATTGTTTCGCTTATGAACTTAAAACCCGTCTAAATTTTTTTTGAAAATTCTAAAAGATTTAAAAGATTATTAGGAATTTCACAAAACACTTGATGAAGTCAGTCATCACATACTTCGGCTTTAACTAGTTGTTGATAGTTGTTAAATAAGATATGACAGTAGACCAAGAGACAAAAAAA